>CALZFC010000026.1:2567500-2862500 GCA_945643635.1 Allodiplogaster sudhausi | reverse complement strand
TCTTCGTCTCGTCTCGGCTATCTCCTCATATCCAATAAATGCATTGCTACCAAAGTCGAATTTCATGTTCCACAAATGGCTTTCATGCGGTGACTCTTGTTGAAATCAGATCATTATCCGATCGTTAGACTGCAAAGAAAGAGGAAGGCGAAAATGGCTGCACTTAAAAAGAGTCACTTGTTTCATTTCAGTGTCTGTCGAATTAAGTGGCGGGTGCATTTCTAGTTGTTCTCTCTTCTGCCCAAGTATCGTTCTGTTCTCTGACATGACACGTAGAAAACAGATGTCTTCACGTGGAGAATGGTGCCATTCCAAGAGAAGAGAGCTCACCCGTTCGGAGGGTAGACACGGGGAGAGAAGAGTGAGAAAAAGAGCAGGAAATGGAGAGGGCCGAGAGATGGAGAGAAATTTGGGAGGTATGGAGGATAAAGAAAGAGGGAGAGGGAGAGAAGGAGAGAGGGAGGGAGGGAGTGAGAGAGGGAGGGAGAGTGGGAGGGAGGGAGAGAGAGAGTGAGAGAGGGAGGGAGGGAGAATGATAGAGGGCGAGAGGGAGGGAGGGAGAGAGAGATGGATAGCAACGAAAGCAGATTGGGAGTGTGGGCAGGAACAAGGAGCCTAGAAATACCTTTGTTTATTGTTCATTCTAGTATGAATGAATGACTTTTGACTTAGCGAACCACCTAGTTAAATTGTCATTACAGTAATTTCCCGAATTAGTTTTAAAAGACCAAGACATCTTTAGACATGTCTCTCTCACTTCCCATCTTCCCCCCCCCCTCTCACCCGATTCATGGTTAGTTCGTGAGCCCGCCCGGAGCGGCGGCAAGGAAGGCGGCTGCCTTCGGGCAGCCGGAGTGTGGCCGTTTGTGCCCCTCCTCGAGTCCCCCTCGTCCCCTCTTCAACTTCTTGAATCCCTCTCTCACTCGAGTCCTCGTGGTTCTCCCCTCTCTGAGAATCTCCTCTTCTTCGCTCTCATCACTGCCCCAGTGATCTACTAGTGGTTGGCGAGTTGAAGCTTAGTTGTGATTCAGAGTAGACGCTTAGTAGTTGAACTTCTCGAGGCCTTTGGTTTTTGTGGTATTATGTGTTAGCTCTAATAAACTCTTAAAGTTTAAGTCGTTCCTTGTTATACGGAACAGGTAAAGAGCTAGTAGTCAACGTCGGAGGGTAGTAAGGGGCAGGCTTAGGAGCGTAACTCCCGAAAGGGTCGCTTTTTCTCCCTGTCCGCCCTTCGCGTACATGGTGCGTCGGCAGCACTCGTACTTTGGGCGCGGACTGGCAGGCGACCGCAGCCCACTGACTACCGGCGGCGAAGGTGGCGAGTCCACCGAGATGGAGAAGCGTCGGGCCGTAAGGCGGCTTCTTCCTGGCGCCGAGACGGATGGCGTGAACGCCATGGCGATCGCTGCGGTGATCGCCCCCTGCCCTCTGACCCGACGCGCCCCGGTGCCCACCCCTGCGGGGGTGCGGTCAAGGGGCGGGGTCATGGCAGAAGAGCCTGCGGGCTGGACCTGTAGGATGATGATGATGTCATCATCAGAGAAGGGAGGCGCGCCAAGAGGCAGGCCCCGCGTGGGTGAGCGTAAGGCCCAGAGAGGGCAGCTCTTCCCTGCCCATAATGGCCCTACAGGCCATGATTAGAGATGGGCCACGAGAGGCCCTAGAAGAGACACTCCGCGTCCGTCTGTGGCATAAGGGACGAGATGAGGAGTGTATGAAGGCGTGCCAAGAAGCAGGACACAGGAGGAGCGTGCGGCCGTAAGGCGGCTCCTTCCTGTGTTAGCAAGAGCGCTTGAGCTCCCTGCCATAATGGCCTTCCGCGTAAATGAGGCGCCCTGGGCGCGGGCGCAGGGTCACCGGGCCAAGCCCGGTGATGACGTCCACAAGGTGTGAAGGTTTATTTAGGTACTCCATCGATTTGGCGGGCGATTACGGCAAGCAACTCGCGCTCGAGTTCGACCGAAGTCACGAGCGACCGCCGCGCCAGCAACGACACGAGGATACCCGTAAGCACCCTTCCCCCATTTTTCTAGAAATTTATTTGTGAGCGTTTTCTTAGTTGTTTTTATTTCGTAATTGTCTCCCCCCTTTTTTCTCGGCCCTCGGCAGTGTTCATTCTAGTATGAATGAATGACTTTTGACTTAGCGAACCACCTAGTTAAATTGTCATTACAGTAATTTCCCGCCTTAGTTTTAAAAGACCAATACATGTTTTGACATGTCTCTCTCACTTCCCATCTTCCCCCCCCCCCCTCTCACCCGATTCATGGTTAGTTCGTGAGCCCGCCCGGAGCGGCGGCAAGGAAGGCGGCTGCCTTCGGGCAGCCGGAGTGTGGCCGTTTGTGCCCCTCCTCGAGTCCCCCTCGTCCCCTCTTCAACTTCTTGAATCCCTCTCTCACTCGAGTCCTCGTGGTTCTCCCCTCTCTGAGAATCTCCTCTTCTTCGCTCTCATCACTGCCCCAGTGATCTACTAGTGGTTGGCGAGTTGAAGCTTAGTTGTGATTCAGAGTAGAAGCTTAGTAGTTGAACTTCTCGAGGCCTTTGGTTTTTTGTGGTATTATGTGTTAGCTCTAATAAACTCTTAAAGTTTAAGTCGTTCCTTGTTATACGGAACAGGTAAAGAGCTAGTAGTCAACGTCGGAGGGTAGTAAGGGGCAGGCTTAGAAGGAGCGTAACTCCCGAAAGGGTCGCTTTTTCTCCCTGTCCGCCGTTCGCGTTTTTTTTTTTAATTCTGGAAAAGCAGAATAATCGCCCTTATCAATGCTTCGCTCCAACGTGAGAAATTGAGAGCCAATATTTTTTTTAGTACACATCTCTCTCGCTATTTCTTTTTCTCCTCGGTCTCTCAATCTCTCCTCTTTTTTTCTCTCTCTCTCTTTGATCTTACTCTCTCTCTCTCTCTTTTTTATCGTATGTACTCTCTCTTTCTCTCTTGCTTCCCTTTCTCTCACTCTATCATCTCTCGAGTGCTAGAATGCTTCTCGGTTCATTTTTCTTTAGTTGTGTTATAATCTATCAACGATTGCATTACACCCGCGTGCGATAAATCTCAATCAATTATGTGCTTCTGATGTGTGCCAAGAAGAAAGAATAGCAGAGAAGAGATGTTCGAGAAGGCAGGAGCCGCCCTCTTCCTCATGCGGATTTGCCTGGAAGCTGCCCTTGGCTATGACGTCACTTCTTGTCTTCCCACTATCAAGTCAGCTTTTACCTTCCATTCGGTTTAATACTACATACTTCGTATCACAAAAGCACATAAACAAGAAGAACGGATAGACATAATTGATTAGTCGCAAGCATGGATTTTTTTTATAGAAGAGAGAATGACCGATCCCGCGGTCCTCCCAGCTGCAGCTGGTGAACAAAGTCGTCTTGTGTCCTGATATAAATACCGAGTATTACTCATCATTACTTCATATCTAGGAGCTGTCTTGCGAGGTAATATTAACCATTTTGTTCATTCCACATGGAGCAGCTGTAATGACGTGAAATTTTACTTTGAAATCATCACATTAATTTATTAAAGTGCCTCTAGATCTCCCTGTTAGTGCTGCAGTTGCTTGTTCAGGGTGCATAGACAGTTGAATCAGCACTCGTAGAGTACTTGAGTATAACCAAGACTTCTCCACTGCGTTTCTTTTGAGCATTGCATGTATGAATTATATACAAAGCCGATACTTACAAATTATTGTTAATTTTTTGGCTCTTGAAAATGTAGATAGCCAGATTATGAAGTCTCGAGTCTCTCCTAAAGATTCAAGTTAGAATGTCCTTAGGCAAGGATTTTTAAGTGCTTGTGCTCCAAACATGCACCCATCATGTGGAGAACATCGAAATGGCTTCTCTTCTCTCTCTCTCTCTCTCTCTCTCTCTCTCTCTCTCTCTCTTTCTCTCACAAACACTTTCTCTTTCTCTCACCCTCTTGCTCTCGTTTTCTATCTTTTTCTCACACCCACTTTTCAGTGGGTTCACTTGATCTACGATGTGCAATAAATTTGTTCTCTTCTCGGTACTTCTCCAACGCATCAATATTACGCGTTGCGTTTTAATCCAATGGTGTGCATTTTTTAACATATAAGATAATGCATAAATGGAATGAATTTTGGATCTGACTTGAACTCTTGCTATAGAAACAAGCTTTATAAAATTATTCATTTTGTGCTTTCGGAACAGATCGAAACAGAGAATAAACAAGCGATACTAACAAGTTGTAATCACTTCTTTCCGATGCTAAGTCCATGGAAAATTCTAAGGATGAGATTTTCCGAATTGGCTCATTACGTGAATATACACACTCTTGCGGAAATTCAGAGAATAGTTTATTTATTCACTTGGGGATGACTCTGCTAGATTGTGACTCTCAGGCTTTTCTCATCTATTTTAACGTAGTCTTTCCTACCCATAAGGGTTGTTTGTTTTCATATTGTGAGTTATATGGAAGCAATAAGTTGTTCACACGCCCCAAGCGCAGCGAGAAAGGATTTATATCAAAGTTTTTCCTAGCGACTTCATTCTGAACTTCAACGGTGAACATCACACGACCTTCAGATGGAGAATGTTGGTTATCTTTCCTTTTAATGATATGCATATCGTATGCTGAAAAATATTTTATATTTAAAAAAAATTCAAGATCTTTCACTGCTATCTTTCTTGCTAACTTTCAGGAGACTCTCAGGGAGGCCGTATATTTCATTGTAAACGTAATCGTTATTCCTGTTCTTTTGGTGATCGGTAGGTCAATGATTCTTTTGAGTTTTTTTCTTGCTCCCTAAATCAGAGTGAGTCTTCAGGACTCATAAACCAAAGCATTAACTTTTTGACACTGCGATATCTGAAGTCTCCTACTTTCATATTTTTGGAGGTTCGACTAATGTTCATGGCGTTTGCCTTAAGGCCTTTATGATAGTGATTTTCTACAACTACTACAAATAATAAGTCCTCAGGCTTCGACAGTAGCCGACTTGCTGAACATCTTCTTCAATATTCTCTTCGTCATACAAAATACTGGGATTGATTACCTCAACTCCTTTGTGATCTCGGCCTACTACACCTTCTGCAGTCTGCACCTCATGAGATGGCTCGATGCAGTCAGGTACTCCTTGCATCTCTGGACCAGCTCAACACCTCCTTCTCCTTCAGTGGCCACTGCCTGATCGCCTTGACCATCGACCGTTGTCTCTCCCTCTGGCGACCACTCGTCTTCAGTCGATTGGTCGAAGAGGGTCGAGGCACTCGCATCCTGATCTCCCTCCTCATCTTTGTTGTCTCCTTTCTAATCCAAGCACCTAGCGCTCTTGATTCTGTGCTTGTTGAGTACAGTTTCGAAGAGTTCGTTCGCTTTCAACGATTCTTCAACCTCGGAATATATGTATATGAATGAAAATAAGCCAATACATACATATAATTCACCATTTAAAAAATTTTCATTTCATTATTCAAAGTCACAGCTATCATTTTAGAAATTTGTGCTACTACGAAGGTTATATTCCGGACATCAAAGCTAACGCCTGGTTTCACGCATTTGAAATGTTTCGTGATGTCAGTGTTGCATTGAACTATCCAAAATTGCAACCGAATGAGAAAGCGAAAGCAAAGTTTGATGCAGTTGTACCAGCGATGGCTACCCCTTGGTCTCATTATATTAATGAACGCAGCCATGTCCATCAAGATATTCACTCTTCAAGCAAAGTCAGATGAAGAGCTCGCGTGAAGTAGGCAGACAATGAGTATCACTTGGATGTACTCATTGTCAGTTAACCACCTCTAATGTGCATTGGCCCAATCAGACGCAAGGGTACGGTAAGTGGTTCCTCTGCTCCGAATCACTGGCGACTCTCTGCTCTTCTTCTCGCGACCGCTGCTTCTTTTCTTCTCTGCCGTCTTCCGTCTGCAATCAATAATCTGATAGAAGTGGTATTCGGAATAGACAACATCATAACACTCACAGCCATCAGCAACATCACGCTTCAACTGCCGTAGGCTGTTATGCTCTACGTAGATTAATACTAAAATAGCACTGAAATTATGCGGTTGAGTGTTGCAGCTACGTGCTGAACTTCTACCTGTACGCCCTCTGCTCGGCCGAGTATCGCACTGCGCTTGGCAAGCTCTTCCGCAGCTACTTCAGCATTGCTCTCTCTCGACTCATCCGCTCTCCAAACTCAACTGGGTCTCGCATCATCAACCACCCAAGGTATTCCATACTTCCCGCGCATCTAAGTCCATATCACAAAACCCCCAAGATTGTAGTGACCGTCCACATCTCATTCTACAGGTGGTCCGTATAAAAAAAATCATTGCTCGCTTTTTTTTCCAACATTTCATTGAGAGTGTTAAAATAGTAAAATTTCGCAAAAAAAAAGATTCCCAAACGAGCGTAACAAAAATGTTGCTACGTTGTGCAGAAAGGGAACGTAAATATATATGTATTATTAGAAAGCCTTTTGATAGTGTTCACTTGGATATCTCTATGGTTCCTCACATCTCTCTCTCTCTCTCTCTCTCTCTCTCTCTCTTCTATCGCTTCGTCATCTGATTCCATATCCTGGTTCACACTCGCAGGGCCTCGACGGTGTCGACGCTTCCCACCTCTCGACCACGCGGTGCATCTGCTGTGCAATGAGAAGAAAACAGACAGCCCCAACTTGTTTGAGATTCTCTAACCTCTCTGTTATCTCTCTCCCCTTTCCTCTCTCTAATCCCCCTCTCTCTCACTCTCTTTCTCTTCCCGCTTCATTCACTCTATGTACCTTTTGCTGAAGTCTCCTCATAAATTACCTTACGATTCTCAGGTCATTCTCATGGAAATTCCCTTATTCTATTGTATAACCCGATTCCGCTCTCAATGTCCCCTCACAAAACGCGCATTCGCACACTTTAGCGCATTTATTTTGACAAATGAATTTTGTTTAACGTATTTAGAGAAAGCAAAAGGAAGTGTTTACATTTATACATTGATAAGACAGACTGGGCAAAGCTGATGGCTACAGACTTATGCTTATGACGAGATATTACTACAATAATTGACAGAGAATATAAAATATTAGAAATATGTTTCTGCTATGCAGCAAACTGAGCGTAAGCTTTTTGTCAGTTAATCTGCACGCCTTACTCTTGCTCGGCTGCCTTTGCCTTGAGATACTCCGCAGTATGCGGATGCGCCTCCTTCAGGGTGAAGCGCCAGCGAAAGAGATCCACGGTACGACCCAACACAAATTGGTTCTCTCTGGACAGTATAATTTTAAAAAAATAACATGGAAGAGAGAGAGAGAGAGAATATGAAGTGGGAGAGAAGAGGAGGGAAAGAGAGGCAGAGCATGCGAGCAGGAAAGAGGGCGAGGAACGAAGGAGGAACCCGATGGCTGCGTCGACTCCAGTAAGGAAGTGTCTGCCCACACTCCACTTCCTCTTCTGCGAGCACTCGGAGACGTCGACGCTGCGTCCGTTGATGTTGTAGACGAAAATGAATTGCATGCTTGAGAGGAGAGGGGGAGGCGACTTCTGGCAAGAGAAACGAAGAATGACTGGCAGCATTCGAAGCCTATAACTGCACCATGTCACGGAGAAACGTCAGCTTGTCGGGTGCGAAGATGTAGTTGACCAGAGGCGGGCCAGCTGTTAGCGTCTAAAGTTTATTCTAATTCATATTTCTCTCTTTTCTAATACTATTGATGAATCTAGCAAATCGAAATGTGTTGACCGACCTGCCAATCGATTTCAGCACCGACATCATCACCAAACTGCTGCCGGATATACGAGGTGGTTTCTTCGCCGATACATCCTAATTGTAAGAACTTATTCAAAACACTCTGAAGTCCTTTTCGCTCTCGTTGCCCGGCTGTCTCTCTCACTCTGGCCTTCTCTCTCTATCTCTTTCTCACTCTCTCTCCCTCTCTCTCTCGTTCTCTCCGTTCTCTATCTCCTTCTGCTTCCATATTGCTCATTTTTAGTCTTATGTCTATCTGTCGCTTACCTGTGATAAGCATTTCTCCTGAGAAGACATCAATCCATAGCTCTGGCTTGAAGTCCCAGCAGCGCCAATGACGCAAGACGTAGTCTGAACAACGAGCAAGAACCTCTACCGAAATTAAGTTACTCATTACAGTCTTCCATTTTCTGCTCGGTGGGTTCGGAAACAAAAAGAGCATTAAAAAACATTGACAGCATCTTAAATGATGGATAATGAATAAAAATGCTACCATTGGTGAGGACGCGCGGGAGACGGATTCTCTTGAGGAAGAGCTGCCAATCCTTCCGACTCTTCGTGGAAGGACACCGAGTGGCCCGCGCAGTACACGGTCATCTTAAAGGAACGCAGCTGCTTCTTTGCTGAATTGTTATGATTTTAGTTATTTCAAACTCTTCTTTGAGAAATGAACTTCATTTACAAGATAAGCTCATGCCGTTATCCAACTTGAAAAATCGGTAGACTTATCCAGCCATAAGACACAGAAGAAGAGAAGAGAAGGCGGGCCGACAAAAGACTTCTGAACACCACTCAACAATCAGATCCTCTTTGGTTTTCACCAGGGTTTCTAGAGGAAGGGAATACTAAGGAGGAGGATCTTCGACGACACATTATCGTGATATTTCGTGTTATCCCTCTTTCCCGTCACCATTTGTTCCCACACTTGATATTACACACGAGAAATGCGGTGAGAAAACTAGAAGAGAGTTAAAGATTCGAGAGAAACAGAAGAACTTAAAATCGGAGGAGGGGGGGGGGGAATAAAGGGACAGCGAAGTACTCGTCTCGCCGTCGGAATGGGGCTCAGAGGGAGTGGGGGTGGACGAGGGCCCAGAGGGAGTGGGGGTGTACGAGGGCCCAGAGGGAGTGGGGCTCTACGAGGGCCCAGAGGGAGTGGGGGTGGACGAGGGCCCAGAGGGAGTGGGGGTGTACGAGGGCCCAGAGGGAGTGGGGGTGGACGAGGGCCCAGAGGGAGTGGGGGTGTACGAGGGCCCAGAATGAGTGGGGCTGGACGAGGGCCCAGAGGGAGTGGGGCTGGACGAGGGCCCAGAGGGAGTGGGGCTGGACGAGGGCCAAGAGGGAGGGGCTGGACGAGGTCCCAGAGGGAGTGGGGGTGGACGAGGGCTCAGAGGGAGTGGGGCTGGACGAGGGCCCAGAGGGAGTGGGGCTGGACGAGGGCCCAGAGGGAGTGGGGCTGGACGAGGGCCCAGAGGGAGTGGGGCTGGATGAGGGCCCAGAGGGAGTGGGGGTGGACGAGGGCCCAGAGGGAGTGGGGGTGTACGAGGGCCCAGAGGGAGTGGGGGTGGACGAGGGCCCAGAGGGAGTGGGGGTGTACGAGGGCCCAGAGGGAGTGGGGGTGGACGAGGGCCCAGAGGGAGTGGGGGTGTACGAGGGCCCAGAATGAGTGGGGCTGGACGAGGGCCCAGAGGGAGTGGGGCTGGACGAGGGCCCAGAGGGAGTGGGGCTGGACGAGGGCCAAGGGGGAGTGGGGCTGGACGAGGTCCCAGAGGGAGTGGGGGTGGACGAGGGCTCAGAGGGAGTGGGGGTGGACGAGGGCCCAGAGGGAGTGGGGGTGGACGAGGGCCCAGAGGGAGTGGGGCTGGACGAGGGCCCAGAGGGAGTGGGGGTGTACGAGGGCCCAGAGGGAGTGGGGGTGGACGAGGGCCCAGAGGGAGTGGGGCTGGACGAGGGCCCAGAGGGAGTGGGGCTGGACGAGGGCCCAGAGGGAGTGGGGGTGGACGAGGGCCCCATGGAGGTGGCAAGGATCCAGTGGCTTATGCGAGAGAGAACACATCTTCGACGACGAGAGAACGGCAGCTGTGGACTGGGGGAGTAGGAAGCAAAGCATTTGCATTGTAGAAATTAAATAGGAGATATCAGATATGGCAACTCGTATAATAATAAAAAAGATCAATTCTGATCCCCATAAGAAGGGAAAACAAGTGTACTCTGCTTTTATTGAACTTTGGACTATACTAATTTAATCTATAAAAAGTTATACAAATTCGTTCAATGCAAATTTAAGCTAAGTAACAACATGCATATTTGCTCAATAAAATTCAAAGGTAACGGCAAAATGTACTTTTACTAGGTTTAAAAAAAATCATGAAAATTTGTCAGTAACAATTTCGCAATTTGCTAATTAGCTATTATCCCTTAAGTAATGAATGTGAAAATAAACATATGCAAATTAGTACATTGCAAATTTGCTCAACACTATGCTCAACGTCGAAGCCAACTAATTTATGAAATGTGCAAAAAGGACCTCTAAGTGCCACTATCATAAGCAAAATTTGACATTTCTCTATCTTGGCCCCTAGGGGTCGTAGAGACCCAATCTTTTTTTATTCGACTAATCTCGACGCCCCGTGAACATAGAGCTATGGAAGTTGGTTAAGTAAAAATGTGCAAAAAAAGATATAAAGCCATGGAGATGACTTTATAATATACCCAGGAAAGTTAGTTAAAAATTCTTTCTTTCACTCGAACATCTCTTTGACGTCAGTTGCTCGCCAATGAGATGTTCGAGTGAAAGAAAGAAGAGATGACAGAAGTGGTTAGAAAAAATATTTGGTACAAATAATCTCAAAAGAGTGCACTTTCATTGTGTATTGCTTGTTATTTAGTGATTAGTCGATATTTGTGTTACTCACTCTCCTTAATATGTGTACAGCAGTTGAAAACGTGACTTGGGAAGCAAGGAATGTAGGTTATTATAATATCTGCACTATTCCCTCGAGTACATCCTAAAGTAGGCAAAGTTCTACATCTTCCAGCCCTTTAAAAGCCTCCCGACTGTGGCAGTAAACTATATGCTTCTCTGGTTTTTCTCTGGCTGTTCCCGCATCGCATCTTCCATGTTTCTCGGAGCTCCACCCGGTGGTTGTCAATCCCTGTATCCCAGTGAAAGTGTGGTGATAGCGAGCGCGAGAGAGAGAGAGAACGGGAGAGAGAGAGAAAGAGAAAGAAAGAGAGAGAAAGAGAAAAGAAAGAGAGCAAGCGAGAGTATGCAAAAGCGAGTGAGAGAGAAAGAAAGAGAGGGAAAGAGAGAGAGAGAAAGAAAGAGAGAGAGAAAGAGAAAGAAAGAGAGAGAGAAAGAGAAAGAAAGAGAGCGAGAGAATGCGAGAGCGAGAGAGAGAGCGAGAGAGAGAGAGAGAGAGAGAGAGAGAGAGAGAGAGATCGTTGTGAGAGCGAACATTGCAAACTTTGGTCATCGCCACCAAAGGAACTTCATATGAAAATTACCATTTTACTTTTGTTAATTTTTATCGCGAAAAAGTTTAACTTGTGCTTTTTTTCAGTCAACATGCGTGGGAAAGCGGCCTTCGTGGCCCTCTTGCCTTTCATCGTGGCTATGATGGGTTTGTTAAAAAAAAAGAATTAATATTAATTTAAAATAATTGAAAAAATTAAAGCAAAAAAATCAAAGAAAATTTGCACTGGTAAAAAAAAAAGTTGATCAATTAATCTACTTTGAGCTGGTCAGGTTTTCGCATCTGACCTCGACTACTATGAATTCGGCATGACCATGATTCGCTTCTCTAATCTGACATTCGACAACACTTCCTACGAGGTGTGAGAGAATTGATGACTAATCCTTTTGATAAAATACACTCAAAGGATAGGAGAAGAAAATTCACGTTTGAATTCGCGCCATTTTTCCTGACACGAGGACGAGTGATTTAGAGGGACGAACTACAACACTTATGAAGATTGAAACATGTAGATAATGGCTTAAGTTCGAGCAAGCGATCAGAAGAACACGGCAAAAGTAGACAACATATTTTCTCTAGAATGTGGAATACTTCTGGAACACAACGAGAGGAGATCCCAGCCAAGGATGCCAGCACGGACTCTTTCTTGCAGTGCTGCCCAGCCTGACATTTTGGGGTAACTTTTTTGGTATCTTTATTTGGCCCGTGGGGTTTTCTCACAACATTAAATCTTCCATTTTAATTAAAATCTAAATGTGTTGAAAACAATGCGGAATTTTTCCTTCTGAGAGATTGGCCTCAAATATTTTTGGGATACAATCATAAGGAAAGCTTAAATAATTTTCAGTAACATTTAGTTTTTGTGCAGATAGATGCTATGTCGGGGTGAGACACGATGCGAATCCGGGTGCGACCCTATTGACCGCAGAAGAAGCAAGCAACGAAGAATTCGTCAAGGAGGAGATCAAGAAACTTCACTTTCGTTGGTTCGTAACTGACGAAATTCGGACATCTCAAACAAGGAGCTAAATGTTATTGTAAGATGCACTGTATAAGAACGAAATACGGACAATGATTTCGAAGCATAAGGTTTGGAACAGTGCCCGTCTTGTCCGAGCACTCGTTTCAACGACTAGAAATGCACGAAAAACACTAAAAACCTTTATGAAACGTGTGTTCTTCAGTTCACAGCGTTGGCCTTTAACCAACTCTTTTAAGGCTCTTGAATGGAAAGCCTTACACCGTTTCTGATGTGAGCCTGAATGGAGTGAAGGACAAGACCAAAGTTCGTCAGCTGGCTTACAATGTCTGCTACGGCGGCGGAAAGCTAACGGCATATACGGGGACTCCTGTGCAAATTGGATATACCTGCTGCATGCATCTGCCCTCCACGCCCTCACCAGCTCCCTCCCCTCTCATTCCTTTCTATCCGCGTTATCCCCTCATCAACACCGGCCGCTATGACGTCACCATCAAGGGACACGAGTACAAGAATGTGCCATATTTTTATTATGAGCATTTCGATGTCTGGAATCCAACACCGACCTGCCCGCGTGGCCTCAAGCATGCTATCATCCCCTCAAAGGTCATTATTGTTTGTTTGAACTAGAATTAGGGAAATTTGAATTCACATACCTCATAGAATGTCCTCAACAATTGAAGTTTGAGTATAGCTCTCTTTTGTTTTCAGAAGTTTGTCTTGGTGAATAAATGCTGGGTATCCATTCGTTTCGTCGGCAGCCTGACTCTTGCTCCTGGAGAGGACCCGGCCAACGTGACAGTCAAGCGAAGCCGCCTCCAGTGGGTGCTCGACGGAAAAGGAGTTGGCGCGATTCCGGATGAGCTTTGGGCGAACGCCAATGAGCCGACAGTTGATTGGCATAGCCTTCCAAATGGCTTCGTGACTTATGGAAAATACGGATTGTATAGCGACGGAACTGTGGATCACTTTCCCTGCTGCATGGATCTGTCCCCGCCCACCACTACGACCACTACGACTACAGCTCCTACATCCGCACAGCGTTTTGCCTAGTTGCATCGGGTCATCTTTCCTTGGCCGTTGAATGGAATAAAATATTCTTGATTTTTTGTACTGGATTTTATTTTATGATAAATAAAAAACAGAGAGAGGAGTGAAGGAGCGAGAGAGAGAGAGAGAAAAAAAGAGAGAGCGATAGAATATAGTTAATTAGGAGAAGTGGGGTGATATGTAAGATAATGACAACAGATAAAATAGATGGACAGAGCTCGTACGCACTGCTTGTTTTTTTTAATTGAAAACATATAAGTCAATGAAATATAATTTTTCCATCTTTCCCGTATAATACTAACATTCTAGATTAAAAACATGACTAAATACGAACCATGATCCTTGAAGATCGAGTCGGAGATGATGAGGAAAGAGAGAGAGAGAGAGAGAGGGAGAGAGATAAGCGAAGCGAAAGAGAGTGAGAGAGAGAGAGAGAGAGAGAGCTGCGCTACAAATGGCATCTCTGGAATCCACAAAATATATCGTCATCGTGAGCAAATTTTGAATTCGTTATAAATTTTATAATATTTTTTACTTGATAGCAAAAAGGAACGTTGTGGTAGAAGATGGCGTCGATGGAATCGAAGGAGACGAGTTCGGAAAGAATGAAGAAAGAAGAACTTGAGTATGTCGTTGACGGCGTCGGCTGTGAGCTCGGCACTGAGTTGCACTCAAAGGGACACCAGTCAAGGCGGATCACTGACACAGTCATGTGACTGAATGAACAGAGTTGAAAGATTACTATCATAGAATCGGCGGGTCTTCACCCCCCGTTACGCAGGACGAAGAGCGAGACTGACGAAGGTCGCCTTCTCCTTCTCTCCAAGAATATCTCCCAGCTTCCGGTCAATCGCCCCCCTACAATGCGGACGAGTCAAAATGAAATCCTTCAATACATCTTCAGCTGACTATTCATCTGTGATGAGTGCGAGAAGTGACAATCAATGACTTAGTACTAATTAGTGCAAACAAATTAAATTAAATTTGAAAATATATTTTCAGTACAATGTTGTAAGAGCGTTGAAAAAGTCATTTGCTCTCCTAGATATTCACTTTCATACCAATCTCTTCCGCCGAGTGGCTCGCTTTTTCTGCTGCTCTCTTGGGCTAAAATGGCGAGACAACGAATTAAATTGAGAAATCTTTCAAGATGTTCTTTTGATTTATTTTTTATTTTTATTTTTTTGGAAATTTTGATATTTTCAGCAGACGCCGTCGATAAACGAATGCATCTCCATTGCGTTCCAAATAATCCTGTTGGTCATTTTTATGCTAACCTTGCTTTGAAAAATCTTAGGAGCCAAAATAAAGTGGATATGAAAGAAATCAGCTAAATTTGAGACAATAAAATTTTATTGGAGTATGTTGAGGTCTTCACGGATTCTTTATTTCCTACTCCTCGCAATGACTGCTTGTCTCTGCCTCGTGACATGCAAGGAAAAAAGGATAAGAAAAAGAAGATGATCGTTATTATGAAAAAGGAGAACAAGGAGGAGAAGAAAGTGCCTCCTGCAGTGAACGGTAGATTTATGCTCTGAATTTAATGGCTTTAATTTGTCTTTAACAGAAAATATTACTGATTATAAATGAACTAATTTGAAGCTAATTCGTTATATGCTAATAAAATGTGCATAATAATAAAGGACTGAAACCCATATTGCACATATTTATGGCGAGAAATGCCGTATCCAACCAAAGTACTACTTTCGGCACGAGAGTTTATCATTTGAAACTCATATTTCATTTTGAGCAACAAACCCAACTTCTCATTTGAAAATGTGCATATATAACTAATAATACTTTGCATTTTATAACTTCATTATTTAACCAATTTACCTGCACAATAAAGAAATATACACAAATTTCACCTAGAAATTCGAAAGGAGAACACACCTCTGCCGCTGCCGCCGCAGACCTCCTCCTTCGTTGAGAAGATAAAAAGAAAACACACGAATAAGAAGAAAAGGAACAGAGACGAGGCCGAAAAGGGAGATTATCGGTACAAACACTAAGATTAAAATAGCACTGAATCGAAGTGGGTTATTCTTTGCAGTCGAGCCGGGCCAGCCGCGCCTGGCCAGGAAGGTCGACAGATTGATTCCCGAGACTACAAGAGAGAAGGTCCTCTCCAGATTCATCGGACCACGACTATCCCGCAGGTTGGCATTTTTATTCATTTGTTTGAAAGGTTTAAGGATCTTTAAAAGTAATCGAGTACGCAAAAGGAGTGTATTCTTATTGAAGGGGAATGAACACTGCATCGACGTAGCCGAAAGGCCTCTTCATGTTGCAGGAACATTTAGAAGATGACCAGTCGGAGCGCACGATGTCACGTGGGGGCAGCTACGAGGTCGACCTGGAACACGTGAAGGTGTACGAGATTGGAGATGGAGTCGAGAAGGTCATCGATGTCAGGCAGAGTCTTCCTTCTCTCCTGCTCTTGAGAAGTTGAGCATCTACACATTTTCAGCAGGACGCCCCGCCCCCGTCTTATGGAAAGTCAGAGTTCTTCACGGGATGCTCGAGCATCGAGGTCAACTACAAGCCAAAGCATCGCAAGCGGGTTTGAACTGTACAACATTCCTTACACAATCAGTGAAATTGTACAGGGAAAGCAGTGATGGAAGAAGTAATTTTCTAAACGACTCGGAATATTTTAGAAAGAAAATAAGAACGACAAAAAAAAGTCGCCCCGTCCACCAACGAAGCCGCAGAAGTCGCCGGCGCCGAAAAAGAAAAGCGAGAAGATTGAAAAGGTGAGCACATTTAAAGGAGGTCCGAGGCGAATAAATAGTGCCTTGTTTTTTCTCCTTATTTGGCCAGGTTGAGCTAGAAACCTCGATTGCAAGTCATAAAAACTCCTCTGTTCTGATGGTGAGGAAATAAAGAGTATTCTCTGCTTTGAATTCGCTAATAATTTATGTTCCCGCCATTAAAAAAAATGTTGGCAGAGCCCCACCGACGCCGAGGTTGCCATCCAACTCCTGCGCTTGGAACGCCTGCAGGTACGCGAAACCAACACTGGCCGGGCTTTGCTTAACACGTCGGCTCACCTGCCAGTTGTGCAAACCACAAGTTTCTGTTGGAGAGAGGGGCAGTGGCACCATTTCTGTGGATTCTTTACACCGTACTTTTTAAAAAATCAGTCAAATTTGTCAGGGACTTCGTGATAGGAGTTTTTCCCTTATTGTCTCCTTAAGAACTATCCTCCGAATGAATATAAATGAATGAATCTTGTTTGAGAGTTTTCTGCCGTCCACGGGCACTCCCTCCAGCAAGGCAAAGACGGTTCGTCTCACTTCTGTTATTTCAGCGTTAGACAAGCTTTCTTGTAGACTCACTTGCCAACTCGGCCTGGTGACAACACTGCGGAGGGCGAGCAGAAGCTGCCCAGCAAGAAGGAGAAGAAGGTGCCTTACCATTTCGATGGAAAACGCAATTCATGAAACAATCCATTCTTTTTCAGGACACTTCGAATGCAGCAAAGATAGCAAAGAAGGCTAGAAAACATGAGATTCGCTTGTAAAGTCGAGAAAGAAGGGATTGCAGGAGTCGCAGAAGACGAGTGACTGGACTGTCGAAGCGACGCAAGACGACGAGTTACTTGAGGTCGTTTGCATTGTAAAAGGTCGTTTAATTGGCCTAATTAAAGTGCCAAAATAGATTCAGAGTGCCGATTCAAAGGCGCTGACAATAACGACAAATTCGAAGAAGAAGCCTCCTGCGACTAAGAGCAAGGTCACTCAGTGCCCTTTTCACTTTTAACTTATATTTGTCAAGAATTATTTACAGGGATCCGTTGAGGTGACCTGGGTGACCTGTGAAGAAAAGAGCGAAGAATCATGAAGGAAACGAGAGAAATCCTTACCTTCTCAGGCAGTGCTGCTCACAACTTTCCGCTCCTCTGCCCATGCATGCCTACGTGATAAACTCTTTTTTTTAGCTTCCCCTTTTAACTACAACTTTACCAACTACAGAGTTATTTTCGCCTTATTCTAAGCATCAGTTACATACATATGTACATATACATACATAAATACATATGTATATATATAAACAGAGCTAGCATTGGATGAACTTATATCATTCTGTGAATATTAGCTTTAAATTAAAGTAAAAAATTAAAGTATGTGCATTGATGTATGTACATACATATATTTTGAAAAATATTGTAATTGTAAAGAAATCTGAAGATTATTCTTGACTGTGTCGACGACCTTCAAATCGAGATTCTAGCAGAGGCCCCAGTGGAGTGTCGGTGACAAACTCCGCCACTGGAAGGGGCGCTTCTCTTAAACAATGTGTTGTTCGACTGAATGGAGCCGCCAAGAAGATTAAAAAAACGTGGTTTGAATTTCTTTTTGAATCTTGAAGTGCATTCTATAGCATATACGACGAGAATGTTTTATCTTTTCATTGCAGGGAAAGAAGAAAGAGAAGATTAGTTGGCTTCACTGTGCTTCTCCTGGTAGAGCGGATGGAACTTTTTGAGAGTTCGATCGACGAGAGGCAGTTGAGGGATGAGGGACTGAATTTTCTCAATGAAAAAGGACTATAAATGGAGGAGAGATGAGGACGAAACTTGAATGAAGACCTTTATAGACACTGCAAGACCATGTGCTGCTGGGTCAAGCCATCAACACCTATATCAGTTATCGACGATCAGCTCAAGATCATTTCTGTATTAGCTCGCTCCACTCAGACATACATTGAATCGGTAAGCCTCGGAACTATGCCCGGTTTTACACTAATAACTAGTTGAAAGAACGAGCGCATTCTTACGATAGAGGGGAGGACGACGAGAAAAAAAAAGTCTGATTAAAATCTCATCACAGACTCAGTCTGGATCTTGCTTCGACGGATGAGTAACTCCATAGCTTCTGCCATCGACCTCTCTGTCGCAAATCGGATTGAGTGATAGAATGCCTTTTTAGCTCGCCAATACATATATTCTGACCTTCGTATACGGTGAGAGAGCAATGAATGTTGCTTACAAGCGATTTATCTGTAGACTGCGCAAAAGTGATAATCGACAACAATCGCATAAGAGAGTAAATGCAAAGAGTCCTGAGAGAAGAAAGACGAATCACACAACTTAGTCTTGATCCTCTCCCCTTTTAAATGATTCTAGAGGGAGCAGCTTATTTTACTTTACCATCCTGCTCCATACTATTACCCTCCTGAATAACTGTTTAGCTGTCTGATCTATACTATTTTCCTCGTCCGGAAGAGTTCCCAGGACGATCTTGATAGCACATGAGAGAAAGAAATGCATTTAGAAGCGATGAATGATACATTCGAGAAGCATTCCAAAGATCAAACGCTTAATCGAAAACGAGTAGCGAAATCAGCATACGATTCCGCGACACTCTCGTAAGCGTTTGACGCTTCTCGGGCTGCTTGCACATGAGGGACACGTGGAATCACGTAGTTCTTCAAGAATTTGTGATCAGCTCTTCCTTTTTTTGCCATCTTCCTTAGAGCCGAAATTGGTTCCCCTGCTCTTCTGCCTTTGCCTTGTTAGCCTGTTCCTCAGCTTCCTCCATTAAGTAGCGATTGTAGTCGAAGAGCTCGGAAAATTCCTCTCTCCGTTTCTCGTTCATGCACTGTCTTGCATTCAAGCATTTATCATTAAATCAGATGAGTGAATTATGTACATACATTACAATTACGCGTTTCTTCAAAATTACTTTTCCAATTCATACAATTCGCGATAAATTAAAGTTCGCAACAAAATAATCGAAAGTAATCGAAAGTGCCAGGAAAATCGAATTGATAAAGGCTCCTGGTCTTTTATTGCTCTCTGTCTCAAAGAGTCTTAATATGACCAGACGATGGCTGGCACGGCGGGAAGTATGCTAGAGGGAAACAACAGATATATGATATCGTCAAGCTCTTAAATTGTCTTTCTTTGTTCCCGCGCAAATGGAGATTGAGATATTCGTATAGACAGCATGCCACATTGTCGAGATGCGTGCGCTGACTCTGACGATGAGCGGAGATGAGAACCGGGTGGAGCTAAGCAAGACGTTGCTGTTGGCCTTGTTTCTCTTTGGCGCGTGGAGTGCGTCAATTCCATGAAAGCCCATTCGTTTCAGACTGTTCCGGCATGGCGGACGGTTTCGTGGGTGCATACACAACTCGTTTTTATAATTAAATTTGCGTGCAGTTTTTCGAGACATTGCCCATACGAGCAATGTTTGCATGCGCATGAAACAGAAGAAACTTGAAGAATGGAAAGCATAAGACGAGCAGAACGAGAAAATGAGGACAGAAGGGAAGAGGAAGACGACGAAAAACAAACTTAACCCGAGCGCGCTAGGAAGTGCATGCAGAGCATGTTACTATTTCTGTACTATGCACACTTCCCATTCATATTCTTTTTTTTTCTTTCTTATTCTTTCAACAATGACATTCTTGCGCAAAAACTCCAAGGAAAAATGGAGGCTTTAAGATAGAAATAAATATGAATCCAATGAGCATCATTATACTTCTAATGAGAACATGTACTAGTGTTGAACAATATACATATGTAGGTCATAAATCTTAAAGCCCATAGATGGACGATAATTACTCGATTTGATTTTTGTTTTGATGTCATTGATAGATTATTTATAGAGATGCGTCATCTGTTTGCCCTCTGTGCAAAAAAATAGTGTGCGTGACACTAGAGGTCGGTGCAGGAATGTGGAAGCGCTCGCCTGGCTTTATTTCTCTGCTGCCGAGATTTCCTTGGCACGCCAAATTTTCTGCTTTTCTCGACAAACAAATTGTGTTAGCAAACAATTCTAAGAGAGAATTCACATTCTCCGTCTCCGGAATATAAGAGTAACTGAGCAGTAAAAGTTCTCTCTTCAGCTTTGGCAGACTATGTTGTTACGGCTCATTCTGCTAGGTATGACTATCTATTTTTTCGCCTTAATACTCATCACAATTCACGACATTTGATGGCAAAGCCGTTGTTCAGTGCCTTTCCTATACGGCACTCAAGCAGTTCCGTGTGTTTTTAATTCTCCAAGTGGCTACACTCTACGTTTCAATGCCAATGAGAACAGCGTATTTTTCAATCTCACCGTTCCAAATGTTCCGCTCAGCAGATATACCGGCGTTGGATTTGGAAATAGCACGGTTAGCATCTCTTACCTATGCACGTTCGTGAACTGGACAGTCATGCCTGACTTGAAATATTCTTGTAGTCCGGAACCGATCTCGTGCTCGTCGTTGTCGCTGCTGATGGACAAGTCCAGGTTCAATTAATACCTTCAAACCATTTCCGAACCAGTATTTTTCGCAGATCACTGATGCTTTCGTGGTGCAGGGTGCAGCTCCCAGGCTGGACCGCAATCAGATCGTCCGTATTATTTCTACCTACTACGATGGCAACTTCCTGAATGCACAGTTCAGCCGCCCATTGAGTGGCTTTAGCGCGGGAAGCAAGCCACTGAACAAATGCGTTTACTGGCAGGTGATGATTCATCTATCTAAAAACTTACCAGTGTACACATCTACATACATCCGTACAGACGTCTGCATGTACATACTTATGTATATGCCAAGCATATAATTTCTTCAAGTGTCAAAGTGGAACTCTTTGTTTTCACAAGACGATGAGTGATTTGGATGACTCATATTATTGTTTGAATGAAACTACATACATGTTTACAGTTCTACACCGACCTGGGTGAGCTCTCTGCGGATGGCAATCTGCTTCCGCTGCCGAAGCAGCCCGTCCAACAGCAGCAGTGCAACATTGACACGAACTGCTCTGGCCCAGTTCCTCCACCCGGCGCAGGCTACTTCCTTCCACTTCGAGGGAATGGCATAACGACTCAGCTGAGACCGATCGGCGTCTCTAATAACGTAAATCTTCTTGATCGCCGCCAGAACCCCATGTATGCTCCTGCTGCTTACAATCCGCGAGGCAACATGAATCAGCCAAACAATCCAAATAACAACATTCCAATTCGATTCGATGAGAGAACACGATTTTTGCCTCCAAATCAGCAGTCGTCATTCCGTGGAAATGAAATTCCGCCAAATCAGCAAACTTCATTCCGTGGAAATGACATTGGCAGTGGTGCCCGGCCGAATCCAAATGCCCCCTTCTATGATCCCTACGACAACTACGGCGGACCTCCCTACTCTCTTACTCGTCGACTACGACGTGCCGTTGATAAAGCAAGGAAGACGAGACAGGCCTATGGCAACGGGCGTCAGTACGCACAGTCGGGAACGGCGATCAATGGAATCAACCGCGATGGATTCCCCACGACTCCGCAGGGCGGCGTCGAGTATGGAGTGCCCGCTGTGAGTCCTGCTGACGAGCTACCCTATGTCCAGAATCCAAACTACCAGTTCCTACCAAACAACATTGCCAACATGTACGCCAGGACTTATGACCAGGTTAACAAGAATGAGAATAATATAAAGGCGCCGTTAAATAACTAATTGGTAGCATCAAGCCATTAATTAAATTTTAATTGAGTCTTTTTTTCGTTTCAGTCTCAAAGGACAATATTGTCACGACTCAATGCGCAGTCTTCATCGAGAGGAAGTGACAACATTTACGGCTACAACTACGACAGCTCAGCAGGAACAAACGGCGTTTTCCGCGGTAGAACTGCTTGGATGTAAAGCAGTAGCAAAGATCATTTATCCTCTATTTGCAGATTCGGCGAATGGAAACACCTACGGCACAGGAAACAATAGACAGTCGTTCACTTCTTCGAACGCACAGCAGAATCAGGCTAACTTCCAGCAGATTCAACGGGTTTGTCTTTGGTTCTTCGCTGATTTTCCGTGCTTGTAGCTAGTATTATCTATTCACGTTCTCTTTCAATGAGTCAATACATATCCTACAGAGTATATGGGCATATACCTGTTGATTTAATGCCTTTTTCAGGATTATGCGAGCGGGAGATATGCATTAACGACGACGCCGTCATCCGTGAACATCTACGGATATGACTATTCAGGAGGCAGCCGAGGAGTTTACGGCAGAAAGAAGCGTCAGTGCATTTTCTAAAATTTCTTTGTATATGAGATTTTCTACGAATCTCTTTTACAGGCCAGTCATCACTGTCGACTCCGAACTACTACCAATCTGCGCTGAGCACCGCTCCTCCCAACTACAACACGGGCAGCAGCTACTCACAGCAGTACTCAAGCATTGCCAGCAACAACAATAATGACTACGCTCCCAACGCTGCTCGTCAGCGCTTCTACAACCCAGGCTATGGCTACAATGGAAATGTCTTCACCGGCAGCCTCTATAATGCACCAGACACAAGGCAACCGATTGGTGGTGGTGGTGGAGGAGGAGTCTTCCGAGATGCTTCGTACTACCCCGTCTCCAGCAGCGGACTAAACTACAACACTGGTGGCTACAGCGGCCGTCTCTACGACGGAGGGCTCAATGGCGGAGGCGCCTATGTCGCGAGTCAGAACAGAGGACCTCAGCTGGGACAAGTCATCACTTACAATGCTGAAGTTGACACGATTGGAAGGAAGAGAAGAAAGCGCCAGTTCGATCCCGTCTGGAATCAGTTGTATGGCACGCGTGCGACGGCCGGTCGCTTCTTCGACCCTGTCAACAACCGTACAGCCATGTACTACCCGGACCGAACTGCTACTAACTACAATCTGAACGGAGGGCAGCAAGGCTTCTCGCAGAGCCAGTTCGGCGGCGGCGGCGGCGGCATTAATGCGCCCTCTTACGAGCCGCCGGCCGGAATCGGTGGTTCTAAGCTGTACAACACCGCGACGGGCGTCTATGTCAACGAGCCAATGTTCGATTCGCGAGGTGGCAATCAATACCTGAGGACGGCGCCAGCCAATCCTCAGTCGCCCAACTTCATGCAAGTTCTACGCAACAACGACCAGTCACTCGCTGAATATACTAGTTAGGAAACTTACCGTAGTACTTTCATCCTTCGAATTTTCTTTAATTTTTTTTTAAATCTTCAATCAAAAATAATAATGCACAATCGGTTTGAGATGTGGCGTGCACCCGACCAGATCCATATTGGTGTGCCTCTTATGTTCAGCAACTTCAGGAAGCTCAGAACAGCTATAGCGGGGTACGACAGGCGGAAAATGACGTGATATACATATGAAGAACAATTACTTTCAGGGTCTTTGTAACACGCTAATGACATCACTTCAATACTCTGATAATCGTTGCTGCAACGCCGTCCGCACAGCCGGATGCCAATATTGATGGATAAACGATTAACCATTTACGCCTTATGGAATAAACATGTTTTATTGCTTTGATAATGGGGAGTAACTTGTCTTCGAAATGAGAAGTACCGCCGAAAAAAAAAATTTTCAATAGATTTGCGGACAAAAAAATGCGAGATAAAGTCTTTAGACTTAAACGATATATGATGCTCTCACCCTAAATCTTTACATTCTCCGTGATCTTCCATTATTTGAACTCTCAGTTCTCGGATGCTTCATGATGCTCTAACTACTCGAATGGCCTGAAAGGCAGAAATAATGAGGAAAAGCGAAAAGTGCATAAATGGGTTGAAAAAATAAACTTTCTTTAGAATTTACAATGAATCAGTTGTAGCTTTTTTTAAATATAAGGCTTATCTGAAATGTGTAGTCTCCTTTTCATTCTCTTTCTATGTCATACATGTTTCTATGCCTCTATCCAAACACGATCAGAGTGTGACAGCAGGAGAGTTTCACTTTCGTCTTGACATGGGTTGGGTTGTAAGAAAGAGATGGGGCCGAGCGATTGGCCTTCTTTCCTTCCTTCCTTTCTTGCAATCCAATGGGATTTTTCAGTTGCATAGTAAACAGACTTATTATATTTTTACAGTTTTATAAATATTGTTCATATTTCCACTGAAATTTTTGACTCTCGCTTTTTGCATTCTCGGTTCCTTTTCACATCTTACATGTACTTCTCTTACGTACATAAATGCATTAAAATATGTTAAATATTTCCAGCGGAATATATGGTGACTACACTCGCCATCTGTCTCTGCCTTGCGACCCTTTTATGTGCAGGTATGATCGTCTTGGAGTTAGAATGGATAATTGGACAGATGAAAATATCATGGTTTTGCTTCAAATACATAGATACCTATGTATGTACATAAATACATAACTTTTAGAAAGCATCGCCTCTTCCATCTCTTCGTCAACGACCGCTGCTAAAGTAGACAGCAGCATCCTCTCCTCTGCGTCTGACGCGGCGTCAACATCATCTCCTCCTCCTCCTCCTCCACTCTTCGACGTCGACGACGAGCTGGCCAAGCTATCCGCCTCTTGCATCACTCATCCAGAGCACGAGCAGCTCTCGGTATATCTATTTAGATGACGGATAGCGCGCCTTTTCAATGAACATTTGATCAGAGAAGCTAACGCGATGATTGGCCTCGCGGAGCTGCGCGCTGCGCTCTGCTTTGCCCCGCCGGGGAATTGGACGATGAATAGGCAGCGGTCGCCAAGTGCCGAGGAGCTCGCAGCCGCTTCCACTGTCGAGGCATACTTTGACTTGCGAGAACCGAGCAGCAAAGATCGCAGCCTCGACAGCGAGTACTTCTTCGAGTACAATTTCCCGCCCGTTATCGCTTCCCAAGCGTTCGGCAAATTTTCAGACGCAAATTCGAAGAGATTCTTCGTCTTGATGCAGGAGGCAGCATCGACAGGAAGACTGTCGATCGTGCGATTGACGAGTTTCGCACCATTCGGAACAGAGTAAACGACGCCATGTCGGACGTGAATGATGCATATTTCTGTTTGAATTTGCCTCTGCAAAATTTGAAAGAATAATTAAAGGAATAATTTAGTTTGGCATGCATAACATGTGCTACAGCAATTTAGGAATAGAAACCTTGTCAAATGCCTTAGCCAGATCATAATAAAGGACATCAACCGAACGATTATTGTTTGTTTCGTTTAAACACGTCTGCGTTGTTACAAGCAAATTGGTAATTACAGATCTGCGTTCTCTGAACCTATGTTGGCAGTCAGGCAAGATGGAATGATGCTCACACCACTTCGATAGCTTATACTTTGTGCTCAATTCGATGTTGTAGTAGAGCTTGGGTTATGTGCCCGAGGGGCGCAGCGTTACAAGGCGGCCGCTCTCAAGTGTCACCGTCAGCATTTCTCCCGAGGGAGTGACCGGAAGGCATGGCAACAGTTGTAATCTTTGGTCCTCGCCACAATGGAACGATTACAAGATTCTCTCTCTCTCTCACCAAAGTGGCCTCTTATACTAGCGCCAGATGTCGTATGGCGAGACGCTCTCACCACTTACCAGATATAAATAAAGCAGATACTGACCATGGCTCGTAAGACGCAACGGGAAAGGTTGTTGTGGTCGATCAGTGTGTTCAATCTCGAATTATCAGGGAATTTTCGCCTGTATTTAGTGATTTTATTGTTGTGTCTCCTAAGTTCTTCTTACTGCCCTCGCGCAGTCTCTTTTTCTGTAACCAAAATCGTAAATTGTAAGGGGGTGTCACAATTTTTCCGTTTTTGGAATGAATTTTAATCATGTTTGCGACTATTTCTTTTTGGTCCAAAAACATTCAGGTTGTTTTTATGCAGAGTTGGTAATATACATATAGTATAGAGCCAGAAGAAGACATGTGCGAACAGTATAAAAGCTTAAGAGAGCCTCTCTGTAAGGGTCAAGGAGCGTCTACCCCGGGGAATTTTTGTTTTCTTTTATTTTGAAAACTTTATGAGGGATGTATCTGCAATTCATAACCAGGTTTAGGTGGTCAAAAAGTTTTGAAAATTTTTTTTCTCTTAGATATAAGTAGAAATGTTCAAAAATTTTGGATGAGCATATTTGCCGTTAAACTTAATACTTCTCGAAAATCTTTTCAGTGTTCGATTCCTTGTTCAAAACTACACAAAAAAGTCCGTGGTGACCATTTCCGAACATTTTTATTTTTATGAGTTTTATCCAATTTAAGTTTTTAAAATCTGGTTTTCGGGCACTAACTTTTTTTTTACCATTACGTCCAGAAAACCGAATCATCCATAAGAAAGAGGAGGAAAAACTACACATAATATGTGTCTACGAGGAAAAATCTCGGATACACTTTTTGGGTATCTGCATTTGAATACGGGTTTCTGAGCAAATTTCGGCTTTGGCTGCAAACCATAATTTCTTTTAAACTTCATCAATTGTAAAACGGAATGTTCCATTCGATGTAGTTTTTTATGCTCTTTCAAATGGTGTATACTTTGTTCGCAAAAGAGATTAGTCTAAAAGCCTAAAATTGACTTTTAGTGTTAGTACTTTTGCCAAAGGAATAAAATATAATATGCAGAAAAATTTCATTTCGATCAAGTGAACCATGGATGGTAGTCAAAATTAGAAAATGAACGTCAAATTTATGTTTCTCGTCTCAAACAACCTAATGGCACAGTTTTCAGAACATAAGTTCCATTGGTACCAGCATTCGCAGAACAGCTCAAAATAGTCGAAACATCTCGTGGATTTTTTTTCGAAATTTCAAGATTTCTGAAAAATGTACAGGTTTTGCATTTTCTTCGAAGGATATATTATGTAAAAGTCTCTGCTCTTTCGAATGGTTATGACCTTTTTGGTAATCCGATTCACAAATGACCTGATAGTTGGCTTCGAAGGAGTTTTCGTACATTTATTTCGACATCTAGGCTCGTAAAAATGAAATTTCTTGACTTTTTGAGTACTTTTGATTGGTATATCATGAAAGAACTTCAAAGAATCCTGGAATTCCCGTTGCTGGGTGCTAGATGTTTCAAAAGAACTAATTTGAAATATTTGCTAAAAAATATTCAGCAATATCGCCTTCAACAGTCGGCATTCAAATACGTATTCCCAAAACAAGTATCCTCAGATTTTGATTAAAAAGCTGTATCCGACTCAGTTTTAACTGCTCTTTCTTGTAGAGTAAAGATTATGTGGAAAGTCTGCCTATATGACCCATTAATGGTCCAAAGAATGAGTATTTTAACACCAGAAATTGGCCAAAAACACTAAAAGTCAATTTTAGGCTTTTAGACTAATTTATTTTGCGAACAAAGTATACACCATTTGAAAGAGCATAAAAAACTACATCCAATGGAACATTCCGTTTTACAATTCATGAAGTTTAAAAGAAATTATGGTTTGCAGCCAAAGCAGAAATTTGCTCAGAAACCCGTATTCAAATGCAGATACCCAAAAAGAGTATCCGAGATTTTTCCTCGTAGACACATATTATGTGTAGTTTTTCCTCCTCTTTCTTATGGATGATTCGGTTTTCTGGACGTAATGGTAAAAAAAAAAGTTAGCGCCCGAAAACCAGATTTGAAAAACTTGAATTGGATAAAACTCATAAAAATAAGAATGTTCGGAAATGGTCACCACGGACTTTTTTGTGTAGTTGTGAACAAGGAATCGAACACTGAAAAGATTTTCGAGAAATATTAAGTTTAACGGAAAATATGGTCATCCAAAATTTTTGAACATTTCTACTTATATTTAAGTGAAAAAAATTTTTTAAAAACTTTTTGACCACCTAAACCTTGTTATGAATTGCAGATACATCCCTCATAAAGCTTTCAAAATAAAAGAAAACAAAAATTCAGGCGTCCATAGCGCCCTCCTTGAGTCTTACAGAGAGGCTCTCTTAAATGAGGAGATAATCACAAATTGAGTCTTATGATGGCGTGGGAATTTCTCTCACTGAGAAGTCCCCGCAGACTCCCGCCATTCACTTCATTCTTCTTTCTCCAGTGGAGGATGGTGTCCAGAGCTCCGCTCTGGCCGATCAACAGGACTCGAAGAGGGAGTAGGCAATGCTCCATTGAGGACATGCGGGCAGCGGCTCGTGACGGCGAGAACATTTCGGTGAGGACTCTTCCTTTTCTTTTTTTAGACTTCCCCAGGTAGAGCCGGTTTACATAAGTATGAACTCCATAAACTAATATTTTAAGAACTCTTGGGGAAAATCGTTTGTAAAAAATATATATTTCATATTATTATTGTTGGCCGTCATAAATATGGTTTCTAGGCATTTCTGGAGTCTAAACCTGGTTTTTTTGTTTGTTTCAGAAAACCTTGCTAGGCGGCAAGCCATATGGAAGGGAGTTCGTGCTGAGGCTTCTCCGCCGAATGCTCCGACGTCTTCTCAAGGATGTGAAACTATTCGAGCCACACGTCTCGGCTTGCATGGAGCTGCTTGGCGTCGCGTACAACAGAGGCGACCTCGACACGGCGAGCGAGATATTCTAGATCCTAGTCTGTCCCCAGCTGCCACTGCTATAACCCTCTCGAAAAATAAAGAGGAAAACGAATACCCTGCCAAAAGTTATATATCCAAAACGAACTTTATAGTGGCCTGCCCGTATAGCCCGCCCTGGCAGCGGACTCGCTGACCTCTGCTCTCTGCCACCCTCCTACTTTCCCATGCTCTCTTCCACCCTTCGCTGCCCCTCCCTCGTTCTTTCTTTCATACAGTAACCGATAATCTGCAAAAAATTCTGCCCATTTTTTTTAGCAGTATTAAACATTTAACAAACAATGCACAAAAACATGGTTTTTTGTTGGTGGATTCTTCCGAAAATCTCTGAAGCTAGAAGATATTTAAACACTGTCTATATTTAATTCGGGTTCCTTGATAACTTGTCCAAAGATAATTTGTAATCGATTTTTGACTGGTAATTCGTCCACAATTTTGAAAAGCAGATCCAATTCCTCTAACTTCCTATAATTACAAGCTTTTGTGCACTTTTTTCTCTTCTCTTTCAGGGCATTCGACTGGTCACCGAGTTCTTGAGAAAGTCTCCGATATGGATTCGCAATACTTTCTTCGCCAAGGTTCATTCGTGCTCTTTTCCTTCTGGCTCATCTTTTCATCTTTTTACTATTTTCCTCGTTTTCCGAGAAATCCGTGTATGGTTATTTATATGAGCATTTATCTACATACAATGTAGAATTTGCGACAACTGGGATGAGCGCTTGCTGCAGCCGCTATCTCTACGCATAGAAATGTTCACTGCCGAGCTGGACGGCTATCCTGACTTTTGGAACGCCGGACCCTACTGATTCGCTGTCTGCAGTCCCCAATCATTTGCGGTTGTTGTTTCGTTCGTCCACTTTCTGCCAAAACCGTACCGTATCATTCGGCAGACATATGTATGCTACATATGAGCATAGAGATTTTATAGAGATACTTTTAGTGTCATGAGGAACGGATTACCGCTCTGGCTGATATCGCTGCCGCAGATCGCGAGGAGATTGTTGGCGCGAGTCTGGGGCTGGGCGCTTCCTAGCACCACGTCAAAGCACACCAAATGTTCAGAGTAAGTCTTTTTTTTACGAAACGTAAAAACTATTTTTTTAATGAAATTATTGATGTGTCATTCTTTGATTAAGTGGATACGCGGCCAACATTCTCATTTCAGAAACTCGACGAGATCTACCGTTCCTGCCCGCAGCAAGCCCCACAGCCTTTCCGCGACGTCGTTGTCTCCAGAATGTACGAGTGACTTTTGACCGTTCTTTTTCCCTTTATCCTTCTTTCTTTTATTTCCTTTCGTGGTCTTTTCTTTTTATTTTGCTTATATATATTACATATATTTGAGAGTGGAAAAGCAAGAGAGATGAAATCTTTTCATTAGCGCCCTGAACGACTGGACGAGCGAGTCTGAGAGCGAAGACGAAATGGAGACGACGGCGCAGAATATGGCCGCCTTGAATGTTCGGCAGCAGTCGGCAAGCGCGTGAGAGGGCATTCATGTCATTCGGGACGCATATCACAAGCGAAAACTCGACCAGAACAAGAAGAGCAATCAGAGAAACAACGAAAACAGGTTTGCTTTTTAACTACTTATTTTTCTAAAATATACCAATATGTTAAGTCTAGAATAGAACTGATTTATCACCGCTAACCGGACTAGTGGAAGCCTGAAGTATAATTTCAACTAGATCCGTTTGTAGATCCCTTCCGAGCCTTTCGATTCGGCATCCCGACCTTTCGACAAAAATTTATTTCGTCATATGGCCATTTGTCAAATTTTTGGCTTACCTTTCGTCAATACTCCGTCAAAATATATTTATCTTAGATTTTCGTCACCATTTTTTTTTTCTAAAAAAAGCCGCATTTCACCAATTGACTAGTGAAAACAAGTGTAACCTCTGTATAATACGACAGAATAATGATAATTGAGTTTGTTATGCATAACATGTGCAACAAGTGAGCGAGTGCAGAGAATCGATGGTGTACTCGTGTCAAGAGGCTATGGAGAGTATGCAAAGTATATTGATCTTTAAGAGATGGCAAAGAAATGATCTTCTTCTGGCAAGAGGACATGGGTGTAGCAGTTCGATGTGCCAAATGAGTGTGAAGCCGTTCGTCCAGAGAGATATAGAGCATACAAATATTGAACTATAAACTAGAAGATGCTATAAGACACATCGTGTCCTCAATTGCTCGCTCTCGCAGACGAATGAATGTCCCTCTGCCATCGCCAAAGGTGTTGTTTGCTTGGCAGCATATATGTATGCTGGGGGACAAGAAGATAGGACAGATGGCACCGAGAGAGCTCGTCTAGGTCAATTGGATCCGAAGGTCAGCAGATAGAGATTAGAGAGTGATGGAGAAAAAGAGACACAAGGGGGCGGAGTGCAGAGGTTTGTGGATTCGCCACTGTGAGATCCATATTGGGCTTTAGCTGGATTTCTTCGACATTTTTGTGGAATTAGTTAGCGATTGTAAGCTTTGTTGTTTCCATTTTGCTACTGCTTCGGAAAAATCTGCTAATGAAGACTATTTAATCTAATACATTGTGCTTTAGAGAGCAGAATTTTGATGGACTTTCGATTCAAGCCAGGTTTGTTGCAGTGAACATTCTGCAGTCTCTGTAGTATAATACCATAATAAAGAAAACTGAAGACTAGTAGTGTGAGATACAAGGGTAAAATTTAAAGCTATGTAGTATCAGTTTGTGATTTCGATATTTAGAAAAAGAACAAGCTCGAAAGGCTGAAACAGAAGAAAGAGCATTCGCCAGGTGGATATGTGGACAATTATCCTCCGATCCGGAACTAGCTGAAGATGTTGCTTAAATTCGCCTACGGTCTAGTAACCTCTTCACTAGGATTAAGGACGGAATTCTGCTGTGGTGAGGGAATAAAAACATTTTTGCCTACCTTTTAACATTATTGTTACTGTGTGAGTTTACATCTTTTCTTTTAAGCAAGCTTATCAACCGAGCCGTGCCAGACACGATTGATGAACGAGCCATCAACAAGTCGAACTTGACAATACGAGCAAAGCAGGAAAATCTGACCCTCGCACTCATCTCTGCCCAAGCCATAGGATGCAACATCGATGATGCTGACTACAGTGGCATTGCTACCGAGTCCTCAGCAATCGTACTTTGTCTTCTCTGGAAAATTATTAAAGGAACTATCCATTGAGTTTAGAAGCCGCTTGTGAAAAACTGACGTTTGAATTCGCGCATGATATTGCAAAAAGTTTTGGCGGTATGCTAGCACAGTATCCATCACAACAAACTAGACTTTGTGAGCCTTTTTCTCTCTGCCTCTCTTCTCTTCTCTTAAATCTCAAGCATGGCTTGCCGCTTCGCACCTAGTTTTCACCTTCTCTCTGGTAGAATGAGGGTGTGCATACGGAGAAAGTAGGCAAGGTGTGATGACGTCACTCCCTAAATTCTACAGTACTGCGTGGGGAAAATGTGGTTTTTCTCCTCAGGGCCGCTTCAGGACGCATTCTCACTTTTCCTAATGATGTTTCTAGTTGAACCGGATAGTATTAACAAAAAATTCTGCAACATTGTAATCTCCATTGACAGCTCCTTTAAAGTAAAAATAACTGTGTCATCCTCGGTGGCGTTGCCATTCATATATGCAAATCTTTCACATGAATCCATACATATATACTACATTGCTTAATATGTGTTACCTTCTTAGATTGCGTTGGTCAACCAAATTGACCTAGTGCATTGTCCTGGACTCTCTCGGCTTCTTCGCGAAGATGGGAAGCTTAAAAGTTTTCGATCACTTTCACACGAGAAGATTCTGTTGCGCTGGGTTAACTACCAGCTTTCAGTTGTGGGTTGTCATAATATCTTGTATGTAGCGAGCTGTTGTGTCCCGACACTTTAAAATAGAATGGTCGAAAATTTTAAGGCTAGAGTTAATCGCCGAATGAGCAATTTTGCATCCGACGTTGCGGACTCAGTGATTTATACAGAACTGCTGCACCACATCGCACCTAGATCATCCTCTGTTACTCTCTATCCTCTAAAAATTTCTTCAAAACGAGAACGAGCGGAGGCAATGCTTGCAATGGCCGAGAAACTTGATTGCCGTGAATTTCTCACGGCTGCCGACGTTGTGAACGGTATGAATTTGGAAACAGATAAAGCTGGGCTTCTCGCAAAGAAGAGAAATCTGTTTTACAGGGAACTCCATGCTGAACTTTGCCTTCGTTGCCAACATCTTCAACAAGCACCATAACCTGGCGGATTCTGACATTAATGTTGAAGCAGTGGCTGAGCCCAGACGGGAGAAGACATACCGTAACTGGCTGAATTCATTTGGAGTCGTTCCTTTTGTTAACTGCCTGAGTGAAGATCTCCGAAGTGGCGATATCATTTATCAGGTGCTTTGATTAATAATGATCAGTTTATGAATCTCATGATTTTATGGTCGCACTCATTTTCATAACTCTCGTACTTGCTTAAATGCTTTTTAGGATGTGCGTACTTAAATATTGTACGGCCATCATTTATATAATGATTTATACCTCTTTTGCCTTTACTCCCATGTACATATATGCGCATTGTAAGCATTAGATTTCTTCGTATGCTTTTTAGCTCTACGACATAATCAAAACCAGCACCACATATCGGATACGTTTTGTCAAGACTCTGTATCGCTTTCGCGGAAAGATGCGTCCAAGCCGAAACTGCGAATACGCAGTTGAGCTTGGGAAAAAGTTACATATCTGCATGTGGTTTATTCATGGAAACGGTTTACATCGTGGCTTCGAGACACCACTCACAGTTAGCATTTTTTGTTCGAAAGAAACGTTATAAATACCTACAAGCTTACCGTCTTTAGCTCTCATGAGGACACTGATGAATGAGTATGCAGAAGAAGTAATGGCTCCAAGCCGGGAATGTAGCAATTTGATACGAAAATTCTCTGCCCTCTTCGAATGGGTCAACAAGAGGGTATGATACACTATTTAATATCTCCATTGTTTTCGTTACTATTTTATGTGTTGTTCCATTCGTTCAGCTGGAGACAGCGGAAAAGTCTTCTCGCATTCGTCTATTCCATTCATCGACCAAAGAGCTGATCTCAAGCTCTGTGGTCATTCTCGATTTCATCGATTCCACTTGGCCAGGCGTCGTAGATTTTTCGTTGATTGGCAACGATAAAATGATGAATGCCAAGTACGCCATTTCATGTGCAAGGAAAATCGGCGCCAGAGTCTTTGCATTGCCAGAGGATGTGGTTGAGGTGAGAAAATACCATTTTGAGATTCGACGATTTGTCATATCGTCTAGTAAATCTTCTGATTGAGGCAAACAACGAAATGATGACAGGCATTTTTAACTGCCTTGTAGCCAGAGCATTTGCGCCCGATGTTTGACGACAAGCAGTGGACACGGAGAGCTTGCAGATTCTCAAATGAAGATCTGTTTGTCCATATTCAATCCTTGATACCTGTGTACTGAAACACTTTTATCTGGGTATAATGCAGTTCTAAGCGAAAATTGTTTTGAAAAATTGATTATTGCAAACAGTACACAGCAAATTTAACTCAACAATATAAGCACTTACGATCGAGTTATAAAGCGAAAAGAATTCCCGTGCAGGATCACAATGGAAACCAAGAATTCTCATTAGTGAACTATTATGATTTCCAAAATCATATATAATCATATATATATATATATATATATATATATATATATATATATATATATATATTGGTGAAAAAATGACAATTGCCATACGGCGAGTTGGCTGTCCTCATCAAAGTCCTGGCTGCCTCGTCATCTGTGTAATAGTGTGCCTGACCGTCGCCTCGGGTCATACGAAATAGAGTCTTTATGACGGTTGAGAACGGAGGAAGCGTCGTTGTTGTGGTCGTTAAGATCGTGGTGCTGGTGGTTGTAGTCGATGGAGGAGAAGTTGACATCGACGTGGACGAGCTCGTTCTTGGAGCTGCGAGCGCATTTGCTCTGGGAGAAGATACTTTCATTCTCGCGAGCTATTTGTAGTTAGCACACACACGCGATGCGTTAAAATAGCATGCGCATACAATTATGTGAGGTCTCAAACTGCCGCTTGTGAAGGGCGCAATTTGAAACCTTACATGTATCTCTTTCTCTCTATCTCATTTCTCTCTCTCTCTCTCTCCCTCTCTCTTTCTCTCTCTCTCTCTCTCTCTTTCTCTGCGCGACGGAAACGAGCTTATACCCTCCCCAACACCCCATCTCTCTTGCTCACCTCATCACAGAGTCGCTGGGACTCTCCGAACGTCGTCCCTGGAATCTGCTGCAGTCGATGGCTAGCCTCCCTGGAGTCGCGATCCTCGTCATAGAGCTGTACGCATGACGGTGACCCCTTAAACTACGTCAAGATCAATCTGACTGACAATGAGTTTTAAAATGGTCCCAAACAGAAATTTAATTTGTGTAATTTTAATTAATATAAATTATGAATATTAAATACCCATGTTTCTTGGGTTGTTACAAGAATGCGCTGGTGGCGATGAGCGGAAAGCAGCAAGAGAATCAGCACATGTAATCCTTCCACTGCGCATTGGAGCTGCAAAAGGTGTAGTTTCTCTTAATCAGTTTTTTTTACATAAGAGGATTATATATTTATTAATTTATTCAATGCGCCAATATGGTGTTACAAATACGCCGATAAGATGAGCAATTGGTAAGTAAATGAGAACATATCATTGGTGAAAAGGATAGCTCATTTTGAAAATTCCAAGTTGAACTGACAGTAGAGTAAATGTGACGAACATTGGAAAGAAACTACATATGTATGCACAACCGCTCCGCCCACCTTCTTTCTAAATAGGTTATCACTTGCGGCATGTCGAATCATTTTCTGCCATTGCATCGTTGCGTCGGGTTGATTTACTAGCGATTTGTTTTATATACTATAAAACCGAAAAAGACCTAAAAATTAGGAAAGGCAGGGGGTTATAGACCGAGAAAACTTTAAGGAGCAGTGGAAGCCTTCCTTTTGTGCCTTCTCTGTGCTGAATATAATTTGTTTTTTAATTAATAAAATTAGAAAATATTTTGCGAAATTGTGACGACAGAGTAGTCCAGAGTGACGGGGGGTGGAAAAACCGAGGACAAAATAGACAGAGGGAAGGCAAATGGTTGCGAGGAGGGATTGAGAGAAGCAACCGATGCAAGCAACACGACTGCCTTTGGCATCTTTATTTATACAAAGAATGAGACGCAGAAGCTATCTTTGAGGGATCACACGGCCGGGCGAGTGCAGAGAAGAGTGGTTGTTCTTGTACGACTGGCCATTCGTGGCTACGTCACCGGGCAGGAAGGGGTGGAGCATCATTGTCAGACGAATTACCCTCATTGTCAGGCTAATGCCTGGTGAAACTAACATAATCGGTAATGGAATTACCCTCACCTCAGGATTAACCCTCAAAAAGCGACACTTTACTGCGGCGGCAGAATTTAACAAAAAGTTTTAGAATTATTGTTCCACTTTTCATGCACTTTTTTCTTTTTATATACATATGTATATTTGAACGTTTTCCAATCCGACATGTAAACGGAGAAAGATTACTGATAATTAGCTCAGGGTAATTTCATTCTCGCTTTCTGGCACCTACCACTCTTTCCTCATCTGTTCTTTTTACGATGGACGCCTTCGTCAACTTACTATTTTTTGTTCTCGTTAAGGTGAAAGAGAGTATAGGTGAATGTTGGAGAAAATGAAAGCTTTAAGACAATGTAAGGTAATAGTGAATACAATTGAAAAGCTTTAAGACCTTATAATGTGAGAATAGTAAGAAAGAGAGAGAGGGCGGTAGAGAGAGAGAGCGAAATAGAGAGAGAATAGAGTAATTCTGGTGGCCAATGGCTTCTTCGGCTATTAAGGGAGGAGGGAGGTGAAAGGACAAGGGTCCAACGGCATATCTGATAGGTGTAGATCTCTAGACTCGCTCGAATGACTTCAGACACCGCGAGGCGCTTCGCGAATGAGACCTACTCTTTGTACTCATTGTTTTCTTTTTTTTTAATGATCTTTTTTCTAATGTGCATGCATCAATTCCAGTTGTCCGCCTCTTATTATTTGCTTGAGTTGTTTTACATTCTCCACAAAATGCAGCCATATTGTGCTTATACATGCAAGCAAGATCTATCTGATTTATCTATAGTTTTAAGATCTGACGGCTTTGACTATGGCGACGACTACACCAAAAGCAAGGGCCAAATTCAGCACAAGCAACGCATAGAAAATGCCTTCGCACAGCCTAATGCCTTCGGTAGTCGGTGATTCAGTTGTAGTCATCTTAGGAAGAACAGTGGAGGTGATCTTAGACTGCGACACGGAAGAAGTCACTTTAGCAGCAATAGGTGTAGTTGTAATGAAGCTGTCTCGCTTCTACGCTGTCGTGTGGATGTGGAGAAGGCGAGGGAAAGGACACAACGACTCCTTTTATCAACAACTTGGCCTTTCGGCAACAACTAATAACTGGGCAAGGCAAGGGAAAGGCAACCGCTCTATAAGAGCTCAACCCGGCAGACTAGAAGAGCCACCGCTCTCTGAGCGCCTTCCAAGGCAAACTAAATTATATACTCATAAAAGTCACGAATTGAGAATAAGCTGACGTGTCATAAGAAAATACACCGCTTAATAAACACTAGGCATTCTTAGAATGCACAAACACTGGCACTACAACTAGAGTGCACTTACGTGGAATGGGAAGAAAGGAATGAGGTGGGAGGGGTCACCGTGACATCCCCCTCCTATCGATGCGGGCGTCCTCGACCGCCACGCTTGAGTGTCGCTGACTGCTGATGAGTGGGAGTGAAGTTCTGCTTGCTGCTGCCTGGACTGGATGGTGTGCCGTTGTTGCTGCTCGGGATGGAGTTGCTCGCTGCCACCAGGTCACTTGAGATGTAGTCGCTTGAGTTTCTGCCCTTCGTAGTCGACCCGCTGCTCGTCCCGTTGCAGCCGCTCGCCCTCCATCGAACCAGCTCCTGCAGCAACTCTTCTTTCTCCTCACTGTTCGTGCCCTCTCTGGACAAAGAATTCTCTCTCTAATTGTCTCTGTTTGACGAACTATCATCTCATGCTGTTCACGAAAATATTTTATTTCAAATTACAGAGTCAATTTCTTCCTGCTGTATGTAGTTTATTTACATTTCGAAGGTGATTTTTATTTAGAAAATTTTTCCTCATAAAAATGTTCATAGACATTTTGCAGATACAAATATTTGTAAGGAGAAAATGATGCATAAATGAAGGGCATAAATTCATGGATTTTTTCCTCAAATATCGCATATGTATGTATGTTGCATATATTTATGTACTTTCTATTTTGTAAAGTGCAAAATGAGTGCAATTGAATGAGCAAATATATCGGGGTGTCTTTTTCTTCTCGCGCTTTCCCTGTTTCCCGTTCACTTCACCTACTCTCATCGCTCCTGGTCGGTCGACATGAAGCTGCTGCTTCTCCTGCTCGTCTTCTGCAACTTCTCTCCCCTTGCACGTGCAGATGACGTGTCCGCCTCAGACTCTGCCCCCTCCAAAGAGAGTGCACCTCGGTCCCTCCTCCTCGAGTGTGCCATCAACACGTACCAGAACATCACGTTCTGCGAAGGCGCATGTGGATACAATGTGCATGTCCAGCTGAGCAAGAAGACGGGCGGCTTCAAGACGGTATGGAGAATAAATAAATTCTCTCTCTCTCACTCTTTCGTTCTCTCTGCTTTCTCTACATCAATCTACCCTCTCTCTCTGTCTCTCTCTCCCTGCCTCTTTCCCTCTCTGTCTCTTTCTCTTTCTCTTTCTCTCTCTCTCTCTCTCTCTCTCTCTCTCTCTCTCTTCCAGGTGACAGTGACTCCCTACGGCTGCTTCCCTTCTCACTTGCCTGCTGGCTGCTGGCGCATTCCAACTGACAAACCGACGAAAAGGTGGCGAAAACATCTCATCTGGCATTTCTTTCCATAAACATATGTACATATGTACATACATACATATGTGTATCCGTATGAGCTAAATTTAGCTATTTTCAGGTGAATACAAATCATTTAATGAAGTCTGTAATTATTTAATTAATTCATTTGTATTAATTAATCAATTTTCAGCATCGATTTCGCGTGCAGCTGCTTCTCCGAGTCGTGCGCCAGCGGCATCGACAACGCCACCCTCTCCCAGCTGCTTGGCCGCCAGCTCCATTGGGAGAGCGAAGTCGAAATAACATCATTTTATTATCCTACAATGGAATTTTTTCACTTTCCCGCCAAAAGGACCTTTTGAAACAAAAAAGGCCGCCAATAAACATTTTAAAAACATCTTTAACAGCTTTCCTACTACAATGCCGGCCTGATCACGACGATGGTCTTCAACCCTCTGCTTGTCTTCTTCCTCATCGGCGCTATTGGTCGGCGGCTTCTTTCCTGTCGCGCTCTTAACCGTCTGCTTCCCTCTCTCTCCCTCTCTCTCTCCCTCTCTTCCTTTCTCTTTATCTCTCTCTCGCTCTGTCCACCCAATATTGGAAGTCCTATTTTAATCTAGATGGGCAGCGCGCTAATTGTAGTGAATAACTGTTAGAAGCATGAAGAAGGTATGTAGTTTAGCAAGAATTCCTTTTTTTGCAGTCTTTTTCTTCTACGATCGCAGACGCTTCCAGAAAGGGGTGAGTGTGTTTTATGGGAGAAAAAATAAAAATCAAGCTGAAAGTGATAATTCCCATAAGAAGTTCCTTTTTTAGATTTGTTGTGGAAGAAAGAGAACAAAGTTCGGCCTACGGTAAACATGCTGGACTACTATCATGGTTCGTCTTCTTGGCGATAATCGGAAGATATTTTTTATGCAATTAAATTAAAATAAAAGAATATAAATATGAAAAATATATATATATATAAGTTTGAAAAAAATACAGTTATGTTAAATTTTATTAAATGCATATTAATTACCTCTGTTTTTTTTCAGCAAAGAAGTCCGTAGCCCGTGTTGGCTCAAACGCCACTTCCTAAAGCTCCTTTTCTCTTTTTCGAATAAAGTTCATTTCTTTCATTTATCGAATGGTGTTTTTCTTAGCGTTCAGAACAAACGGAAGTAAAATGTTTTCACCGGAACCCCATTCTCGCAAAACTCTGCAAAAAAAGGCAAAATGGGCAGTTAAAACAAAAAAAGGCATTTTTTTTTGCAGTCAAAACTTTCAAAAAAAAAAAAAACTTGCCCCAAATCTGACCTACAGGGGTTCTTAGATACCAGGAACACGGGAAAGATTGTTATTTTGTACGAAAACATCGGTTTCTAGAGTTACCGCATTTATATAATACACCCGATGAAAAATTTTCCACGGACAGTGAATTCGAAATCAACTGTTCGGGGCAAGTGGGAAGTCAATATAACTTGATGAGAATATATGTAGTGTAGAATTTTCTGGTCTACACGATACAGCTACAGAGATATTGTTTTCAGCAAGATTGTGCGAACTAAACTTTAGCAGGAGTCGAATGAGACCAGAATTTGAAGTAAAGTGTGCGAACGTGGATATTATTGGGTTCATGGTCGGAGGCGTTAAACGATCCCTTTTAAATCTCTCTCTCTCTCTCTCGCTCTCTCTCTCTCTCTCTCTCTACGACACCTTCACGCGATCAGCTTCGACTCCACAACGGAACCCGAAGGAATTCTGCCTCTCTTCCACTCCAATTTCTTCAACTCCTCCCCATCCATCAGTCGATCACAACATCGCATATCATAGCACTCTGACACAAACCAGAGAGTCAAAATGCTCTAACTCTTCAAGGTGATATGACAACAGCCTCTTGAAGCCGCTGTTATCCTGCAATACGAAACGTTAGAAAAGAAGATCGTTTTTCTCCGACATTTCTAGAAATATATCAGTATGCTTTCGTAATTCAGCAATCACTACAGAATGATACGGAATGAGTGAACATGTCAATTAACAATCCATCTTGGTGGCCATGCAAAGCGTTAAGAGAAGCATAATAGGAAATAGAGTGAGAGAGGGAGGGAGAGACAGAGAAATAGAGAGAGCGAATGCGTGTGTCATTGGAAAGTTGACCCGCATCGATTTTGACCGGGCGAGTGTGGGTGTCACTCAAAATGAAGGGACAGAGTCAATCTTATCAGCTACTCATGCGGTACAAGGAAGGCGTCCGTCTGATACTCTTCCTTGGCAAACGACAACGCTCTCGAACGACTACTACAGATATCCAAAGGAATAATGTCCAAAACAAGGTAAGTCAGGTTATCCCCCGTTTAAAAACAAACTGTGCAATTTATTCGAATTGCAGCGTCCACAACTTCCACGCGACCACCTATATTGTTGATAAAGAACTCTATGTCAGTACGATGCACCATTTCTCATAGATATTAGCCAAAAACATATTGCTGTGCAGTTGCCACGAAATCGCTACAAACTGGTGGTGATCGGTGAGAGAGGATCTGGAAAGTCGGCCTTGATCCGAAGGCTTGTTAGCGATCAGTTTGATGAAACGGCCCGGGACGACGATGTCGCTGATCGTGTGCTTCAGCGACGAATTTGTGGCAGCTTCTGCAAGGTGGAACTCTTTGAAATGGGTCAGTTAGAGATACAACGTTAAATGAATACATTGTGGCATTCTTCTCTTTCTTCCATTTGAGATGCCGAGAGTCTCTTCATCGACGACGCGAGGAGTGAACACGAACAGCAAAGACTTAGAAAAGTCAGCTGATCGCACGCCGCTAATTAGCCATTCTTCTCGTTAATCTATGTAGTGATACGCTTGACTTTGAAGTGACTGGAGACTGAAGATGTACGTATTCTTGCACACAGATGACAGAGTGGTTCGATGTGGCCGGAGTGCTGCTCGTCTACGACATCTGCTCGCTCGGCGCCTTCGAGAGAGCCCGCGACAACGTCGGCCTCGTCTCTCGTCTCGTGCCTCCCGCATGCGAAATCTGCTTTGTGGGCACCAAATGCGACCTCAAAGTAAGTGGCAGCAGAGAAATGGCCGAGAGGAAGTGCGGCACAGAAATATTCAGGCTTTAGAGGCAAGCGGCGACTTGAAACAGCATGTTAGTGAGAGAGAGAGAGAGAGAGAAAATGAGGGAGACAGAGTGCTGAGTATAAAAAGGGCAAAAGCCGGGCGGGAGAGGAAAGCGGCTTGGGATGAGTGAAGCAAAGGTCGCAAGGGAGTAAAAAGTCGCTTTAAATTTGCCGCTCTCTTAAAGTTAAAGGCACTTGGTGAGTGTGGATGAACAACATAGCAAGAATTATGGTTAGAAATTGATGAATGTCTGATGAAGGTTGTGATGTAGGCAGAGCGGAAGGTATCATTCAAAGAGGCCGATCTCGCTGCGGAGCGTCTCTCGCTCTCCCTCTTTGAAGTCAGGTTAGGCTCAAACTCATGAGTGAGGATTTTTAATACTGTTAAATAATAAAATATAATAAAAAAAACCATCTAGTGGATTTTTTTAAAAGCAGGTTGTAGAATGCACACGAATTGCAGCTCTCGCACTGGCATCAACAGCTTTGTCTGTCTGGAAGAGATGGTGGACAGAGCGGCGGAGAAGCGACAGCCAGAAGTCGACGCTTTCGTCAATGACACCGTCTTCCCCTCTGAGAACCCTCCCTATCCCACACGCCCCGACGGGCATCCGGCAACCAGGCCACGTCCTTCTCTCTTTTGCTTCAAGTGGTGGAGCTCATAATATTCGTGTGCACTTCTTCTTTCTCCTGTTCTGTCATAAACACATACACGACTAGTTGCTGCTCTTATGGTCTTCGCGTCATCCATAACAAGGAATGGGAAATAAAACACGAGTCTCTCATGTATTATGCTGAACACAATCATCAAACGTTTCCCCACTTTCATAGCAGAGAAGAGAAGCGCTCTTTTTAGAGAGCATAACGTCGCTGAAGCGTAGAATATAAGTAGAAGAGCGGGGGAGGAAAGTTGCGCTGGCCTGGCTGGCTGGGGAGGGAGGAGGAGAGCCGGAATCGAGAATACGACGATCTCCGCGCTTCCGCTTCTTCTCTCAATAATCGAGTTGTCACGCTACTTAGGAAACGAAGAAAAACGACGACGTCTCTTTTGGACAATACTCATGCATAAGCGACGTCGTCAAAGTCTAAAAGTTAAGAAAGATGAAGCAAAAAAAAAATGTCAACAGCTAGAACGATTATTGCAGTAAACATCCAGGAAACATTGCATATATGTATAATGCATGTGTATTGATCTGTATGTCTCGTGTCGGCTATTATATGCCCCTTTGATCTATAAAGTGAAAATGTTGCAATAATTTTACCAGCATACTAAAAAAACATTTGAAATTGCAGAAGTTTTGCTGAATATTTATTGTATGAATCGCGGAGCGTGCGACTCTGTCGCTTTAAATACCAAGAATGATCACCACTTTGGGAAGTATCCAATGAACTCTTATGAGAGACGAAGACGCGATTCTGAGGGCACATATAATTCCCATGAGAACGGAAACATGTCGGTGGATAATGGATGCATACTTGAAGTGTCAAGGATAAGCGGGCAAGCTTGCTGAGAGCTGATAGCACTGATAGCGCACGGTTTCCCTCAATTTATCTAAATTTCCTTCCATGGACAGTTAAGTCAATTTGGGAAAAGATGCAAACAAATAATACTCGGTGAAGCTGCGTGTCCTGCACATGGTAAACAGAAGATGGAGATCATTCTCAGGAGATGCCGGTATGCCGAGCGGTTGTCCCCCAATGAAATTGAGGCTGTCCCGGTGTCATCCTCTCCTCTTTTCCCTCTCGCGCGTACTCGATCATCACTGCTTCTTCTTGCTGCAAATCCCAGCGGAGCTGTTCCTTCCGCCCCTCGCCATCTTCATAACAGAAGGGAGAAGGCTTCCGAGAAGAGGAGTGCAGAGTGCTTGTAGAAGAGGGAGAGAAAGGCGGCGAGGGTAGAGACCGAGAACATCAAACTAAAGGAGCCTTTCAACTATGACCGTTGTTGCATTAACAATCGAACTTCGTTGCTCGTGTCAATTGAGGACTCGGCGAACGCCCTTTTTGCCTCAGGGCGCGTAGCTCTTCTCCGTCTCTTCTCTCTTTCTCTTTTCCCTCTCTTCTCATTCTCTTCTCCCTCTCTTCTCTCACTCTCTCCTCCCTTTCTCTTGCCGTGAAATTCATTTGAAGCATCATTCGCGCTTCCTTTTTCCTCCGATTACCTCAGCCACAAATAATAGTCACAAAATTAGATCGCTCAAGAGTTGTACATTGGTCAGAGTGGAAAAACATGCCGGAATTGACATGCGCATAGGAGTGGCAAATGGAGTGAGATTGAATGGACGACTTGTTGTCCTCTCCGCGACTCAGTCTTAGGGTTTCCGCCTCCGCAACTCGCGAGAAAGACAAGGCCAATCCAGCCGTCTGCTTGACTTGTCAATTCTCTCCGCCACCCTTCCGGCAATTGGTCGGTGTAAACAAATGAATGTATGTATGTATGGATGGCGTCCTGTGTGGAGGGCATGCTTTGGTCCAGGTCGCGAGACCCACTTTCTAATAGAAAAAGGAGTGCCACTTCCTCAGAACCTCGTCCAAAACCGTCGTCCATTTTTCGGCGGGGAATTCCGAGAAAACGAAGAAAATTCAAAGTAGCGTCTCCCACTTCATGGCCCCAGTGGTCTGACAAAGTGGGAGCACTCCTCCGAGAGGCTATCCTACAATTCACTCACCGCTTTATAATAAATGTCATTTTCTGCTTTGCCTGTTCGTGTCGCTTCCGATCCAGAAAAGACGGACATGGTGAAGTTAGTAAGTTGCATCTCCTGAACCTCCCGGCTGTGCAACCCGATAATTCTCTTCGCTTCTTCACAGCAGAATAAGAGGAGAGAGAGAGAGAGAGAGGGAGAGAGAGGGTGAGAGAGAGAGAGGGAGAGAGAGATAGAGAGAGAGGGGGAGAGAGGGAGAGAGAGGGAGCAAATGAAAGAAGAAAGAAATTTAGAGAGAAGGGGAAAAGAGGCGGCATTTTCTTGCCAGAGCAGCGCTGTCCCAGCCAGGACAGATTTGACTGTCTCATCTTTCATGATCTCCTTCTGCATGGATAGTTGTTGCTACTGACACATCATTTGTGCTGTTCACAGCATAACTATTTTGCACAGCTTCGGCCCCTCTTTCTTTCCCTATGTTTTTTTCTCTCTCTCTCTCTCTCTCTCTCTCTCTCTCTCTTTCTCTATCTCTCCCTATGCCTTGCACATTTCTTTGTATGGAACGAGATTATGTGCAGGAGTGGAGGCCTGCCCGCCAGCCGACAATTTCCCATCTCCGGCCGCAACTCACACACGAATGTTCGCCCCATCACTCTGTCTTCAACTGCACTTTCGCACCTCTTTATCCTCTCCGGCCACCCCGTCCCCATCCCTTTCCTCTCTCTCTCCTTCTCTCCCTGCCAAGATCTCCTCCTAGACACGGGCCTAGACATAGTCTACGACACCCGCCTCCATCTACAATCCTGACAGGCATTCTCACTTCCCTATCTCAGGTCACCCTTCAAAAGTCGTGTGCACAGGCAAAACGATGATTTCAGTGAGCATCTGATGATGAATAACGCAGTATTGAAATGTTTTTACTTTTGTCCACATTTATCAGTTATTTAAGTCTAGCAAAAATGTCCGCCTCTACACCTTTTCCATTAAGCTCCTACCCAATTCGTTTCTAGATTTTGTATTATAGAAAAGGTTTAAAACTTAAATCTCATTACATCCGTTGCGTCAATAACTGTTTCGGAGTAATTAGCATAAAGGAAAGCATGAAGAAAGTCTGAAGCCGCAATATTCTTCTTGCGAGGGCGCTTTGGGCCTTCCTTCTTTATTTTCTTTCATGCTTGACCGGCTCATAAGTGGGTAGCCCATTGTTCGGATTCAGCACCAGTTGTTAATGCCCTAAACGGCAATTTGTATTTGTCTCCCACTCTTTTCCCGTTACTCGATTTGACCTCTTCATCCTCCATCAAATCTCTCTCTTTCTCAATCTCTCTCATTCAATCTCTCTCTCTCTCATTATTTCTTTCTCCATTTTCATAACTTCCTCTCTCGAACCTCACTTCCTCAGAACTCTCTTATCACGTCCGATTGCCTCGAATACAGCTTTTATGTAGTTCTTTGTCAACTTCACTCACTTACTTTCCCAAGTTCTAGCTAATGGGCGATACAGCTGCATTCATAATGTTCTAGATTCCGGATATAATTATGACTTCCAGGTGCATTTCTTTCGTCTTATTTTTCACCATTCCAGAGAGGTAGGATCTATTGTGATTATTAAAGAAAAAACAACAATTGTAATTAACCAAAGGGCAGAAAAGTAGGTGCAATTCCGAGAACATCGGGCGAGATTTCGTTGTCTGACGTGATATAAATGAATATGCACCCGCTCGGTTACCTCATCTCCTTATTAATTATTGAGTGAGAGAGAAAAATGAGAGAGCGCCCTTAGACGAGAGAGGAAACAAGTGTTTGCCGGGGGGGGGGGACTTCCAACCTCGTCCATAAGTCTGTCTGTCTTCTTCGTCTTCTTCTTCTTGTTCGTCCATCGCTTCCGTCGTCCTATTTATCCCGAGCCCTCTATCCCCCCCCCCACCCCGTCATAAATATCGCATTCCTAGGTGTGCTATCCTTCCGCTTCTCCTCTCATCCTCGTCTCTCACCGAAATCCGTCTTCAATCTCCACAACCACCACCCATATTTTGGCTGTTCATGAGAGTATGAATTGGTGACCATCACAAATTTATGATTGCTAGATGAGAGACGAGAGCAGAGAGAAAGAAAGAGAGAGAGAGAGAGAGAGAGAGAGAGAGAGAGAAGCGGTGTCCATGCCCCGCCCCCTACTGAATTCGTTCGTTTCACCAGAACCCACCACTTCCTCCACCGACACTTTGTCTCTGATATTTCAAGTAATTGGCAGACATACACAGCAAGCCATAATGCCTAGTCTTGTTCTCGATTTAGGAGTGACATTTTAAAGCGCGCGCCGTCCACGAAATGAGCATTTTGTTCGAAAGGCCCCGAGCGCGGTCACCGCAAACGGCCATTTTGCATGTCGGCGAGGAATTAACCACCTTAGAGAAGTAGAGAGATATTGTTTGAATGAAAATCAAGAAATATATAAAACAGTAAACTGTGAAAAGCAGAGAACGAAAAGACTGAGGGAGAGAGAGAGTGAGAACAACGTTGAGAGTGCGGCTGGGGAATAGAAGGCGAAGAAGTCGTGACACTCCGTGAGAGCGAAAGCTTTTCGTGCATGTCCTTCCGGCGATTGCGCACGCTGAATAAAACAGAAGATCGCTCTCCCTCTCTCTCTCTATCTCTCTCTCTCTCTGCCACTCTGCCTCTCACTACCACAGCATCTCTCCTCACGATCTCTTCCTTATCTCTCTCTCTCTCTCTCTTCCTCTCTCTTACTCTCTCTTAGTCTCTCGTTGCATCGAAGACTTCTGAGTCATCCGCTTCTTCCTCGGCATTGACTAGCTCATGTGTTCATTCTCGTGTATATCTCACCTGTCTCTTCTTCTTCCGTCATGCATGTGCATATTTCTGCCCTCCTCCACCACTCGTTCATCTGGTCGTCGCTCTATTGTCTCTCACGATCTCGCAGATTTCGTAGCTGCCATTCTTGTCAATGAATTTCGGGAGCACACGCAGCTGTTTGCATTTTCTGAGTTGCTGCTCTTCTGACCCTCGCAATCCGCGGCAGCCAAGAGGTGCTTGATGCAGCATGCGACTCTATCTTTCGATCTCTCTCTCTCTCTCTCTCTCTCTCTCTCTTTCTTTCTCTCTTATTCTTACTCTTTCTCTCTCTCTCTCGCTCTATTTCTCTCTATCTACCTCTCTCTCAATCTTTCTTTCTCTTTCTCTCTTTCCTACTCCCTATCTCTCTCTGTCGCTTTCTCTCTCTCTCTATTTTTCTTTCTTTCACTCTTTCTTATTCCCTCTCTCGATTTTCTCTCCCTCTCTTTCTATCTAATACCTCTCGCTTTCTCTCTATCTATCTTCATTTCTCTCTTTCTCTGTCTCTCTCTCCCTTTCTTACTCTATCTCTCTCCCTCTCTCTCGTTCTCTTTCTCTCTGCCTCTCTCTTTCTCTCACCTTGGCCATTGTCAACCTGACCTTCTGAGCTTGCCTAAGTCGATGCTTCATATAGGTCCACAGAGGCGTGCCATAGGTTCATTGATGAAAAGCGGCGAAGACACCGTGGAAGAGCAGGAACGGACATGGCGTATGCATGCTCGAACAGGCCACTAACCACTCACTTCTTTTCTCTTTCTCCACCCCATTCTCCCTCTCTCTCATCTCTTCCTCTCTCTCTCTATCTCTCTATCTCTATCCCGCTTGTTTGCAAACTAACCCTTACCGGTTTCTTTTTTTATATGCATAATCTTATTTCTAATGGCAAAGGTTCAGTAGGAGTGATTTTTTTCATTTCCGAGCCTTCAAATCCTTTTTGCCCACTAGCTTTCCTTTTGCTGCAGTCCAGCGAGATCCGAACCTCTCCTTGTCTACCTCCACGCTTGCTGCATACAATAAGTCGCTACTTGCAATCTCCAACACATTTGGTCGCCATTGTGTTGCATAAGTAGACAAGACGAGAGCGTGAGAGGGAGAAAGAGAGAGAGAGAGAGAGAGCGAGAGAGAGAGAGAAAGTGAGGGAGCGTAAGCAAGAGAGAGGTTGTTCGTGCGCACATCTCCCACTGGAAGCCGTTTTCTACTCGTGCAGTCGCCCTCCGCCTCCTTCCCTCTCTGATTCTGCCACCTTCTGGTCCCATCCCATTGCTGGCCCTGCCATGTTGTGTGTATGTATGTGTTGATGGTTCAAGGCAAGGACCATGTCTCCCGTCTCGTCTCCGCTGTTCACAATGTGTTTCTGCCTCCTCTCCCTCGCCTCTCTTTCTCTCTTTCTCTTTCTCTCTCTCTCCCTCCCTCTTTCTCTCTCCCTCCCTCTCCCTATTTCACTCTTTCCCTCTCTTCCTTCCTCCTTCTTTTTCTGTTTATCCACCTCTCATAAGACATAGCCTGAGGCTGTTCTCTCTTCCCTCTCTCTGCCCTCTCTATCCTCTCTCTCCCGCTTTCTCTCGCTCCCTTCCTCTTACACTTGTTATTCTATCTCTTCCTCATCCATTCCTGATCACAAGAGAGCTTATTGTAAGTCTCTGAAATGAACACCTCGTGAGGTTTGACCACTCACTCACTTTCTCTCTTTATTCCCTCAACACCTTTGTTTTGTTATCTTTGGCCACTAAAAGCGAATTGTCGGTTATGAATATATTTTGTTCTTCTTGCCCTTCCTGGCCATATGCTATCCGTTTCGCCATGAACTGAGCACCCGTTCTCTCGCCATTCGCACACGGCTGAGAAAGTGATGGCCATTTCCACAAGGAGAACAAAGCTCTGCGCAACCGACCTAATTGTCCTCCCTGACTGAGAAGGCTAAGGAGCATGCTTTTCCATTCTACGACTCACGCTAAATGCCGCCGTCTGTCTTCGCGCATCGCAGGCGCCGCATCTTTGATGAAAAATGTGAGAGAGATGGAGGTGAGATGGGAGAGAGGAGAGAAGAGAGAGAGAGAGAGAGAGAATATAAGAAAAGAGAGAGAGGGAGAGAGTAAGAAAAGAGAGAGAAAAGAGAGAGGGATGGAGAGAGAGACTGACAGACAGAGAGAGAGAGAGAGAGAGAGAGAGAGGGAGAGAGAGAGAGATAGGGATAAAGGTGAAGTGTCGCGGAGTCGTGGGAGAGCACGGAATAGACTGAGAAGGGTGTTTAAACTTTCAAAGCAGAGATAGATCAGCACCCTCCCGGGACTCTCCATTAAGGCCGCGCTCGTTATGCTCATTGACATGTCTCTTCGTTCGTGGATTATCACAAATTGTTGACTAGTAACCTTCTCAATACCATTCTTACTTGTAAAGGTCAACGGGAATGGTTGTTGCGGTTTCTGCTGGAAGGACTTCATTGAAGAGCGGAAGTTCCACTTAGGATTGAGGAAGGCCTCTGAGGAAGCTGCTGACTCGGCTGTCTCCTGACCATGAGCGAGATGGCTCTGATGAACATATCCAACGATGAGGTGGGCACTTCGGTCTCTATGTGAAGTGTTATGCCACCAGACGAGTGCTCAAGAATGTCCTTCTTTCCTTCCTAGCAGAATGAGCTGGAAGGAAGTGGCGCGACGATTGCGTGGCGCTCCCCTCTGCTCGGCCTCGTCCTCGTCTCCGTCTGCCTCCTCACGACTGCCGGAAACTGTCTGGTCGTCTTGGCTGTCTGCACCAAGAAGTATCTTCGAAATCCGACTGGGTAAGCCACTTCCTCAGCTCACTCAGCTCAAACGGGAACACGAAGTCAGAATGTGCGTCCTGACTGGTCCTTTAAGCCTTCTTCAAATAGGCAAGCAAGCAACATTCCGTGATACCTTGGGAAAACGTTTTCTCTCCTTTTGAAGAATGAGAACTAGATGTAATGCAAAATCTCTAAGACATCATGCGCACTTTAGTGTTGTTGCATTCTTGGAAGATCGGAGGACTTTTGATGTGAACTTATGATTGGCGCGGAAGAGTTCAAGTGAACTACACACATTCAAAATGGCAATGTGTTCATCCCATGACTCTCAGAAAGAATGTATTGCATGGAGGGATCGTAAGCAGGCTCTGGCTGGCCATGCTCTCATTTGCCCGGCTCTAGCTCGCCTATCTCCCTCATTAGGCGCTCTCAGGCTCTTCTAGCGCACGTTCCAGATTCACCTCGCCCACCCCCCCCCCTCCTTCTCCTCCCTCACTCACTTGCTCTCCTCTACAAAACACGTCTCAATCCTCGTGTGTTTACTCATTGGGAACTCCTTGTTTCTTCGTCTCGTTTGTTAGGTCTCTTTCATGGAATAAACATTATGAGATGGTGGTGAGAGGCGCTCTGCCCACGTGTTCATTCGCATGGATTTCATTACATCACGAAGAACTGCGACTGATGAATGAGTTTCTCTTCTCATGAACATCAACGCACGCAAAAAAGATAACATTTCCTATAAGGAGCCAATCAAACTGAAATTGATTACAAAATTTGAATGCCTCTTTTAATTTATTGCATTAAGTATGGCTTAGAAATGAAGTGACAGACCTATTGCCTAGGGCTAATTTGATCTGCATAAAATATGTTTTTTTTTGTGCATCAGTTAACCATTAAAAATCATGCATCAACACAATCTTAGTAACGCGTTGTTTTATTCGAACGTCGAAAAAAAATTTTTTTAATGAGGTGTTAGGCTGCGGTCGAACAAAAAATTAGTTCTCATTGCAAATGGGAATTGCTGATGAAAAGCATGCAACGATTGAGGATTACACATTTACTTATTGTAAATACATACGAAAAATAATTGTTAGTTTTATTATTGAAAAAGCTATATTATCACAAACTTTAGGTATCTCATCATATCGCTAGCGATCGCTGACCTGATTGTCGGCATAGTGGTGATGCCGCTGAACAGCCTCTATGAAATGACGCATCACACTTGGATTCTTGGTTAGATCGACGACTAAGTTCCTTGTTTAAGCAGACGACAGTTAGCCTTCTTGGCTCTAAAATGGAATCTGAATGTGCGCAGGCTTGACGATGTGTGACATCTTCCACGCCATGGACATCCTCGCGTCCACCAGCTCCATCTGGAATCTGTGCATCATCAGTCTAGATAGGTATGTATATCCTCGTCAGCAATCAACCATATTCCATATGTTCTTCAGATACCTCGCCGGCCAGGACCCGATCGGATATCGTGATCGGGTCTCGAAGCGAAAGATCATGATTGCTATCGTATTCGTTTGGCTCATGGCCGTTTGTCAGTTTATTATTCTATTCGTCTCATGCACAATTTTTGCTCCAAAAGCCTATTTATCCATGAATAATAATTTTTAAAAATCTGGCATTAGAATTTTTTCATCATCTAATTACTATATTTAGAAAAGCAATATTAGGCTCTGGTTCCATTTAGTTCTCTCCTTTCCTGCCATTGTTTACTGGAGACAGGCATCTCCTCACCTCTACCTCGATCAAGTTTGCTATCCTTACTATTTTTATACGCTCTTCAGCACTGCACTTAATCATGGGAGCATGAAAACGAATTCTTCATTTTTCAAAATATGTATTTATTTGCATCTTAATGTATGCATTTTGATTTTGAGTCCTGAGAAATTTACAAAATGCATTTAGACGAAGTGTCAATTTACGGACAGCGGACTTTACGTGTGGTTCTCTTCTTTGGTTTCCTTCTACATTCCTCTTGGCCTCATTCTGTTCTCCTATGGCAAAGTGTTTCTCATCGCCACTCGGCATTCTCAATCGTACAAGAGCGGGATTAAGAAGGTCAGAAGAACGTTGAGATAAATGATATTATCATCTGCATATACTCAAAAACTGATATTATCAAGTGAATAAACGATAAAAAAAAGCCAAACTTGATATACTTTGTGTTTTGATACAGGTGAAGACCGGCAGGGCGTCGACTCGTAAAAAGAGGGAGTCGGAATCGGCTCTCTCGGAAGATGCCCAGCCGGCGCTCCGAATCCACTTCGGCAAGGGGCCCAAGAAGGTGACTTCTCGGAGTATGCGACACGGCAAGTCCGGCCAGGCCACCACGAAGTTGCTGCTCAAGCAGGTGGCCTCTCTTATGCGAGCCTCTTTCTCTCATCCCCTCCCCATCACCCACCGATTCTTCACACACATGGCATTCACAAACTTTCGATCTTAGAGCACGTTTTGGTGTCGCTTTCTCTTAGATTTCGCTGTCCTTTCCGGTGGCTGTTAGAAACAGAGAAGAGTGGTAGGCTAGGCAGAGCCAAGTGTGGTGTCCCCCAGGTGTCGTGTCGGTCTCTGGCTGACGGCGGCTCTCCCCTGAGTGGAGGGAGTCCTGCTCCAGGCTCCTCTGCCTGCTCGCCTCTCCTCCGTCCTCCTGCCTCCTCCTCCTCCATCAACACGTTCGGCCTCACTCGCCGTCGCATCGGATCTGCTCGTGTTCCGGTCGCCCGCACACAATCCGCGCTCTCCGCTCCTCCGCCCAAAGTACGCAAGATCACTCTCTCTTTCCCTCTCTCTCTCTTTTTTCACTTTCCCTTTTTCTTACTCATTCCTTCTCTCTTTCTCTTTCCTCGCAGCTTTCTTCCAATCTCATGTTCTATGAATGTCTCACGACACGTCCACCTACTAAGCAATTCTTTCTGCCTGACCCTCTTGCCTTCTTTCTACTTCCCACGCACTGGTCCCTTTGCACCCCTCTCTCTCATATTCAGTCATCTTTGTATATTACTAGTCTCGCGAACATCCCTTTCCCTCTAGCTGGGTGTCTCAAATGCGATTCTCATCGTCTTTTATAGTCTTTGCAATGGAAGAAGAATGCGAATGCATGTAGGATGACATTGAGAATGCCATAACAATCAACTGTTCATGTTCTGTCTGCTCTCCCCTTTCACTCTTCCCGCTCCCCCAAGATTATATACTTTCTTCCTTCACGAATCTCTTTTTCATTCCTTCACTTCCTATCATATTGTTACAAATTCAATAAGCACAAGTCATCACTATGCAAGCACAATCTTCATTGATCATTACAAACAGCATTTTTTTTAGCAGATCAGCTAAATGCGAATCTAGCAACACGCATTCACAAATATGTATGTAGACGCAAAGATTACAACTGACTCAGACAAATGTAAAGTTGTGAATGCTCCACTGTCCAAGCAGCGTAGTTTCCATAGAACACCTAAGTAGTCGCCTTCTTGCTAGATGCCTGGTTGGTGTAAGGGTTCTGGTCGGTGTTGAGATACGAGTGCGCGAAGCGGAAGACGACTCGGTGTCGGCCTCTCCCTCGGCGCACTCCGTGGTGGTGAGTGCGTCGGCTGGTGCCGCCCCTCCGGATGGCGGCTGCTCCCCTGTCGTCTCCACCACCAGGCAGCCATCCCAGAAGAGAAAAGCAAGGCCCGGGGTACGACCTCTCTCATCATGCATGCCCCGTTTCCATATTCCTATGTCTTCTTCTGGTAACATCCACAGCTTGCCATAACTGCAAGGCTTCCGAAGTACTATATCAGCGATGGTATTGGCAGGATAAGAAGTCCTTAACGATGAGTAGGGAGATATCACTTAATAAGGAGACTGAATAAGAAATTAATATGTGAAGATGATAAGTGAGAAGCAGCGCACTTCTAACGCTCACTCAGATGGGAATGCGCGAGAAATCGCGGAAGATGATGAAGTACGTGCATGAGCAGCGAGCGGCGCGCACCCTCTCCATTGTGGTCGGTGCCTTCATCCTCTGCTGGTTGCCTTTCTTCTTCTTCTCGCCACTCAACGTCCTCTGCAAGAATGTCAGAATTCCATGCTACGATTTTCGCTTCTTATTTTCACTTAAAGCATTGATGAATGAGCTTCGTAAATTCCATTGGACCCTTTTTTCCTTTTTTTCTTATAAAATTATTTTCTTACAATTACGAGTGCCACGGGTAATGGTAGGAGAATCACTTGATGCTTCAAGTTGTTCCAGTGTTTCTCGAACGCGGACCAGTTGTTCGGCCTCTTCACTTGGATGGGCTACCTGAATTCGATGCTGAACCCGCTGATCTACTCTCGTTTCTCGAGAGACTTCCGACGGGCATTCAAGCAGCTGCTGACCTGCCAGAGAGAGCGAAAGGCACGGATGATCACGGGCCAACTCGTCCAGTTTCACTTTAACTCGCAGTCCTCTTCCGTGTCGTGTTGAGCGGAGGTTGCTTGGAAGTGTTCTCTTCCTTTTTGATACCACGCGGTTGTCGAAGCAATTTCCATGGATGGAAGTACATATTTGAGGCATTTAAAGGAGGGCGATCACCGAAAAGTCATTGCCGATTTATGAGACATCTTAGCTATTTTCGAATAGTCTCGGGCATGAGGAAAAAGAAAAGGCAAATGAAAAAGCACCAAAAAGTTCCATATTCAAGTTTAAGATAATTAAAAGTGCAATTTTTGAATGAATTTGTGATTGGTGTCAGTGCAAAAACGTGGTGTTACAGCACTCGACAGTAGATTTTCTGCCACTTACCCATCGCGGGAAGATTCAATTTACAAATATTTTAAGACATTTGTTTTTTTCCTGCTTTATCCCTTTCGTATGTGAATATTCTACAATAAACTAATGAATATTAGGCAAAACAGTATGAAATTAGTAAACGAGCAATAACATCTCGCTTGGAAACCAGCGCTACTTTAGCGATCTCGTCTACCGTACTTTTTTGAGTAATTAAATGGACTTCCGTTTGAAACCTTTGCAAGTTTGAACATACAATTGCAATTTTTCGGTGATCGCCCTTCTTTAAAAAGTCTGATTCATTCAATGTACAAAGTTTGAAATGAAGTAGAAAGGCCTCTGCTTGCAATTCTTGCTTTCTCTAGTCGCCAAATGTGATCCATGTCTTGCTCAAGTGCTTACACACACTCTCATTGTGCTGCTGTACATGTTTGAGTATGCTTGTTGTTGTTTTTTTTCTCGCTTTCTTCAAGTTGATTTGTAAGCGTAACGTCACTAACCAGCACCGATGACAAGAGAGTCTGCCAAAACCTAACCATTTATTACTTTTTATATTTTTGCACAAGGTCCTTGTCATGCCATACAGTCTGCTTTGAAGCGTTTGGTGGCCTAAGGCATGATGCGCGCACAGGAAAAATACGTACATATATGTACTTTAGACAACTCTTTTTGAACTACAAATTCAGCTCGTCGATAGCAATAAAGCGAAAGAAACTATGAAAACTCTCTCAAAAACCTTTAAAAAAGAGCATTTGCACTATATTTGGAATGTTCTTTCTTTTCTGTGAGCGCCGCCGTCTCTCCCACTGCTCTCTGACCCTGACTGAGTGAGGCACTTCTCCTCCTTCGCGCTTCAACCTTTCTTCGTCTTCGAAAAGTCATGAATAAGCCAAAAGTGATGTTTGTGTGCGAGGGAAGAAAGTTCTCTGCTTGTTTGGCGACATTGTTTCTTCTCTCTCCGTAATGCATGGCCTTCTTCTGCATTCAGGAGCACTCTCGTTCGTGTGACGAGTGATAGAAAACTGCGAGGTATCCGAGTCCATCATCTTCTGGTTGTAACTCGCATGTCTTGTACATAGTACCTTCTCAGCGTCAATTGTATCGTGCTCCTCTCAAAGGCCGCAGTATAAGAATAAAGGAACAGAAACCTTCTTCTTCTTTTTCTTTTTGGCTTGCTTTGCGAGTTACGTGTTCCTCCTCTCTAGCTTGTGTGGATGAGAGGTCAACATTGCAAAATGCATTAAAATAAAGATGACTACAGAGTATACATAATAATGTTGTTGTTTTGCTGGCGCATGCTGCTCCTCTATCTTTGCTGTGCACGTTCTCTTCTAAGAGATTGCGATCTCTCCCTTCAGGTGCGCACTGCCATCAAGACGCCGTTGTCTCTGGTGTTCGACCAACTCATCTCCATCACGCAGTTCTGGGAGCAGCAACAGACGGCTGAGGCCGAGGCCGAGGACGAACTGGAGTAGAACGTCCATCTACGGCAGGAGATCTGTTCGCATGCGCCCCCCTCTTCTCTAGATTCTCTCACCTCATTATGGACTGCCGATTGTTAGCTTTAGATTTCTCTCTCTCTCTCTCTCGCTATCTCTCTCTCTCTCTCTTAATCTTCCTCTTTAGGCCTTTCTTTAGCACTAATTGTTTACTAAATTAGGTTTCACTTTTTTTCATCTAGCATGACATTTCTTCTGTCACCTTTATTCATACTGCACGCCAGATATGCAAAGTAATTTCCCTCTTTATTTATGAAATGACTGCTCAGCATGCGGGTATAGAATATTTTTAACGATTACGATAATAACCTTATGTTGGTAATATATTTTGTAGAAATGCCTGATTTAGATTTACATGATGTCAACACAATTCTCGAGAACTAATTTACCGCTTGAAAAGGTGTCAATTCCAACAAAGGAATTATATGAGAGGAATATAATAAGATTTAAATAATAGAAGAGCAGTATGTGGTACTTAGTTAAAAAAACAAATATTGCTAGAGAAAAAAAAGGATAACGATACTTCTTTAAAAAAAGGCAATCAAAAGCATTCTACGTCAAATTAATTAGTATTTCAATATTTCGGACTTGAGTTGTATCTTCCAGGCAGCCATGTTAAATCATTGCCAAGTATCTGTTCAGACCCGTTGAATCGAATGAAGGACTTGCAAATGCGCAGTGTATATTTTCCCGAACATGTGTAGAGAGCCCTTTTTTGTTATGGTGTAAACAGGAAAGATCCCATGCTGTCGAAACGACAATTAAATTAGATATTGCTTTATTTTTAGTGCACTTAGACATATGTATACTTATTCTATAAAACTAGATAATAGAAAAAAGAACGCTCATCAGCGTTGCTAACTGTCACCGAATTCTGGAGTAGACATACACAAGAGCAGCCGTCCTCCCACATAATAACCCTACGAGAAAGGATAACAGTGGCCTTCTCAAGGTGCTAAAGTGTCACTCTAAATCTTTTTTTTTTCTCAAAGAAGAAAGAACTGACTGTGATAATTAGGACTAAACAAATAGCGGGAACCCAATTCCGCATTGTCTAAGAGAAGTGAGCACGCGCATGACAGAGAAGAAACAAGGTGGAAAAGCATGCAAAATGAGTGACATTTTGAATCATAGAAAAGAAACATCATGTACATACAACGCGAGCTGAAGGGTGTGAGAACAATGAGAAGACTGAAGCAAATCATTTCGTCCTGAATATCAATATCAGATTGACACCTTACACCACCGATATATAAGAGCATAATTATCATCTATTGCAGAATTAGAAGTCAGCATAAGAAGTATTCTGTTTCAATATTAGCCAGCGAGAAAGAGTGGCCAGATCAATTAGCAGCAAGAGCACAATAATTAGAGCAATTTGGGAAACTAGCCTACGTGTATGACAATGCGAAAGTGATGACATCGAATTCTACGGTACTTGCATGAGTTATTACGTAGTGTATGTATACGTATGAACTCTGTCCACGAAACTCTGATTAATCGTAATCGCATCTTCTACGCGGGTTACTATATTAAAAAAAAGCATGCATGAAAGAGGAAAAAAGAAGATAGAATGCAAAAGGCGAGTATTCCGTCATATGATTACGAAGTTGCGGGGACATGCAACCACAGGTGTTAGTTGAGTTAGAAATTAAAAGAACCCATCAAAACGACATCATGACTATTTTGAAGATCACATTGTGAAGACAGTTGATTCAATTGGCATCAAGACATACAAGAGTCAGAGAGAGACATTCACAGAATTCGGATGGATGCCCAATATTGGGAGGCATGATAATGGAATACAAGAGTCTGCTGCAATGGCACCGTCAATACGAATGTTTGGGCAAAGTATAAAACCAAATCTATCTTATCACGCTTTCAGTCTAGATTAAGGCAATGCGGACAACAACAAAACTTTTCCTTTTTTTACATATAAAACTATGGAAGACATTTGGTTAAACCGCCAAAGAACTATGCAGCAAAGAGCATGCTATGGTAGGATAAATAAATGAAACTATTTATTAAGAAGACACTGGAACTTCGATGAAGTGGCGGCTGCTCAGAACTTGGCTTTCTTGGTGGGAGGTTTGCCGATCTGCCGGCCCTTGTTCTTCTTGTGCACGGCTTCGGCTTTGCGACATCTGCTACTGGTACAGAACCAAGGCTCTTCCTGGGGAGGCTCCACGACAATGCCAACGCAGTGCCTGGAAGGGAGACATCCACGGTGATATTGATGATGTATAGCTAATATTAGGGAAGAGAGCTAGCAAGGGGGACAGAAAAAGGGACAGAGATAGAAAGACAGCAAGACACAGAGAGAGAGAGAGAGAGAGAGAAAGAAAGAGAGAGAGAAAGATGCAGAGAGAGACGACGACGAGAGATAAAAACTGACCAATGGTACCAGTTCTCACATGAATCACAGCCGATCATCTCGGGTCCTTCGCTCGACCACCGAATCGTGCAGACAGGGCAATTCCAGATCTGCAAACAATCAAAGGTCGTAGATATCAAATCAGATCCAACTTTTCTTTTACAATAATAAAGGACTCGCTATAAGAAACAAAGTAATACTTGTTCATCTGAGCCCTTCTCTTCATGCTTGGAATTCTGGATACTTTCTCGAGAGTTCGACGCCTTTTCTTTCTTCTTTTCTTTCTTATCCTTCGCGCTTCGTCTCTGTAGAAAGAATGAGTAATGTGCTGTATATGTAGAAGTGACAAATCACACGAATGTTCCGAATGTTCTAAAATGAAAAAGGAAATCTCAAGGATAGTTAGGAAATCCACACAAACCTCGTCAGCTGAGACCAAGGCAGCACTGAAGGCATCCGGGTGAGGTCGTTTCAGGCTCTTCTCCTTCTCCTTAACATCAATTTTTTTTCTTCAAAGAAACATGCTCAATGCAATAAAGCAAATTTAACAGTGGATAGCTGCAACATATAAAGTCGAAAATGTAACCTTCGGTTTCTCCTTCTCCTTGAGCCGCGCGCGCTCCGCCTCCTTGTCCTTCTTCTTCTGCTGTTCCTTCTCATTCCGCTCGCGTTCCTTCCTTTCCCTTTCCTCTTTTTCCTTCGCTTCCTTCTCTAACTGCATCTCCTTCTCTCGTTGTAGCTGTGCCTGCCTAACCAGCTCCTCCCTTTCTCGTCTTTCTCTTGCTTCTCGTTCTTCTCTTTCTCTTCTTTCCTTCTCCTCCACCTCCTTCCTGTCCCTCTCCTTTTCCTCCAGTCTTACTCGTTCTCTCTCCTCTTCCAGTGCCTTCAGGCGTTCCTTCTCCTTCTCCATCTCCAACTCTCGTAGTCTTTCCTTCTCCCTCTTCTGCTCTCTTTGCTTCTCTTTGCTCCTCTCATCGTGTCGCTTCTTCTCTTTCAATCGTTTCTCTTTCTTCTCGTGATGGGCTAAAAGAGGAAACATTCAAGAAATGTTTTTTAAGAGACAAATAAATATTGAACCTAGAGAAAGGTCACTTGAAGACGCCTTGCTGCTCTTCTTCGAGTCCGAATTCTTGAACCTATAAATGAAAAAGAGACAAATAAACAAAATAGTTAAGAAGAAGACGGAAGGTTTTCGCAAAAAAGAATTAAGGTAAGCAAGAATTGAATCGGTGTAAACAAGAATTGGAAAACGAATAAAAGAGGAGAGAAAAGTGCTGACGGGTCTTTGAGGACAAGAAGAGGCGGTTGATGGGGAGCCTTGAGTTCAGCCTTAGTCACTGGCATCGTGAGAGGAACCACTCGGAGTGCTCCAACAGCGGTTTCCTGTCGTGAATCCGGTCGTTGCTTCTCCATTGAAGACGGTGGCTCACTAAAGGAGGGTATTTCCAAGGTGTTCATACAGTATGCATACTGTATGCTTAAAATATAAATATAAAAAAAGATGCATTTCGGCGCGAAAAAAAATGTCAGGAACCAATTGTATCGATAAGTAATGCGCTGTCTTACGGAGGTTTCAGCTTGAGTCGGAGGGGCGAATTGGTGCGATTGTTCTCAGCAGATGTTGAAATGGCTGAGGCGGAGGATGCAGAAGGGGTAGCAGCAGAGGTGGTCCTCTCTGTCACTTTCGATTGGCCGAACCGTATTGTCAGCTTGAGACGGCCTGAAGAGAGATGCGTTCTGATTACCCACACACAATGGGAAAGGACAATGGGCAGGAAATGCAAAAGACAACCTCCTGCGCCATCTTCCATTAAATCCAGTTGGCACGTAACAACAAAGTCATATGTTCTATCCGGTCGACAACACAAACAAAAGATTTAGACTCATTTTTGAAACTTTGTTTAAAAAAAGAATGCCCAGCAAGATTTTGCAGAGAGAAAGACCAGGTTGCCAGGGCAACGCAATTCTTTGCAGCGTATAAACTGAAATAATCAGCAGCACTTGCACTTTCACGTCAGTTAATTATTTACTGGCACAGCTGGAGGAGCATAATCCTCTTCAGCTTGTGCTCGTCTAACTTCAACAATTATACTTAAAATGGCAAAGAAGGAGGTTTCCAGAATCCAAGACGAACCTTCAGAATTGTCAAGGTCGTCTTTCTTCTTGATCGTCTCCTTCTCTCGCTCTTCCTTCTCTCTCCGCTCCTTTTTCTTCTGCTTCCGCCGCTCCTTTTCCAGCCTTTTCTCATTGTCGAACCCGTCGTAACTTCGTTCCTGAAAATGCTATGATATTCCTGGGAGAAAGAGAAACTTTTTCTAAATGATAACGGTTGCATGAAACAGTAGTCTGACTCTGTCTCTGTCCTTCTTCTTGTTCTTCTTCTTCATCTTGCTGGAAGCCCTGCTCTCTGTCCTCTCATCATCAGGAAGAGTAGTAGTAGTGTGCAGGATTGGCATGCCATTCTCCCATGGGTTCGGATCACTCATCGAGAGATTCGTCGGGAACTCGGTCGGCCCGAGGGAGGTCGGCGTCTCCAGCGTGTAGGGAATCGTCCCCGAACTGTCATCTTTATCTAAAAGAAACACTTCTCATTGGAGTGAACGCTAGCTACAGTACACCATTAGTACCTTCAGCAGGGTCAGGAACGTGGACAGGTTCAGGCGGGGGTGCAGCGGGAGGGAGAGCGGGAGGGAGAGAAGGAGGACGAGAGGGTGCTGGTTGAGTTGGGGCAGTCGGAGCAGGAGTCGGAACGCGCGATAAAGATGGTGGTGGCACAGGCGAAGAGGCCACTTTCACCTCGGCTGCTGGCTTCGCGGGAGTCATTGGACGGGAGACGTCTACAATTCCACAGCTTTTCCTCTCTACCGTTCCACTGAGCTTTCTTTCTTTAAATAACATAGCACAAAAACATTCGTGATAAAAATAGCGATAGTCTCGTAAACAGCTCGAAACACAAAGAAACAGTATATATATATATATATATATATATATATATGCACGTACCTTTAACGATGGGAGCAACTGGTCTGGGCATCGGCTTCAGAGCCATTTGCAACCTCGCCAACTCCTTCTGCCGCTGCTTTTCTTCTGCAAATTCAACAGAAAGTTTCAGAATTTTCCTACATTATTTAAAAAGAAAAAAAAACAAATTTAGCTACGACCATTCAGTGGGAGAGAAAAGGCACCGCTTGAAACAAATCAAAGAATAGTTGGTTTTCATATCAGTAATGCCTACTTTTCTATTTTTATATAATGTTTATATATTGTGTTTCAAACGAAGAAGAGTTGTATTCAGCTGATATTAACACCAAGTGGTCTAACACCATGATAACTCATAGTCGCAAGGCCGAAACGAAAATCACATTATGGGTGATTCCTCAAGGACTTTGGAGCCGCGCGTGTTTTATTTGCATTCAGATGAGAAATTACGATATACAAATTCTAAACCTTGTACTTACAAAAATTCAACTCATTATAAAGAATCTTAAACAAAGACAACAAATGCTCACCTTTCTTCTTGGTGATGTTGTTGAGAATCTTGGCCGCCTTCTGCCGCTTCTCTGCCTCCTTCTTGGCCTTTTCGTCCTTCTTCTCCTGGATCTTCTGCAGTCTCTCCTGTTCCTTCGCCAGTCTCTCCTCCTCCTTAATCCGCAGCCGCTCCTTCTTCTCTGCTTCTCTCCTTTCTTGTTCTCTCCTTCCGATCTCTGCCTTTTCGCTGTTCTTCTTCTTTGACGCGTTCTCATTGTTGCCGGAAAAGGCGGGTAAAGGTGTCAGGCTGAAAATTAATAGATTTATCATTAAAATACTGTAAATGAGTGGGTCCATGTGATATGACTTGTTGTGATAAGAAAGAGAGAAGAAAGAAATAGAGAAGAAAGAAAGAGAGAAGAAAGAAGACATAAAAATAGAAGAAATAGAGAAGAAAGAAAGAGAAGGAACTGAGCGAAGAAAGATAGAGACAAGAAGGAGATAAGAAATAGAGAAGAAAGAAAGAGTGAAATAGAGAAGAAAGAAAAAAAAAGAGAGAATGATAATCGTACGCAGCGGGAGTCTTTGGTGGGACTGCGGCCGATTTGAAGAACTGCTCATCATGCAGGAACAAGTCGTCCGTGCTGAAGAATACATTCCACATCCAACTTTATTATTCCAAATGAAAAAGATCAGCAAATACAAGGATTAAATGAATTAGCTTACGAAATGCCCGATGTTGCACTGCCGGGAGTGTGAGGAATCATCAATTCTTCTTCTAGAGGAGGGTCTGGAAAGAACAACTTTCTAAATCACGAAAAGGCATTGAAACTGTGAGAAACAACGAACCGTCAACGCAGCTCTTCTCCAGCTTCGGCATTGGCGAGTTTCGTGACGATTCAGGTTCTAAACAAATTCGGTAGATTGATATTTGAAGAAAATCATCGTCTCACAATCAGCAAAAGTGAAGCGCGTGAGCAAGTGAATTAGAAAGTGATTCTCTCAACTCACTATCACCTCCTTTCGCGCCAGAATTATCAACGCAGAGCGAGGGAAAGCGAAAAAGTAGATCGCTTGGCAAAAGGAGGAAAAAAACAAGGGAAGAGGTTGAAAAATATTACCGCTGATCCTAGAGAGGCGAGAGTTGCTGCCTTCTGCTACTGGCTCAGGAACCTGATGGAGAAAGCACATGTCATACCACTTATACATAGGGCAGGGAAGCGAGGAGGAGAACGAGAGAGCGAGAAAGAGAGAGAGAGAGAGAGAGAGAGAGAGAGAGAGAGAGAGCTAGAATACTCACCTGAATCGGCGGAGGGATCGGAGTGGCAAGCAAAGGAAGAGGAGTCGCTTGCCTAGAAGGCGGCTTCTCCTCCACGACAATTGCCTTGCTCTTGGGAACTTTCTGAAGACATGAATAGGATACAGATAGAAAATGAAAATAATGAATGCTAGAAGGTATACCCTTTTAAACATTGGCGCCTTGGTCGGCGGAGGGAGAGAAGCAGAGACGGGAGGAGGAGGAGGACAGGAGCTGCTAACTGACGGAGAGGGCTCATCATTCGGCACCGGGATAAGGCACTGCTTCTTAATTTTAAATTTTCACATTTCTAATGATTGAATATGGAAAGTTACAAGATAACCATGAATAGTTAATTTGATAGTTGATTAAAAAAGTGCTGCTTATCCAACAACAAAAACTATTTAACCTCGAGTGACTGCGGAGCCGAGTAGACGGACCACGGCTCGTTCCTGTGCTTGTTTTTGCTCTTGCCGTTGTACTTGCCATTCGGCTTCGTGGGCGTCTTGGCGGGAGTGGGCGCCGCAGCAGAAGGCGGAGTGGCAGTCAGCAGGGAGGAGGAGGTCGTGCCAGAGGTGCTCGGCTGATCACCCGGGTCTGCTTCCAAATGGTTCCTCTCGAGCTGCTCGCTCTCTTGCTTCGTGCTGAGTGCTTGCTTGCTCGAAGACACAACAGAGAACGGCTTCGGAGGCCCTCCGAACGGATCGGGCCGCGCCACTTTCCGCTGCATGCGCAGCGCATTCGCGACAACTCCAGTGAACAAGGGAATGTCCGTGTCCCGTCGTATTCTAGAAATATACTGTCATTCCGTACTTCTACAGTATTCCTCTATGCCCTTGTCTATGAGAATACATCTAAACTCAATTGGATAATTAAACATTCTTACAAGAGTACAACAATGCAAGACGTTTGAATTCGACTAAAAAAACATACAACGGATATATCGCGTGATATTTAGCCGCCGCCTTCTGCAAATCCTTCTTCGCAGGTAAACTCGGAGCCTCTGCGGCTGCGGTTGACGGGCCGGGCTCTTGTTCGGCTTCCAAAACATCTATAACGCAGAAAATCTAAATTATTCACGCCGAACTTCTTACAGACGAGTACTGTAGATATCATTTTTTTACTAAAGCAGTTCTTATCGCAATATCAAATAACTTCAAACGAATTTGTGAGTATTTGATGAGTTCAGCAAATGTAAATAAAATTGGAAGTACATTAAAATTGCTTTTAATCTGTTTTATCAAAAAAACATACACAATGTGCCGTACTCAGCCCAATATATTGTGATGCATGAACGATAAGACAATGAAATCCCACCTGAATCTTTCCAATCCGTGTAAACTGGAGGGAGGTGCTCGGGAATATAGGAAGGCCGCATCGCGAGTTCTCTCTTCGACACCGGGTGTCCGAACAACGGCCTTTGTACAGTGGCCACGGGATACCTTGGAGTCTAGAAAAGGAGATATTCGACTACTGCATTCAAACCTGTTCTACCAAAAGCAACGCGTTTTGCAAAAAGATAAAACTTTTTCAAGAACATCATCCAAATAATAATAATTTTTCCAACCGGCTTCGGAGGCTTAACAGGCCGGACATCCTTGAGGTACGTGTACATCTCGACGGAGCTGAAGTGCATCTTATCGAAAGATAACGCGAGATCTTTCAGGTTCACGTTCGTTCGGCCAGCTAAAATATGTTTGTATTTATACATAATACCGCGCGTTATATGGATACAGCTACTGCATTAAACATAGTATAAATGCCTAGTTACTTCTGATGTTTTTTGGAGGGACCACCTCAGAAAAAAAACCTCGATAAGGGCATATTTCGATATTCATGGAAAAAAACAGTCTTCGCAACATTACGCAATTCGTTATGGGCAATCAAGATGATAAGGAGGGTTAAGAATGAATTCCTAATTGGATTAGGACTTTGAATGTCAAAATAATACAGTATTTGAACTGTGTAAAATCATAATAAGTCAATATGGGAAGTAAATGGCATGCGATAGAAACTAAAAGAGAGAAAAAAAGACCAACCATTCTCGGCGTTCCGCTTGGTGTTGATGCAGAGTTTGTGCATGAATCGCCGCATGATATCAGTGAGGATGTTGACGGAGGTCTCCTGGGCAGAGGTGAAGCCGACGTTCTCAAGGAGAGCAGCGGTGGTGCGGCGGAGATGTGCCATGGATATGTCATCGGCCGAGGAGAAGATGTCGAGGGGCGCGTACTCTCCGCCAGCCTCCTTCCGCGAGAGGAGCGGCGCGGCGGCAGGAGGGGCCGCTGCTGCTGCCGTCCCCGGACACGCCTCCGCCGCACCTGGCCGGGCAGCTGTGTTGGCCGCCGCCGCGCCTGCCTCCGGCCCGCCACTACTCCTTGACGGCGCCGGCATCTTCCTTATCGTTGTCTAAACACAAACAAAAGTAAGCTTGCTTGTCACAAAGAAATATAATTTTCTTTATGTTTCAACGACGATACGAAAGAATTAGAACTTTATTTATGATACACCGAGGCTACATTTCAAAAAGGAATGCCAAATATGTATATGCAAAAGATTTAAATTAAAAAAGTACCTTGCGAGTGAAAGGAGGTGTCGAGAATCCATTGATCCTGAAGCAGAATAATTATCAGATAGTAGAAAGCACAAACGAGGTCAGATCACGTCAAATCACCACGAATCAGAAGGCTCTCGTCACATGCTACACCTCACATTTGCTTTATCAATGAGACACGCTTGATGACTTTCCGGAGGCTCTTGCTCAACCTTCGTTCTTTTTAGACAACTATCCTTCTCTAATTAGTGGCTAAAATGATGATTGTATCTTTGAATGGCTGTGAAATGCAAATGCGTCCTCGAAGCTTGCTGCTCTACAACAAAAGCGAGTATAGATACTAGAACAACGCGAGACGTTATATACACTTTACGAGTGCGTGTGCAAGAAGAAGAGATTATCTTTAGTTCGAACACCATTTTGGAGCCTCTCTGACAGGTCAATCCACACGGGAGCCTAGGATATTTTGAAGGGCGCTATATTCACCCATTCATACGGTTCACTCATTCACCCGAGTTCACCAAGCTTCGTATTCACCATCATTATTATATTAGAAACTTTCTTCGCTTATTTATTAGAATAATGTAAGCAATTTTGATCTCAAACCGATTGCATGAAGTTGAAAAATCTCCCGGCTCGGCTGAAACTTTTGGAATTTACCATAAATTGAGAAGAGAAGAATGAAAAATAGAGAAATCCTCAATTTCCAGAAGAAGAAAAACTAAGCGAATATCTGGTTAAAGAAGTACACTTAAAATGAAGTTCGATTTGCTTTAAGATACAGAAAATTAAACAGGTTGCAATTGTTCAAAATGTCTCAAAAATAGAATATTGAAAAAGTGTGAGTTCACCGTGGTTTTAGAATAAAAACGCTAGTTTCTTTTGCTACATCGAAGTCGTCATATTCGCTGACAACGAGCAGTTCCTTGTCATTCTGAATATGCAAATTCCTGGGAGCCTTGCTATCGTTCTCCACTCTCATTGTCGACTCAGTCCATGTCAGTTCCGTCATCGATGGGTGCATTAAATGTTCTCTTCCTTCTGCTCACCTTCCTCTTCCCACCAAGTTGCAGATCACAGTGCATTCCAGGTTTCCCACACTTGTACAATCCTAGAAAGAAGAATTCCCAAGTTGTAGAAACATTCACATGCGCCGGCGGTCTGCGCTATGTTCAGTCAAGCAAAAACGACTGCAGGTTAGACTTGCGTAACATCTTCAGTTGTTCCGTATTATCTGTCAATCACTGTCCTTCCTTTCCAGATTGAATAGAGATTTGTTTTCTTCTTTTTTCAGTAGATATGTGATTTGTGAAGCTGGTAAACCGATCTACATGCAGTGTCTAAGGGGATATGTATATAACTTTTGCGTACAGGTTACATTTTTTTTTTCAAATTTCAAGGTAGCAAAATCGACGTTAAATAAATGTGCAAATCCAGAGATGCGTGGCTGTCTCAGCTGGCTGCCCCGAGAGCAGCCAGTGCTTCTGCGCCGGGGCTGAGCCATCCAATGCCAACTGCGTCCTGCAAGTACAGAGGCCACTCGATCCAGACCAGGTTTTCGGTTGAGAAAATACATACTTGTTTCTATATCGCCCACCTTTCAGTCGAGAAGTGGCGTTCCTCGCTGTTGCCCACCGCTTCCACCAGTGACATCATCACCCTCGCCATCAGCGTCATCCACTCTGGCAACAATTAGTACGTTCTTCCGAGTCCTACTTTGCTTTGAGGGAGTACTTAGTGGGAGTATATTTAGAGCCCCCTATCACTACTCGACGTCGGCGATCTCTTTTCGGCGAGAACGTTCGCAGTTCAATCCCTGACTGGACATTTAACACCAATGTTAGAATGTCCATGATGAAGCGCAACAATGTTTCTAGATACATACATGTATCCTTCCTAGCTTGGCTACCAGCCGTCAGTTCTGCCGATATCTCTCTTCAATATTGCGATGCCACCGCAAAATGTGAAGGAAACAGCTTGGTGGGAGAAGCCAGTGTATCCTTATGTTCTACGTGTTAAGCATGAGAAATACGACAGCAACGCCGGTGAGTTATTCGAATACATCTATGCATCTTCAGTGTATTCATCTCTGATTGCAAACATGTGGTAGAGTTTAAGACAAATATTACTCAATTATTTTCAATTAATTTCAGTCGTGGTTGGCCCTTGCACGGGTATAACTCAGAAGCCATTTATCCCGATACCTTCGATGCCTCTTCCTTCATTTCCGGCCCTTTATAATTAACATTGAGGACATTTGTATAGAAATGTATGTATTTGAACAAGGAAATAACTGAATTAGAATTTTTTTTTTGCAACTTGTATAAATAAACAGTTACATGCACGCTATGTACATATGTAGTATAAATCAACAGTTATATGCACGCTATGTATGTTCATACATGCCCCGTAGTCCATATACAGTGATAAGACAGAGACTCACGCGAGTACTTTACATTACCAAATTACGTACATACATTGTTTCATTGCATTTCCTTGAACACCACTTCGCATGCTTCCAGCACTCAATTAGCACACTCATTATTACCGAGAAGTAAGTTCACTCTGTGGCATTACCCTCGTTTGCCTGTTTTCTCTCGTGTTGTCTTTCCACATTTCATTCTCTTCGAATGCGGCATTTCAAACTGGTTTTTGCATGCTGGCGCTACTTCACGAAGATTTTAAAGAGAGTCAAACATGTTGGAATTCACTATTGAGAGTGATTTACTAGTGGAAAGTTTTCTCATTGAAACCTGCGTTTCTCACATGCCTTTGCTTCCAAAGATTAGAATTTTCATTCTACGTTTCACCAACGAATCACTTTTTACGAGTCGTCTGGGTACTGTTCTGGCTGATAAGATAGAACTGGCCGTAGCACAGTGGCCGGCTAGCCATAAGTTTCTTTGTGTGCAGCCGTTCATATTGATGCGTCTTTTTCTTTGGTTAAGCAGGCTGCGCTGATGCGGAGGCAGAAAAGGGGAAACCTCGTGCATTTACTCTTTTTCTCTCTCTCTCCCGGGAGGCTGGCGTGTGTTGTTTCTGCATTTCTGTGCACTCGCATAAAAATCGTTGAGCCATGCACAGCCATGTTTGCTCTCTGTTCCTAGGAGACGCGCCAATGCAGCGGCTGCCGCTGACTCTTCCTCTGGACAACGAAGAGGAATGCCTGCGCACGGCTCTCCAGATTGCTGTGCAGCACTGCCGTCCAGAGTGGCATGGAAAGCAGCTGCTCCATGAGGTTCCATCTTATCTCACTGCCGCTTTCACTTGATTTTTATTGCCAAGACATCAAATAAGACAATGCTGTTTGAGATCTTCAAAGACGGCATAACCAACAAGATATTTTCGGTGTACGCTTCAGATGATGACAAGGACCGAATCGTCTTTCGCTTATATGGTAGGAATACCGACAAGATTATCGACAGGTTAGTTAAGACGCCTTTTATGTTTGCATATATTTTTGTATATATTCATTTGCATATGCACGTAGGTACATATGTATGTAGATATGTACATACATACATACATATATCTTCGATTGTTCAGAGCAGCCGAACTCGAGCACTGGGCGCATTTGAACTCAAAGGGCTTGGCTGCAAGACTTTATGCCGCATTCGAGAACGGAATCATTTGCGGCTTCCAGCCCGGCCTGCCCTTTTCTACTTCAATGCTACGCGACCCTCCAATCCAGAGGTGCTTTTTCACTGTCATACATACTTCGCAGAATACCCCTGGACATTAATTTTCTGTGCTGACCAAACAATCCTCTCACAATCAGACGCGTCTGTGCCGCTGTCGCTTCTATGCATGACCTTCACAACTCAGCAAAAGCTAACTCTGAAACACAGCCAGTATTCCAAGCTAAACTCCAAACATTTCTTGACAACCTGAACCCACAATTTGAATATGAAATTGCGGATAAACGTCAACATTACTGCCAACACTTCGACAACATTGATCTAGTATGTTATTGATTTTTTTTTAATAAGCACAAATTTTTCCTTTAATTTTTTGCGAGGTAAATTAAGCTTGTTTTGCCTCGGAAGAGAATTAATCTCTTATTAGCAGAAAAGGTATTATATTAAAGAGAGAGGAAGTGCGTAAGATGGAGGAAGAAATTGCCAATACGCGTTCTCCGCTTGCCTTTTGCCACAACGATCTGCTCATTTACAACATTCTCTATGACAGCGCAACAGGTTGAAATTTATCAAGTTCCTGACACTGATTATAAACGTCTCATTTTCAGATAAAGTATCTTTCATTGATTATGAATATTGTGGAGTGAACTACGAGCTCTTTGACATTGGTAACCACTTCAATGAATGGTCAGGTCTGTAGATCATTCTTTCTTCACTCAAGTATTCAATTTCTAAATTTTTCTTTTCGCTGTATTTTCTTCTGTTATATGCATAAAAAAGGCCTCTGCCCCATTACTGACCTTTTTGTCAGAACGGTCCCGTGTGCCATTATAGCAAGCACGAATCGTGGGGCTGGCTGTGTCATACCTACTAGGTATTACTTATATACATAACTACATATTAAAAATAACGCGAAGGGAAAAATACAACGAAAGTCGTAAAAAAAATTTTGTTGAAGACTTATTTCCATCTATTTCTTCTTGAATTAATGTTGTCAGGAGTAGTCGACCCAGACTTTTCTCTGTGTCCATCGGAAGAAGAGCGGCGAGTCTGGCTGGAGTGCTACTTCAACTCGCGATCTGCCACCACCGAGCGCGTCAACGAGAGAGTGGAGCGGAGCATGCAGCACATTCTTCTCTTTGAAGCCGTAAGTAAACCCCGCTCCTAATTGTTTCGCTTCTTTCAAATATTACAACTCTCTTTTGAGGCATCTCATCTCTTCTGGTCCGTTTGGTCGCTCGTCCAGTCTCAAAATTCGACTATTGACTTTGATTACCTGAGGTGAAGACTCTTGAGAATTATGATTCATCCAGAGCATCTAGTCCTTTCTCTTTTTTTTTTAGCTACGCCACTTCTCGGTTTGGCGAGTATCGACGGAAGATGGAAGAGTACCTGAAGAAAGAATGAACAGCAGAGCGGAGACACATTCCCGCACGAATACATAAACGGGTCCTTAATTTCCGAAATCATGTTATTTGATGTAAGTTTTGAGCGTAAGAGTGCAAGCGCTTTCACTTGTCTATTATTCCCATTATTTCCGGTGTTTTCTCAATATCAGCCTCAATCTGCTATGTCTTTGTTAGAAATAATTGAATTAACAATTTACATAGGATAAAGTTCAAAGTGCATTCCTTCTCAATACTGCTGATCATTCAAAAGTTAGTCAAAACAAAACAAACTTATGCATCAGCTAGATTTATTCTGTCCCAGGAAAGAAAATTTATTTCGGATTTCTGGCTCTCATTCTTATAAATTCGCTGGCCCATTTTTGGGCGTCTTGGACGGTTGATTGATCATTATGGTTGTGAAGAAGCAATTTCCGTTCCTCATTCATTAGCGGGGAGGAGCGAAGGGGAAAAGGAATTGTCGCTGTGTCCGATGCAGCGGTCGAAAGCAATCCGCAGGGTGTGTGGCGCATCCGGCTGGCCCTTCTCTCTCTCTCTCTCTCTCTCTCTCTCTCTCTCTTTCATGTCTCTGTCTTCTCCCTCGCTCTCTCGCTTCGTCTATCTCTCTCGCCATTCCGCTCTCTTATCCTTCCAAAACTCTCGACTTCTTCCTTCTTGGCCCGAGCCATTCAGACTTTACGATCAGCTAATGAGAAGGCGTCCGTTGATATCATCATCTGCCTATTTGAGCATACGGTCCGAGAATGAGCATGGCCAAAGCATGGTTGATCCCCCTCTCTCTCTACTCCCCAGTTTGAACAGTAATAAACGCTATTTGACATCGATAGCCAAATTAGCACCTGCTCACCCTTCCTCCACTCTCTGCACTCTTGACCTTTCTCTCTCTCTCTCTCTCTCTCTCTCTCTCTCTCTCTCTTTCTCTCTCTCTCTCTCTCTCTCTCTTTCTCTCTCTCTCTCTCTATCGCTGACAACATTTGATACACGATGCTACCGCGGATCGTTATGAGTGAAAATGGTTGTCAGGTGGAGCGAGTCATCAATGACTTACTCCGTCCACTCTCGCACTGCCTTCTGACCCCTTTATCTTTCAACGCTTCTCTCTCTCACTCACTTTCTTTCTTTCTTTTTGTGCCTCTTGTCTCTCTCTCTCCCTCTCTCTGTCTATCTCACTCTCTCTATCTGTCCTTGTTACAATTTGCCCGGAGTCTTTGTGTGCTCGTGCCGAGTGAGTCCATTGCGCCCTTGTAAATCACGAAAGGTCAATAAAGAAGCCGATTGGCCGGTGCTTCTCACCCCTCGTGGCCTCTGATGGAGGGAGAGAGTAAGAGTAGCTTTTCCCCTTTGTCTTTGCAGTGATGTCTGTGTTTGCTTTCTTTCTCGGCCTCCCTTGTCATATCATTCATTCACTCCTACTTTCCACAAGCTTCCACTTCACATCCCATACAACTCTATAGCGTTCCCGAAAATTCGGGCCATCCATGTACAAAGAGAGATTGAAAATATATAGAAATATAATAGTTAAAATACTTTATTACGGCACATGCATGAGGAGGCACACAGGAGAGAACTCTGTCTATTGCATTAGCCTTAGGCTGGGTGCTTCAGGAGGAGAGGGAACAGGAGGAGGGAGCTAGACACTAGAATGACAACAAGCAGGACGACGATACTCTGTCATCTTATACAGTGCAAAAGAACTATGGCGTGCGAGTAAAATATATATTTTACTATTGAAAAATTTTTGATTGACTGACTGTAAAGAGGCAACTAATCGACGTGTTCAATGAATATCCTAGATTGTATCATTTGTGCGTTAGATCCGAGTGGATATTCCCTGAAAAGCTGAGATGGAAGTGAGGGTGAATACAGCTGAACGAGAAGCATCACAGCCTCACCGTGAAAACGTTCTTTCTCCACTTCGGCAATGGCTATAAAACACCCTCCATTAAACGGAGCTAAGTGATTCGCTCCCCACAATTCGGGCGATACAAAAACTACAATTAATGACTCTGCTCATTTGATGTGATCGAGTGAGTTAAACAAATAGAAATGAGCACGGCTTTCCGGCTGCGAAAAGCCGTCGAAGGCAGTTTAAGAGAGACGAAGAAGAGGACTAATTGCGTGAAAGTCGACCACACATTAACAGTGCATGAAGTGAGAGGAAAGGTAGACACTTGATTAGAGGTTCATTACGCATTTGGTAAGTCTCTCATTTAAACACACGCTTTTTTGGAGCGCCGATCTAAAGCTTTTCTCTTAACATTTTACTTAATGAAGCCTTCTTATATCTTATATGTATATGCATGATATCGAAGTGGAAGTTCTAATGGAGCGGAAGAGCTCAACACGTACGGATAACAGATCACAACAGTGAACGGGAGGAATGAAGGGCTCAGCGGGTGGTGAGGAGAGATTCCCGAAGGAATGTCTTCCCCACAGCCAAGCTGGTAGCACTCGGTGATCAGAAGAAAGAGAAGAGGGATCGAGAAACGGAGAGAGAGAGTTAGAGGACTACCATCTGGAGGCTGCGGTGGCAGCATAGAAAGGCAGGAGAGCAGACTGAGTGGGGTCGACGCCGGCTGCCGTTGCCGCAGCCAGCGCATTTGCCTGCGCGAACTTCACTTTCTCCACCTCGGCCTCCTGTAGTCGCTTCGACTTTGCACGTCGATTCTGAAAAGAGCTTAGCTATATGCCTTGATCACCTTCTTCTCTTTGCCTTCAACATGCTTTTCCTTCCCGGACTGTCTTCTTTCTCAATATGGCGTGCTGTACTCAGACAGCAGGTGGTCCTATGGCCAGAGGCAGCAAAGTTAATGCGAGGGATCTCGAAACTTCAAATCTGTCATCATCAAGTCTCTAACCATAAGCTGTCCACTCTCTTCCCTGGCGATCTCGAGATATTTGTTGATCGCCTAATTGGAGCGAGAGAGAGAGAGGGTGAAGACATGGCAAGGTGAGAGAGTATGAGAAAGAGAGAGGAACAAAGATCAGATGCAGCCAGTTTATAAATGACACTGGGAACAAAAGACTTGGATGATGGATTGAGGCATGGATTCTTCCACTGCTCACTCATATTATGAGAGCCGTGCAGGGTTAGTCATCCCCAAATCTCGCTCTCTCTCTCTCTCTCTCTCTCTCAATCTTTCTCTCATTCTCTCTCTCACTCACACAATCACTCACTCTTTTCCTCTCACATCCCCTATCGTTGTCTCTGCTCTTTCGCGCGCTTCTCTTCCATAAAAACCTCCTCGTCTTGATAATGGAAAGGTCGCCCTGGCACAATAAGCATAATAGCTGCATGGATCCCATTGCTCCTCTCATTTAGCCTTTTCTGATCTCTTGCAGACATGCCCGAGAGAGAGAGAGAGAGAGTGAGAGAGTGAGAGAGAGAGAGGGAGAGAGAGAAGAGAAAGAGAGAGAGAAAGAAAGAGTGAGAGAAAGTGAGTAAGAGAGAAAGAGAGAGGGAGAATGGATGGCCCACTATGAGAAGCTGTGAAGCGATCTCTTCCTTCCGGTTCTGGCTGCGCCACCGAGTCTTGGACCCCCGAAGAGAGCGGCCGGCAGCCAACCGCTCCCTCCCTCCCAAGCACTCTCTGCATTTCCATCCCTTCCTTCCTGAGTCTTCGTACCCTCACTTCCACACATTCAATCTTCCTCTCCACACTCTCTTCCTTCTCCACGCTCTCTCTCTCTTCGCATCTTCTCCTCTCTAATTGGCAAACAATTCTTGAGAGAGACGTCGCGGGTCGTTCAGCTTCTCGCTGGGATATGGTAGGAGGGTGGAACCGAATGGAGGGAGAGTGGTGGAAGGGAACAAACTCGTGCCGCAATTCAGTTATTAGGGATAAAAAAGAGAAGGCCTACCTCCCTTCTCTGCCCCATTGCCTCGCCACTATCGGCGTGAAATGAGTGAGAGTGGTCAATCGGTCGAGCCCACTGGAGACATACATATCATCATCATCCATAGCCTGACTGGCTGATGCGTCTCCCCCTCACAAAGACCTATACTTAGCGCGCGCCATGCAACCGCGCCTGATGAGATGGAGAGATAGTCACACGTGAGTGTGAGTGTCTATTAGTTTATGATCTGTGTGGAGGTCACTCTGGAGAGGACGAAGATCGCTCGAAGAGAAGAAGAAGAGTCACAACAATCAACAATAGGCGAGCAATTGAACGATTTAAGCAACTCTTGAACGAATTGGAAATGGATGTGTGAAGCTATAGGGAGAACAAGGGACTCGCTCGGCTCATTTAATCTTTCGCTTCCCGATGAGTGCATTGGCTGTCGTTGATTTACGCTCCTCTCTCTCTCCTTCTCTACCTCTCACTCTCCCTCTCTCTTTCTCCCCCTTCTCTCTCTGTCTCTCGCAGTGCGTGGCTGCATAAAAAATGGAGCGGCAAGCGCGCAATCAGCCGAACGAACTGTTTTACGAGTGTCGCGTTGTGGTCATTATGATCAGACGGAGATGAAGAAACCTAGCAATCCCACCCCTCCCCCCGTTATATCAGTCCCGGTTGTCTTGCAGACTTTTTTTTCTCTTTCCGGCAGCTGTCACTATCCATTTGACCGAAAGACACTTTTCAAAGGCCACCCATGGCGCTTCAAAATATTTACTACAGTAACTTCAGTTTTATCATTGACATTATGCTGATTAATGTAAATGAAAGCGATGGCAGAAATAGAGAAGGTCTCTAACCTGGAACCAAATCTTGACTTGCGTCTCTGTGAGCTGGAGCGAGTTGGAGAACTCGGCGCGCTCCGCGATGGAGAGGTACTGCTTCTGCTGGAACTTGCGCTCCAGATTGAGCAGCTGCTGCGTGGAGAAGGGCGTGCGCGGCTTGCGGTTGTTCTTGTGCTTCCGCAGCATACACTTGTTCAGCCCGATTGCCATCTTCGTATCCTCGCTGCCAGAGCCTGAGCGAGGAATATGTTCCGTGAGTTATAAGTGGATAGCATTTTAAGACATACAAAGATGACGGGGGATGAATATTGATCTGACTTGGCGAACTCGTCGCCCGGGTTGTGCTGGTGGCGGCATTAGGGAAGCAGGCGGTGCTGGAGGAGCACGCAGCAGCGGCAGCATTGGCCATCCACGATGTGAAGGAGGAGACCGGGACACAGCAGGTGGGCGACGTGGTGGAGGAGACGGGCGAGGCCGACGAGGCGCCGAGGGACGCGCCATGCGAGGTCCCGAGTGGAAGGCCGGAAGCCGCAGAGGCCGCTGCCGCTGCCATGGCTTGGTGGTGAGCGGCTGCGGCCTGCAGGAACATCAGCGGATCCAGGACACTGGCCATCGAGTAGGGCAGAGACAGCGACGAACTCGGCAGCACTGCCGTCGGCTTCGCCACTCTCTCATCCTCAAAAGAGTAGAAGGTTGACTCTCTTTCTCTCACTGTCTCTCCCCCTCGGCGCAATCCCAAAGTCCCTGGCACTCCTTCGATCTCATGACATCACACTGACTTTTTGCTCGAGAATATCGGCGACACTAAACGACGAAGAAACGACTCGCTTGGGTGGCGTGCCCGGGGCCGCGGAATGGGAGACCATCCCGAGAGAGGCTGCAAGAAGCGACCACTCAGCGAAGAAGAGCTGGAAGAGATGATGAGATTTATTTCTCCACTCTCTCTTTCTCTTCAGATGCGCACCTCGGACAGGGGAATAGGAGGGGGACGATGGGAGAGGGAGATAGGAGAGGAGGATGAGGGGCGGACTCGCCCCTCTACCACACCATCATCATCGTAGACTGACTGTCACAGCTACGGAGAGAGAGAGAAGCTCAGTAAGCAAAGAAAGAGAAGGGGGCAAAGACAATCGACACTCTCGCGCATACAGCCGTCAACGAATGGATGAATGAATAGAGGAATGAATGGAAGAGGAGGGAAATGAAGACTGGCCGAGATGAGATGACACGGTCCATCGGCTGTAACGGAATCTGTGCTTGCGATTCGTGGCTCTGCACGATAAAGCTGCGCTCCCCTTCTTGCCATCACTCTCTCTCTCTCTCTCTCTCTCTCTCTCTCTCTCTCTGCCTCTCCCGGACTCTTGATGACTGAGATGAGAGATCACAGAGTCTCTATTAAAAGAATAGCGAATGGCGCAGTGAGAGAGGCTGAGTGGCTCTAAGCGACTTCTTCTTTTCTGACTCGATGAAGTGGCTCGAGAATTTAAGGAGAGCCATTCAATCGGAGAGAGAGATGGATTGTGATGAGAGAAACAAATGAAGTACGGTCGATGTACACAACAGATTTCAGAGCTGAGAATGTAACGCGCAGTGTGAAATGGTTGAGAAGGAGAAACAATGAGAGAGAGAAAGGTACAAGAGATATTAATCGTCGGCCTCGAAAGATAATGCGCAGTTATGACGTTCTTCATTCTTTCACCCTTTTTTTCTCTCTCTCTGTCTTTCTCTCTTCTCAGCGTAGATTAATACCGTAACCAATGGTCGCTCTGCCAACATGAATTCGCGCTCGTTTGCAGCAGCCAAGTGGAGCAAGTTTGATTTCGTAATTAATCTAGCCTCCTCGAGGAGGCAAGGGAAGCGAAGAAGAGTGAGGAAGAACAGACAGGAAGACTCTTCTGGCCAATTCCACTCTGGCAAGAAAGATCCGGCTCTTAAATTGAGCTTTAATTGATTCGCAAACATGTGGAGGTGGCGGAGCGAAGTGGAAGCGAAGAGGAGAGCCAAGGGAATTCCAGCCTACCGTATAGCAGAGATGGAGGGCGCCTACCGGGCAGCTTTTGCTTTTCCTTCTCTTCAATAATGGGGAATCACTCTTTGAACATCTCTCTGCCAGTGATTAGTGCAAGGCATAATGACAGCAAGCAGAAAAAGAAGAAGAAGAAGAGGAGGAAGGAATGCGAAGAAGTTCCATTTGCTGTGACGGAAGGAGTCAAAGTGGACAGAAGATGTCGACGATGAGGAATAGAGAGAGAGAGAGAGAGAGAGAGAGAGAGAGAGAGAGAAGAGAGAGGACAGAGAGAAGAGAGAGCGAGAGAGAGACAGTAAGAGAGGGAAGAGAAAGTTACAGAGTTAAAGAGATGTATAAAGAAAAAGAAGCAGTCAGAAAGAGAGAGAGAGAGAGAGAGAGAGAGAGAGAGAGAAGGTTTAAATAAAAACGACGACACGCCTGTCGCTCTCATCTCCACCGGCTACGATCATCAAAAACATGACAGAAACAAGACGAGTTCGGCCTGCCTCAGCTCCGCCCTCTCGGGCACTCTCTCTCTCTCCCTCCTTCTCACTCTCTTTCCCACTCTCTGCCTTCTCACTCCTTTCAGTCCTCTCTCGCACACTCTGTCTGCATCTCTTCAACAGCGCACACTCTTCCCTTCTCTCTCTATCTTTCTCTCTTTCTCTCTCTCTCTTTAACTTGCTCTCTGTGGTCAATCATTGCCTGAACCTTCATCCACTTTGCTTCGGGTGGTGCAAGCAATCATGATCACGGATCATCGCCAGGCTGCCACAGCCTCTGGCACAAGTCATCTCCCCCCTCTTTCTTGGTTCTTCTGATACTCCTCCCCCCATGCTCGTTCTTAAAACAATTCACTTCTCTCCGATTGCTATCAGTGTCCAAAGCCATTATCCACTGTGAGAGCGGGAGTAGCAAAGCTTTGCCTGAACCATTGCGACTTCTTCTCTCCCACTGGCCTCCTACCGTACACAAACAATACGAGGCGGCTATTGCCTGCGCGCTGTCCTCTCTCTCTCGTTCTCTCTCTCTCTCTCTCTCTCTCTCTCTTTTCTCTCACTTTGTCTCTGTCTCTCTCTCATTTTCCCGTTCTCCTTCTTCTTCTTGCATTCCAATTGGTCCATGACTCTGCGCCTCCAAAGTCATTCATATTTTCCACCAAGCAATTAGAGAATAAGCACGAAGCGGAGAGAAAGAGAGGAGAGTGCCGCTCATTGGCTTGCCAGCGGGCCTTGACGAAGCACCATAACTAACTCTCACTGGCTTCAAATGAGTGGGCTGCGCCTACTTCTGCCTCTTTTCTTCGCTTCAAGCAAAATTCCAGACAAAAGTTTTGCAAAAGAAGTAAATTAGCCATCACCATTTTACATAAGCTACTGACTGATCAGCATGTAAAAGTAAGTTCAAGAATGAAATCAAGCTAAGCAATGCACTTTCAAAAGACCTAGAAAATGATGCCGAACATGTGGGATTCTGATTTTTGGAGCTGAAAGCAGGCGTAGAAAGAATTGATGGGAGCAATTACTAACACTGCATTTTGGACGAAGCGCCTATTCTCATTTCCGCAATCAGTGTGATTGGAGACACAAGGAATCGGGCTGAGACTAAAAGAAGAGTGGGACAGAATTGTCGAGGAAGATGTAAAGAAGAAGAAAAAAGAGGAAGAAAGAGAGGAGACGAAGGAAGGATTGCATTAATTAACAATGGAGGTCCGAGATAAAGGACGCCGATATGAGATTCATTCAGCTCATTTCATGATTGCCTCTCTCAAACACAAGTGATTTCTCTCGCATAATGAGCAGATCAATTTGGAATAGTAGAAATGTTTTTTAAAAAAAACTTCAACTGAGCGATGTAGAAAGAGAAAAAAATGTAAAGCTATTGATGGGGGTCAGTAACTAGATAATGGGAGGGTGAGCAGGTGTGCAGTGATGAAAGGATTAAGGAGTGAAGAGAGAGGGAGAGAGAGAGAAAGAAAGAGGGAGAGAGAGAGAAAGAAAGAGGAAGAGAGGGAGAGAGAGGGAGAGAAAGAGAGAGAGGGAGAGAGATTGAGAGAAAGAGAGAGAGAGAGAGAGAGAGAGAGAGAGAAGCAAGGTATAGTCCCGCGGGGGGTGTCAGATTGAGTGACACCACGTGGCGGCATCCGTTTGGAAGTGCGCGAGAGCGGCAGCCGCCTTGGCCGAAGAGGGCGTTGCCAGAGGGCACAGAACTCACGTTTCCTCCCTCTATCATGATACGCCGGTCGGTCTGTGCATTCCGCCCTGCTTCTCTTTTGAATGCCAACTGGTTTACTCTCCGACAAACTGTCCGATCCGCGTTGAGAAATGCGGCGCCAGTCTGGCGGCACCGCAGGCGGCAAACTCCAATCTTCTTCCCTCTCTCTTTCACTCCAATCCCAGCTACGACCCATCTTTCCTCACTCACTCACACATCAACTCGCTCATTTACTCACTCCAAGTGATCGGCTACTTTTCCTTCTAATACCATATCACCTTACACATGTCTGCCACACCCAGTTCATTGTATCTTCTAATCCTCAACTGTGGCGACCTACCGCCGCTGTACAGCAAGCACGAATATCATATTCACCTTTTTTTATTGCTTTACTGGAGTGATAGAAAAAAGCCTGAATCGACTGACTGGCTTTCTCAAACACCACTTAGCGGAAGGCGTAGCCGAGATGAAATTATGCAGTCATTACTGCCAATTTATGATTGAGAGGGAGAGGCTGACTGCGCCCGGATGGATGGCTCTCCGCCATTTTGCGATTACTTTTGCCGACTCGCGATAATAAAAGTTATGAAGAATGAAGGCTTCTTCATAGGCCGATGAGAAGTGGGGGAAGAAACGAAGCTCAGTCAATCATATTATGTCGCGAAAAAGTCATGAGAACAAGAGAAGGATCCATTGGAGATGTCAATAGCATGAATAACATGACAAATATCAACAACTACAAAGAAGAAGAAGAAGAAGATGCACGAGGGATGATTGAACGGTGTTGAGTGAGATAAGAGAGTCGTGTGAATGGGTGAGAGAGGGGATTGGGGGATAAACGGATGAATAGTGACAAGGGTAGAGAGAGGCGGTGCGGAGTCGAGATCAGCTTCTCGCTCCCATGCTAGCACTTCTCTCTCTCTCCCTCTCTCTGATACTCTCTCTCTCTCCTTTCTCCCTCTCTCTCATTATCAAAAAATGTGAAATGTTTTCGAAACAAATTATTTCCTAGCGTACTGCTCCAATGTCTACATAAATTTCGTGAATATTCGAACAATTCACAATTATTGAAATGAATTAATGATTGAGAATTGAAAGAATATTAATTGGAGCGCATCCATTTCCGCGGGAGGCGGTAATCCTTTGTAATCTTCCAATGAGTGGTGCAATAAGCTTAAGAGGGATTGGGTCATGTCCTTTCTCAGAGAGTACATCTCAAGAGAGCTCTCGTAGTGAGAGCCCGTGGGAATGGTAAGTACATTCTTTTCATGTGGGCAAACTTACCTTTACAAATTAATTGCCCCTAATAACTTTGTATAGTTTTCTGTCGAATAAAAACCTTGGCCAATTCAATATTTAAAGAATTGCAATGTCTTTTCTTCAAAAAACACATACATATGTACATACATATATCCCAGCAAATGTCTCGGCTGCATTTTATTTGTACTAGTCATTAACTTGGATCTGATTTTGTTAAACCAATTAGTAACCGAGATTCGATTCTGTTAAACGAATAGTAATTAGTGAAGGAATAAGTTAAAGTCAAGTGGCTTCTTTCGTGAACTTTCTCCCCAGCTCCTCGCTGCTCTGTGACTCTCTCGTCTGGCTGGATCCCTGTTCTCTTTCCTCTCCCTCCCTCTCTCTCTGCCCTTCTCCCACTTTCCTTCTTCCTCTCCCAAATCTCTGCAGAAGTGAAACGGTGCTAATTGAGCGTCGACGATTAGTCGTGCCTCTGTCGAAATAACAAGCACCAATTGATCACAGCAGCAGCCGCCAAGTTTAAAGTTTGTTTAACGCGGCCGGCGGATTGGAGGACGGGATGGGAGGGGGAGGAGCAAAAGAAGGATGCTAGACAAAGGGAGGAATAAGGAGAGAGGGAGAGGGTGAGGAAGATAAGAGAAAGAGAGAGTAGGGGGGAAAGCAGCCGCCCTACCAACCGGGCTCATTACCACCACATACCTACCAGCTGCCTCTCTGCCGCCCGCGATTATCAGCTGAATCAGGGTCATTTTCCCAGAGAATGTCGACCTATGGGCTGAAACCCAACAAATTGCTTGGGTTATATATATTTCTCGTGCTCAGAACGTCGTCCACCAGACTACTGTACCCTGCTTCCAGACTTAAATGCGTCCACTTCTTCCAGTGCACCCACTACGCTGAGAGCAAAAACATTATTGCTGAAGTCTCCATGAAACTGAGACGACCTGAAGTGAAAAGGGAGAGTCGATGAGGGAGACAGACGAAAAGAAGAAACAAAATACAGAAATGTGGTGGATCAGATAAGACAAGTCGCCTGGATCCATTTATTCTCTCCAGAAAAGTGACGCAGTTCGATCGCACTCTCCATGCACAACTCAATCCAAACAATCTGACTAGGAGATGATATCAGAGGAGAATGCAGAAATGAGGAACTAATACAAGGAAGAGAATAAGATAACTATCCTCAGACAATGCACTTATCCAGAATGATTCGTCATCAGAAAATGAGATTTGGCAGAGGCAAAGCAAAGAAAGTCTGCCTTTCATCAGAATGCTAAATAACAGAAACAGATCAATTGATGCTCGACATTCAGGGAAAACTATTGCAAGTAGCATCTGTCATAGCTAAGGAGACTAATAATATATATACGGGGGCAACAGGATAGTGGCTGATTGTCGTGTTTTTATGGGAAATGCATGGACTATGAAGAAAAATAGTGATTAGTGTATATGTTAGCGAGTATAAACTAGTAATCGCAGCAGAGAAAGGCGGAAGCAACGGGAACAGCGAATCATTATTTTGCAGGGAAGCTATAATATGTATGTAGATATATTTCTTCCTAGAACCTTGGTCACTAAATAATGACTACTATTGGTTTGGACAAAAATAGATTTAAATCATGTACATTTTCAGTATTTATAATTTATTCCTAGCGGACATTTTGATCTCTACGGTCAGTTCGATACTACAAGAAGCGGGGAATATCCAGAGAATGCTTAAAGCCGCGGAAGAACTGTCGGAGATTTCGCGACAAGAGGAGTCGTTGGAGCCGCTTCCTTCGCAGTGAACAGGAAGGAAACCTCCATCTGTAAGATACCCACATTCTCAATATAATCAAAACTAGGTATCGACAATTACAGTATACATACATATATAGAAATATGGGAGAGAGAGACATAGTGAGAGAGAGAGATAGAAAGTTAGGAATGGAGAGGAGGTCATAGAGAGAGAGGGGGGTAAAGTATGAGAGGCAATGAAAATATGCATACATCAAAATGTAAATAATATGTAGTAAATATGTATACAACTGATGAAAGGAAAAAGACTGACCACTCTCATCCCATGCTCAATCGGATTCCTGACATGCAGTCCTCTTGGCCGTAAGTACTGTTCGTTGAACTCCTCGATGTAGTCTGCAATGTCATCCAACGCCTCGCTATACGCCGAACGAAGGCAAGGTCTAAACATAGAAGCATCACTAAGATATCAGTGTGAAACCAATGATATACAGAATATTGACTGCATGAGATAGCACGTCGCCAGTCCGAGAAGCGTTTCAATTACTGAGCGACGGGTTATCTTCTCGGCAAGAGCGAAGCGTGCATTCAGCTCCTTCACGAAACTCGTCCAGACACGCTCATCCACCTGAGAGCAGGCATTCCAGAAACACTCGAGAGAGAGGAGAGAGTGAGATAGACAAAGAAGAGTGAGAGGAGAGAGATAAAGACAGAGAGAGAATAGAGATTGATCGGATTTTTATCATGCAAGTGTGGTCGCATCAAATTATTTTTGGTGTAATAAATTATTGTAAAAGAGAGAGAGAGAGAGAGAGAGAGAGAGAGAGAGAGAGAGAGAGAAACGGACGAAGTGGTGGGCTAACCAATCCTACGAGATCAGCCGGGAAATTGGTGCAGAATTTGACGGTGAGGCCCGTGGTGAAGTCTCTCTTGATGAAGATGCACTTGCGGTCGGGAGGGGATAGTGGCTGCCGCTCCGCCTTCTGCCGCGGCTGCAGCCCCGACATCCCACTGGGACGACGCTGACGCCTGGTCGCCTTCGAGATGCTATTCTCTTTTGTTTCCGCATGTTGTTCAACGATACAGTCGCGGCTGATGCAACCAACAGTGACAGATGAACGCAACGATAGAGGTAATAAGCTCTTTTATTGGATTACAAACTCTAGGATAAAACGGTGAAGACACATGAGAATATCCTATGTCAGTCGCATCATTACAGAAGAAGAATCCTAAAGATGATAAAAGATAGAACACGTGTGGATTGACTTGAGGAGTCTGGTGCGAACTAGGACCTCGTTCAGATGCGCATGAATATCAGATGGCATCGGCTGTAGAAAAGACGAGGAGGAATCACTTTCTAGGATCATCAAATTAGATCTCGAGGAATGATAAGATCAATCGAAAAATTTACTTTGGAGGGTAAAATGTTAGTAAATATAGTACCAATGGTGTTAGCATTTTGTAACTGCTTAGCAATCCTGAAAACATAACAAGCATTAAAAGAGGTTAATACAATAAGATTTCTTTCAAAGGGCTACATACATGAATGGAGGTTAAAACCGAGTATATCAAGGAGGTAAAACAAAACAATCTACAAATGTCAAAGAATAGAGAATCTAAAATGTCGGCATGCGTATACAAAGTAAGTAATAGAAGCTGAGATCATTACTGATATTGATTGTATTGGGTATGCATCATGGGCTGCTTGTACTGCTGTTGTTGCTGCTGCGGCTGCTGCTGAGGTTGCATCATCCTAAAGGCAATGAAAAGCTTGATTTGTTTCTTGGAATCTTTAAAAAACAGGGAAGAGAGAGAGAGAGAGAGAGACAAACATCTGCTGGTCGTGCATGGCAGCCGGCTGCTGCATGTATCCTTGCTGCTGGGGCAGGCCTGGCTGCTGCATGCCGGCTGGTCGAGGCTGCTGTCCTTGCTGCTGCATCTGCATTTGTGGCTGCTGCGGCTGCATGCGCATCTGCTGTTGCTGTTGCTGTGGCTGCGCCTGGCCGTGCTGCATGCCTCCCATGCCCAGCTGCCCACCGTAGCTGGCTGCCATACTCGGCAGCTGCTGCTGCTGCTGTTGCGGGGCCTCAAGATAATTACAAATACTTAACCTGTAATTAGCTTTAATCATTATTCACAATAAACAAATATTCGTTCTTGAATCATAAGGAACTTAGTGGCAAACGGGCATGAAAATATAATCACTAAAATGCGTTACCTGCTGCATTCGCATCTGCTGTTGCTGCTGCATCTGCTGCGTAGCAGTCATTGTCATCTGCTGCGATGGCTGAACAGGCCTAGGCTGCTGCTGCTGTTGTTGAGGCATGCCCGGGTGCTGCATAGCCATTCCTTGGCCACCTCAATAAACATCACCGTTACTTCACGTATCGAACCCAATTATCATAATCCTCTTCAAACGTACCGTAATCCATCTGGCCCGCACCGTAGCCCTGAACTGCCGGCTGGTGCTGCTGAGGCTGGCCAGATGAAGGCACCCGTTGCGGTTGCTGCTGCTGTTGCATTGGTTGCTGCACTTGTCTCGGCTGCTGCTGCGGCTGCATGGTCTGGGGCTGCTGATACATGGCGCTTTGCTGGTGCTGAGACGTGCCTTGGTATGCGTCCTGAAATCTCTCTCAATCTTCATAGATCATGCATAGGAACTCGTTAACTAAGTTGACTAATCAATCGACAGTCCAACACATATGTAGATCTTGCATAGGAACACACCTGGCTGCCATAGTTGTACTGCGGCTGCTGCATTTGAACGGGTGGTTGTTGTTGCATCTGCATCGCCTGCGGATTGGGCGCTCCTACAAGTAATATAATTAAGTTAGCGTAAAAAATGACACAATAAGCTTTGAATTGATTACACTCATTCAAATGCCTTCGCCTTACGTTGCGCAGGAGTCTGGTCATATCCGGGCTGCTGCATCTGCTGCATGTGAGGCGGAGGCTGCTGTGGTTGCTGCTGCATCACTGCCGGTCTCTTGGCCGGCGGCGGGCCGTAGTTCTGATCGTACGTCGGATGCTGTGACTGCTGAAGCATGCCCTACAAAATTCTCATCGTTTTGCAATGACTGATAGAAAGATAGAAACGACTGTTGCACACCTGCTGCGATTGCTGAGGCTGCATCCCGCTCGGCTGTCCACTTTGAACGCCGTATCCTAAATAGTTAGATATTATTGGAACGACATTCCGTAGCAATGAACTTTAAGCAGAGAAGAAAGGAATTTGAAAGAAAGCTGCGGCTAGCCTTGCTGCTGGCCGCCCCGCATGGAGTGAGCCTGAGGCTGTTGCTGCGATGGATAGCCTAGCTGCTGCTGCAGCATGCCTGGTTGCTGTTGCTGTGTCTGCTGCTGCTGCACCCTCATCTGCTGAGCTTGCTGAGGTTGTTGTTGCACGGCGGAGGTGGTTTGCAGTTGGGATTGCGAGGGCATTCGCTGGAAGTGAGCCTGCGGCTGCTGGGGAGCAGCGGTCGGGCGAGGCGGCTGGGCGTACGTGCTCGTATCGCCAGCCATCATCTCTTGATGCAGAGCAGAACCGCCGTAATTGGCCGAGCTAGCAGCTGCCTGCGGTTGCTGCGCAGAGTACTGTGGCTGTTGGTACATCGGCTGCGACTGAGGCTGCTGCTGCACTGGTGGTTGCTGCGGTGGCACACCTTGGGATCTCCGCTGTTGTTGCGCGGCTTGTTGAGGAGCCTGAGTCTGTTGCATAGGCGGCTGTCCATACTGCACCTGTTGCTGATGTTGTTGTTGTGCCTGTTGCTGGTACTGCACTGGCTGACTTGCACCGGGTGGCTGCGCGTATCCTGGCTGTCCAGATGAGTCACCGTAGCCAGCCGGTTGCTGCGACTGTTGAGGAGCGACAGGTCTTGCTGGTGGCTGCTGCTGAGAAGCAGCCTGAGGCTGGCTGGGTGGGAGCTGTGGCTGCTGCTGCTGTTGTTGGTAATACGGCCGTTGCTGAGGAGCCGTCTGCTGCGGCTGCGGCTGAACGTTGTGTCCGTAACCCATCTGCTGTGAGGGTTGCTGCTGCATGGCTTGGTTGAGATGCGACTGCTGGGGCTGACTCTGCGACTGTTGTTGACTGAGCTGCTGCTTCTGATTCAGCCGGTTAACCAGAGCCTGGTTGGTCTGATTATGCAGTTCTTGTTTTGCGGACTGCGCGGGCTTCTGAGGCGGCTGTTGATACGGCGGTTGCTGACTGGCTGCAGCCGGCTGCTGCATGTAGCCAGGTCGTTGCTGCATGGATTGCTGCTGGTGCAGCTGTCCGTTCTGGCCGTGCATGCCAGGCGCAGAGGAGGCTGGCTGGCCTGGCTGGGTTTGTGGCGCAGAGGGGAAGAACTCGGAGACATTGCCAGTGGCGTTGGAGAGGGACGAGTCGATGCCGGGCTGTCTGGGAGGAGGCTGGCCGAGGTGCTGCTGTGGCGCGGTCGGAGCTTGCGACTGCATCGCCTGCTTGTTCTCCATCCGACGCTGTACCATGTCGTGTACCTGCAACATCGAAAGCATTCATCTCTTCCAAACTAAATACGCCACATCTTTATACATACGTAATTTTTAATTAACAGGAAAAACATTCATTTATTTTCAATATATATCCTGCTTCCATCTACTAATATACCATAAATACTGAACTAGATCCGACCCTACATCACAAAAATATAAAATTATAATAAAAATATTAATTAATAATATAGAAAAAACATTCAAGCCAACCTTCATTTTCGTCTCCTCCGTCCCGGAAGATGGCCCTGCCATCGCTGGCTGGCTCTGCATCGGGGGTTGCGCATTGTACATCTGGGAGTTCGGCATCGCGGCTAGACAAAAGAAATAGCTTTGTGAATGTAAAAATTAAAAATAGGCCATTCGAACTTCTCTCCTAAAACAAATGGGCCATTCCAACTTCTCTCCAATAATATATGAACTAACTAGTCGGCGGAGCGTAGTAAGCACCCTGCTGGGAGAGCATCTGAGCTTGGCTGTTGACGGGCTGCGGCTGTGCGTGCTGGGGGTGGGGATGGGGAGGTGGCTGCTGCTGCACTGGCAAAGGCGGCTGCTGATGTGGCGGCTGCAGAGCCATCTGCTGCGGCTGTTGTTGTTGTAGAACTGCAGCCTGCGCTGCCTGTGCTGCTTGGCCGCTTGCAGTCTGCAATCAGCATAAAAAACTGTCTTCGTTTAAAAAACATTCCATAAAATATGCCTTCAAGTTTAAGGAACAAAATAAAATAAATCTCATGGGTTGGAGAAGTACGTGAAAGACGTAACAAACCCGCTTGTTCCGGGGTTTGGCAGGAGCGTTGGGGTTGGCTGCCCTTGCAGCCGCAGCCGCGCCCTGCGCGCTCTTCCGCCTAGCCGCGCGGGCCGCGTTGCCACTCTGCTTGGCTGTCGGCTTCTTGACAATGCCGGCCGGCTCTCCAAGCACTGCTCCCGCCAGAGGCATCATCGGCTTCTTCGGTGTCTCCAGCACGACAATCTGCAAAGAACCAAGCCTTGGTAAAAACATTCATTCTATTTTAACAAATACACACGTCTTTATCGTCGTCTGTGCTTTTCGCCTCTGACACGGAATTCGTTCGCCGGGCAACGTTCTTCTGTAAGAAAGCGGGTAAATTTCCGTTAAAATGCAAAAAGTAAACGAAGAAAGTAGTGAACTCCAATTTACATCAAAAGGAAAAAAATTGTCGATATGACTAACCGGAGGCGTCTTGGGCGTGGCGTCCTTCTTGGATGGCGACGGCACGGCTGTCTTGTCGATATCCACCGCAGAAACCACCTCGGCCGGCTGCTTCACGGGATCTACGCTCTCTGCTACACATACGGAAGATGGCAGCTTCTGAGTGGGACAACGATTCACCAATACAACTCCCATGCTCTGCCCAATCGAGGAGAAGAAAGAACTGGTGAGTATTGCACAGCACTAATGAGCACTCGAAAGGGCAAGCACACTCCCAGAACGAGTGAGAGTGAGAGAGTGCGTGATATATGACACGCGCACCTTCTTTTCAGCAGACGGTAGCAGATTGCCATTCGGCTCCATTATCGGAGCCGAGAGGAAGACGTCGTGAGCAGTGTTGCGATCGATGCAGAGCTGAACAGTCATTCAATGTAGTCATGTTGTTAGTTAGACTTCAGGCGAGAAAGACAGCTCATGAACTGATGGGCAGCAGCTACGAAAGAGCAGAAAAAAGAATGGTTAGAAAGTGCGAAGAGGAGGCTAATCGCCTATGACAGTTCTCACGTGAAATCTCTAAACAGCCCTAACAGAGGACAAATTTATATGAAGGAAGCGAGGGAACTGTCTGAGAAGGGAAATTAAACGTGAGATGCGGAGATAAATAAAGCCATAAATTATAGGGAAGGAAGGCGAGATAATGCGAGATGAGAGAGAGAGAGAAAGAAAGAGGAGAGAGAGAGTGGGGACGGACAAAGTTCGGGCGAGCAAAATCTCTGTGGTGCCGATGTGCCACTATGCGGGAGAGCCATCGCTGGATGGGCACAGCAACGATGTCCAGGCGGCTGGCCTACAAATGTCGCATTTGATCAAGTATAGAGCAGAGAAAGAAGGGAGGAAACTATGACTCATTTAAAAGGGAAAAAATTATGTTAAAAAAAAGCCAACCTGGAAGGTGGTTAGATTTGCCATCTTGCGTCCACTATCAGGATTATATCCCTGGATGATGTCGAACGTAGAGACACGCTGCTTCTCCGCAGTCTGAGAGTAGGCTATTTGGTAAAATTAAAAAAATTCTAAAACTTTTCAAAATATCTGAAAATTGCCAAACCTTTTTAATCTGCAGAGCTAGTCTGCCGTGGCGGACACCAGGGCACTGCAGAGTTGGCCGTCTCCTGGTCTCCGACTGGCTCTGACTGCCGTACAACTCGAAGCTCATCATCTCGAAGTTATTCTTGGGAAGTGGAAGAAACGCGTGCAGGCAGCGCAGCTCCATCGGCAGGCGCACTTCTATCAGCTCCTTCTGAATCCACTCCGGTCTTCGTCTTTCATATACAATGTGGACTGCGAAATAAACAGTGTTCACTAACCCGAAGCTTCTTGACAATTCCCATGTATGGCTGGAAGCGGTACTTCTGCTCCTCGCCATCCCTCTCCGAGCCGCATGGCTGCGAGTTGCTCTCTTCGGTCAGAGTGTACGTGATGAGTGTTGACAGCATGTCATACACCGTGTTGAACATGTGTCTGTAAAGCAGTACAGTAATACATGGGCAATGTCATCAATGCGAGTAGGAATAACAGTTCTGACTTGTTCTTGAAGGGCGACACAACTCCGTAGAGCATAAGTTGGAAGAGAAGAACGGCCCACTGCTCAGCTGAAGGACTTCGACAGATCTCATCAAAGATAACACCAGCTAGCCGTAGCCTTAGAAGAACTCCCTCTCGCTCGGGTAACGAGTGTGGAGAGAGGGCGAAGCCAGGGTTCTGTTACACAAAAAGCATTTGTTCATTTCATATAGGTCTCCCTTACAACTACAAAAAACAAGGAATCAAAAATAGTACCTCCTTAATCTTTGTTAGATCAGTGATCTGCTTGTGAAGAACTAAGACGAAGCTCTCACGTGAGGACTGCGTCTCTCCCCTCGGCCTCCTCATGCAGGCTTGGACGATGTTAATGAAGGGCTGCTGCTGCAGGAGCCACGTGCTGAAATAGGCATGTTGATATCATAGGTTTAGGTGAATAAAATGTCATAAAGGCAGAGTTGATACCTGTGCCTGAGTCGATCCTTGTTGTGATCTGCACCAGAGACATCCAGCATGATCGATGCCTCAATCAGGAACTTGGCTCGGAAGGAGACTGCGGAGAAGGTGGACGGCACGTTGTTCGGTCGAGGGCACAAGCGAGCCAGCGATGGCAGCAACCAGAAATTGTTGATCGATTCGAACGTGAACACATCGTTGCGCTGAAATGCACAAAATAATCTACAAATCATGACTTTAAAAAACTTAAAACTTCGTAACGAAAGTCATGAAAAGAACGCACCCGATAAAAGTTGAGGTCATTCCGCTGAGCCTGAGTGAAGAGCTCTCGGCAGCACTTGCCAATCTCGCCCATCAGCGCGTCCGCAGCAATGGCTCCTTGTTGCACATGTTTCGTCGAGCCTTCCGGGGAAATCTATGAATCAAGGAATTGTAGATACCTGGCACAGCAAGTTACAATCAAACCTCCTTGATCATAAGTCGGAGATCGTAGATGGATGCACGGAAGTTCCAGATGGAGAGGACGGACAGCAACTTATCGATCAGTGCCTTCTTTGAGTTGCCGTTGCAGACGGAGAGCTCGGCCAGGATTTGTCGCTCGCATCTTCGACGGGTGCCCAGACGAAGCAGCTGTTGTCCCTGCAGAAGTAAATGTCATTCCAGTTACATAATTCAAATCGAATCGCGGTTTTCTTACAAAACTAACAAGACAGTTCTGCTTGAGGCGGTCCTGGTTGAACGCTTCCATGTTGTTGCTCTCGGCAATCTTGAACATTCTGTCGCTGATCCAGTCCTGCTCGCAAATCGACGTCAGCACTTGTCGCACGATTAGAGGCAAGAATTCACGTCGATACTGCGTCGAGTCGGGGATGCGTGGGAGCTGGAGACTGCACAGAATGAAAGCTTCCTTCATCTTATTTCCTGTCTCATCCTCTCATTTGTTATACTAGTATATACATCAAAATGTATGGAAAAGACAGGAGTGATTGTACTCGAGATCCTTGACGCGTGGCTGGAGAGTATCGTTGAGGATGCCAATGTTGGCGATCATGCCGAAGACGACCCTGTCCAGCTCGCACCAGTGCATCATCGACAGCATCGCGTCGTCCGCCGTCTCTCGCAGCAGCTTCGTCTGCTCGTACATCCCGCGGTAGTGGTGCGAGACTGAAAGAGAGCAGTATGATGGATACGTAACGAATCTCCTCATAAAAAGACACTAACGAATGAAGGGCTCGTCGCTCTGGCAGGACATCTGCGCGAGGTAGAGAAGGGCGAGGCAGACTCCAGGCTCTGAATCGTAGTCCATCTTGTTGTTGCTATAGGAGCCACCTGTCAAAAGCAGCACACTCCGATGCCATTCTGGGGGATGCACGAGACGAGACACACAACACAGGGAGGAACACCACGTACCACGCGCACTCCGGCCAGACTCCTTCTTCATCACGTTCGGGAAGACGTTGTAGAGCAGCTCGGAGATGATGCGCGGGATACTGTAGCAGTATTTGCTGCCCAGCAACACCATGAAGGTCGCCAGCGCGTAATGCGTCGCACAATCTTGCACATCCACCTACTCAGGAGACATCCATGAAGAGAGGGCCGCAAATCAGTAGAGTGCAAATCAAGACAACCAAATACACATCCATGCAGCTGGGCAAACTGACATTTTGGAGAAGATGCGACCACCCGTAGTGATTGTTGCCCACCCCACACAAGGCACGAATGGCACCCATCCACTCGTCGGCCATCGAAGGAAACTGAGCCGTGAAGTGGGAGCAGAAGGTCGCCAGGTCGGACAGGCGGTCATGGTCGCGTCCGCAGTTCTTCGCCGCCACGAAGGCATTCACTATGAACGAGTACCGATTCTGCTCGATGTCAAAGGACGGCAGACGCTTCTTGTATTCGTGGAAGGAGTAGAAACGGCTGAAATCGAAGAGCATCGTATGCTGAGCAGAAAAAGGCTGGCAAAAAGTTTATTTAGAATAGAACAACCAACATGGGAATTGAGCGATCACTGAAGATGTCGGAGAAGAAGCGGGAATTGTAGTTCTTGCAACCCTTGGAGACTTCGCTACCCTGATTCATGACGTGCCTGAAAAACAAGAGTTTATAGAATAAGGTAGAGGAAGAAAGAGAGAGAGAGAGAGAGAGAGAGAAAGAGAGAAGGAGAAGACAGAAAGAAGACAAATTAGAAAAAGAAAGAAAAAGCTGAACCTATACTCATCGTCCTGTCCGAGAAGCGGAGTCTTGCCACTGGCGAGGGAGGGCCGAACGTTAAGCAGCGCCTGCTTGGCGACGTAGGAGAAGACAGCGGCACTCCTCATGAAGCCAGTGATGCAGTAGTCGCGCGCCTTCAATGGCTTCTCCACCACTCGGTACAGACTGCAAGGATAGATCAAATACAGATCATAGATCAATGATCACAGATCAAATCAAAACAAGCAACAACTCAGGAATCCTTACGCATTCAGCACGGCGGGCGCATCGTCAAAGTGGAGAAAGTAGTGGAAGTACTTGCTGAGATGGGCACAGAGCACGTAGGCATGCTGGCCGGCCAGCAGGCCAGGCAGGATGTCCGATCCGAGCGCACGGATCACACGCTCCACGAGGGGCAGAAGTGGCAGCAACTACAAGAGACCGCTGTTCTAGTTAAGCATCTCAACTTCACTAGCTATGAAGAAAACAAGCCAGAAAAAGCCGTACAGCAAGAGCGAATTCGAAGATGCCATAGTAGTATTTTGCATGTGAAAAGAGCGAGAGAAGAATGTCGAGGGCTTCGTGCGTGGGCAGCTGGCGCGTCTTGCAGTGCACGAACTCGCGGAAGTTGAGGAGGAACTGCTCAGCGCACCACCCGATGATCACCATCTGGTCGTAGTATGTCTGCTGTCTGTAAGAGTTGGAGAATGGTTAGGAGGAATACAAGACAGAAAAGGAAAACTGGAATAAAGTAGTAGAGTAGGCTTTTTATTAAAGAGAAACAGTCGTCTGACTTGTACGGCTGGACAATCTCGTTGATTTGCTTCGCATTCAGCCGCCGTCTATTGAGAGCATCATTGGACTTGCGGAAGAGCTTGATGTAAATCTTCTTCTTCCAAATCCGGCAGATATCTCCGTATATCTTGCGTAACACATCCATGTACTCTGCCTTCAAGCCGGCCGTCCCATACAACACAAGAGATCGCTGATTCGCCTCTGAGCGATGGCGCTCCGTTTGCCTCAGGGGCAGCTGGAAAGAGAGTTGATTGATGAGGAAGAGAGGAAAGGCACAGAAGCAGATGAAAGGCAGAGAAAAAGAGGAAAGATCGAGAAAGAGAGGAAAGGCAGAGAAATAGAGGAAAGGCAAAGAAAGAGAGGATAGGAAGAGGAGAATGGCTGACCTGTATTAGCATTCGTTCAGTGAGCGTCATCTCCTCCGTCATGAGTTTGCGCGCGTCGGATGGCTCGGCTGGCAGAGTGATGAAGGGGACATCGGGAGGCTGCTCGGGTGTCAGGTCCTCGTACTGCGGCTGGGAGGACGCATTCTTCGACTCCTTCTTGCACTCCTTCGGTGGCCGCCACCGTGTCATGATCGGGACGGTGGTGCCGTCGAGCGGGCTGCTCAACTCGCCCGTTCGCAGCAGACTCTTCACGAACCTGAATTCAATACATAATTAGTTTGAAGCCATTAAAAAATAATTTGAAACCATTAAAAAAATTGAAAAGAATGACACAGACATATCATGAGAGAAGAGATCGAGGCGGCAGAGCTCGAGGAAAAGCAGGACAAAGTTGCCGAATTCGGCGTGGTAGTTGGGATGGCCTGGCTTCGGCAGATCCTCCTTGATATAGTCGAGGATGATGTCTTGGAGGTGCTTGCCGGCAAAGTAGTACCGCCCTGTTGCCGGCTGCCGCTCTGTTGTCGGCTGCTGCTCTATTAACGGCTGGCGATCAACAAGGACTCGTAGAACCTGAAATTAAACAATAGTTAATACGATTTGTGGGAGACGAGCACATTGAAGGAATGCTCTGAAACAACAGCAGACAGCTACCTTGGCAACAGTGAGTGCTCTGTGCACACCGGAACGTTGAATCGTGACTGCCCAGTGAAGAGCAAGTCGAATTCGCATTGCGATCTCTGCGCGATACCTAAGAGCAATCCATTCACAATAAAAGAACTATCCCCTCATTTTGAGATGCGCACAAACCTCGGTGGTTTCATCGAACCGAAGCATCCATCGCATATTTGCTCGAATGCTCCAGGTTTGAGGATGTCAAAGCAGTCAAAGAAGCCGACAACTTCCAAGCAGCCATCGATCATTGATGCTGCAATGGAGAGAGCAGATAATTTAGAAGAGGACAAACAAACATCCAAACTCCACACCGTGATCCTTCTCGAGTTGGTATTCTTGATACCAGTGCTGCTGCGCGTGGTCGCTTCGGCTCTTCACTTCCAACTCCCTCATCGCCACCAGCTTCCTCAGTGGCTCCGTGTCTCCGGGGCCAATGTCGAAAGGCAACTCGGGCGTGAAGCATGGCAGGTTGTCGAGGGGCGAGCCTCCAAGCTGCGTCAGCATGAAGGGGCGACGCGAGGAGGACAACTAAATGGAAGCTTCTTTTTTCTTATTTCTAAATAATAAAAGATATTTGGTGGAAAATATATATTGATTGATTGATTTATATAATGTCAAAAAAAAAACTCACATAGTACTTATTGTAGACGAGAGCACCGGGTTGGTCGGCGATGCAAGCGAAGAGGTAGGCAATGATGGCATTGAGAATGGGCTGCCGCCACCTGCACTCGTACATCGCTCGCATCGTGTTCACTCCTTCGCATTTTCTGGAAAAAAGATATTCAGGAAAGTAATGCCTTTTCATGTTTGGGAGATATTAACAAAGACAAAAAAAACCATAAAAGAGTTAGATTCGGAAATTGATATTACTTACCCGAGGATGCCGGATCTCCTCTCAAAGTCCTCCTTCATTTTCTCCATCTTCGTACACATCATATGAGCGATCCGCCTATAAGCAAGGAGAATAAGTGCTAATTGTAAGAGAGAGAAAATGCACATGAAGATCTAACTGGTAAGAGTAATACCTTGTTAGGATGAGGTTTTGGAGAGCGGATGGGAGGAAGTAGTGGAAGAAGGTGAGCCAGAGCTGAAGCTGGCAAGGCCGTTCTTCTCGCTGGTCAAGTTGGCGAATGAAGAGGTCGGTGAAGATGTTACAGAGCTCGTTGATCATCTCCTGCCGATCAACCACGCCATCCTGAACAAGAAGTTCAACGCGTTTTTATTCCACACCAAAACCAAAAGTCTGCCTGAAACTTACATCGAATGCGGCTCGGACAAGCTTGTTGAAGTAGTTCCACCGCTCACTCAGCTCTGCACTCTCCTCGATTGAGTTGTAGGCAGAGAGTCGTTGAAAGATGGACTTCAAAACTCGCGACAGCATATGCGCATACTCTTCAAAAGGAAATTATTAATCCATTGAAATGATGTCTACCGTATTCAAACATCCTATAATAGCAGCCTGGCATACTGTACATGATAACTGCGAGGAGCACGAACCAACAGTGAAGGTGTCCATGTTAGTCCGATTAGTCTTCTTGGTGTTCTGGCTGTTGTAGATGCCGACATTGAGCTTAAGAAACCAGAGAGCGCGAGCCGTGCTGACCTTGAAGTCCACCAAGTACTCAAGGATGTCTTCACGTCGACGAAAGTTTGGGGGCCGTTTTATCAACGCCGTCAACGCTTTGCCTTTCGCCAATTCAGCGAACCAGGTACACCTGAAAACAAATACACAGCCTATTTTCCCATTAAGAAGTTAAGAAGCAATACAGTAGGCTTGAGAAAATGTTGTTGAATCTACCTTTCTCGCGCCTTGAGTAGAACTGTATTCGGCAGCTGCGAGATTCCTTCCTTGCCTTTCTTGCGCTCCCAGCCATTCGGATTGTACTCTCCCTTCTTCTGCATAACCTAAAACTCACACACTTCTTTGCTTTTATGGTAAATAAAGTTGCGTTTACTATCTACAAGTCTTGCGCTGTCTGATTTATTTCGAGGTATTACTTCAACTTTCCGAGTACAATTTTTCTCCGTCTGTTTGCACAAAACAGTTGATGTGAATATTCAAAGAAGAAGGGATAAATGCAGGAGCAGACACATTACTTTTTCACAACAACTTTTCCATTACAGTAACTGGAAATAAAAACCACTGTCGTGGACAAAGACGATTAGGGTGGGGAAGGCGGCATTGGGCACAGAAACCAGAGTGGGCTAGCGGATTCTGCCTAAATATTCCTCAAAAACATGGTGGGGGGGGGGGGGAGCCGCAATCCAGGTGGGTCCGTTAAATCGACAGTACCTTCTTTGCCCTGTACAGTAATAATAAGTAGCAAAATGAAATGAGGCAATTAATTATTTGCACGGCGCACGTCCTTAAAAAGTGATTAAATGCACGGCGCACGACCCATTTGTGATTATATGCACGGCGCACGTCCTTTTTTTACTTTTTTGCACGGCGCACGTCATTGGGCCAGATTTTTTGCACGGCGCACGTCAAATTTTTTTTCTTCACTGGGGTTTAATCGTGTTCAGTATGTTTGTAGTAGTTTTTTCTCGCTATTTTAGTCTCTTTCTCAAGTTCCCGTCTAACTGTACTCCCTCTTCTCACTCAATACTCTGTTTCATACAGACAACACCTTTTGGCGATGTAAAAAAGAAACGAAGGACATAGAGAGATAAAGAGAGGAGGGTGAGCTACTGAGAGGGAGACACGATGAAAAGCATTCACATCTGAAGAGAAAGGAGGAAGGATGTGTGTGATCCTTGAGAAGATAAGGTATTGCAAGAAAATATAGCTGATTGTACGGGGGGACAACTCGCACTCCACTTCTTTGGACTTGTTAGAGAAAGATCACATTGACTTCTTTGCGTCTTCACTTACTCTCTCTTTCCTCCTAATTTTTAAATTATTCTCTCTCTTTCTCTCCTCTCCTCGGACCCTCTATGGCAGTGAGTCTAGTGTCGTGGACATCTAGCTGGGTGGTGTGGCCAGGGCAACTGTTAGATCGGCGATGACGATGTCCTTGGCGGCCGAAGAGGACTCGAGAGAGGAGACGGTGAGGTTGAGAGAAGCGATCTCGGCGATGAGTGAAGAGACAGTGGTGGCGAGGAAGGCCAGGATGTCTTCGGTGTCCGGGGGCTCATCAGTGGACCGACGTCTTTAGATCCTTCTGATTCATTTCGAAGATCTCCTCCTCGTTGTCCCGTCGTAGGTAGTAGGCGAAGGAGTAGTGATGAAGAGAGTGTTAGGAAGTACTCGTTTTCTCTCTTCGCCTCCCCTGTACTCTCTGCTGCACTCTCGCCTTACCCCTCAAGCCTCTTAGCACAACTCTTTGCCATCTCGGAAGAGGGCTCTTCTCCATCCTTCAACTATCACCTCATCTATCTGGTGTTCTTCTGTGCTATCCCCTACGAGTACCATTGCCCACTAGGATAGTCCACTCCTCGAGGAGCCATTCCTTTCCCTTTTCCCCGTTTTGGCGACCCTTCGACAGAGGCTTTTATTTCCTGCCTCGCTTCTCGCATCCCCTTGTCTGAATTCTCAAACATCTCATAGTTGCTCAGATTATGTGATTGACGAGGTTAACTCTCGTTCTCTGTGTCATTACATCTCTGCCTACACACTGCCTTTCTCACCTCATATTTGGTTGTTCCTTTTTATTCCCTCTGAAAGAATGAATCGGTGTTGTCTGAATGAAAGAGAGTGAGAAGAGGGAGTACAGGAAGACAGGAAATAGAGAAAGAGACTAAAATAGCGAGAAAAAAACTACTACAAACATACTGAACACGATTAAAACCCCAGTGAAGAAAAAAAATTTGACGTGCGCCGTGCAAAAAATCTGGCCCAATGACGTGCGCCGTGCAAAAAAAGTAAAAAAAGGACGTGCGCCGTGCAAATAATCACAAATGGGTCGTGCGCCGTGCATTTAATCACTTTTTAAGGACGTGCGCCGTGCAAATAATTAACTGCCATGAAATGAGGTGCCAACCTGCATGAAAAGCTGCGCAGATCGCAAAGCGATGTCATCGATTCGGTCCGTGATCGGAGTCCTCTGATTGGAGTTGCCAACCATGGACTCATGCTCGAAGGATGACAACACGGCCTACGAAAAACATGCTAATTATGCTTAGAAAGGAGCTAGTATGGAAAGAGGAAAGAATTGGAATGTGTCGCATAATACAGTACTTTCCTTTGTCCTTCAACATTATATAATACGATGTAACGGCAATTCAGAAATAGAAAAAGGAAGAACACAACGGATGGAGAGAGAGAGAGGGACTGACAAGGAAGCCCTTCTTGAGTCGATCATGACCGAGGTTGTCCTCCTCCTGCACGGAGCTCTGTGGATAGACATCAGGCGCCGTGGATGACTTGGCCTGCCTCTTGAGTGGCCTCTTCTCGGCCGTCTGCTGATGCCACGACGAGACGTTCGATGACTTGGCCGCGAACATGCCACCTCCTCCTCCCGCCGCGGGTGGGCAGAAGAAGCTGCGAGAGCTGCTCGCAGTCGTGCACGGCTGCTGCAGCTGGTGCTGCGGCTGACTGGCGGAAGAATGCGGTGGAGGCCACGCCAACCACTCTAGACCAGGAGGCAGTGCATGCCACTTCCATCCATCCGACTCTTCAAGAATACCACCATTGCCATTCGAGCAAAAATACAACAATACTATATTAATGACCTCTCCGTGAAACTGTCGTAAAGTCAATGAATTCGTAAGCAGATGGAAGCATAACATAGCGAGGCTCATTAGCACAATTCGCATCATCAAGATGAATTTGAAGTTGGAGCGAGCCGTAGTAGGGGAAGAAGTTATCCATGCGGGGGGATTGAGATGCCAAGCCGACAAGAAGGAAATACAAAGAACCTCCTTGCCTGCCACTTCCAGCGCCTCTACAGATTCCTACTTCACTACAAACCCCGCCTCTTCAATGAATCTCTCTCTCCTTGTTAAGGAATGCACAAGAGCTGAAGCATGCGGCGGAAAGAGCCCTTGCATCTACAGTTTGATGCTTCTCCCTAGACAATCGTAAGGGCCCCAATCATTAAAATGAAGAGAAGCATCAGAATATCAAGCGCCCCGTCATAGACAAACGCGACTGTGGGCCATTCCAACGTAACACATGAAACAATAGCGCACCAGCATTCGATGATAGTGAGAAGCGTAACTCGTTTAGAAAAGCCAATAAACATAGCATCTTACATTTCAGCAACATATTAAGGCTGCAGGATGCATAGTTGAATGAGACAAGCAATTAGGAAATAAACAGTTAGCTGAAGATGCGGATATGAAAGCAAAAAATAACTTCTTATATTCAAAATATTCATTAAAGGCATAAGCTAAAATGCCCAGACAAGCAAAATTAAAAGCGCATTTCTGAATGTGACAAGAATGCCGCTAAATTACTCAAAGTATCCTGAAAGTGATGAGGAAGGAATAATGCAACTAAATCGACCACCTGAATAATAATACGAATATGCAGAATAGAAATAAGCAAATACAGGAGAAATGAAGCCAAGAATACCGTTTCGTGAGTGAGTGAATTCGTGTGACCCGGGCATCGGCCCAGTGTACTCTTGCTGTCTGCACTCTCTGCTTGCCCACACTCTCACTTTTCCAATTCACGGCCCCTTAGCAGGCCTGCTTGAGAATAGCGGTAATAACCATTTCTCAAAGTTCGCCTCTATTGCGCGAGATCTTTTTAAGCTGTGGGAATTCTTTGAGAATGAAAGCAAAGATACGTAAACGATAATGTTTCTGCCGTTTATTGCCGTGTAATGCATTCAAATATGTTACCAATGTCAAAAAATAGGCCTGCGAGATGGGCACAACTGGGAGTGGATGCTCTTGCAAAGTCGGAATTCATTCTGGACCGGAGAGTGTTCGGGATGGAATGGTCCTGCTTCTCATCATGCTCCAACTTCTATCCGCTTCACTGACAACTCAACAATCGACCACTCGTCTGCTTGCGACATGTGAAGCTTCTTTGCAATTGACGCATTCTCCATGCTACATCAATGTCCTTTTATTCTTTATTTGAGTCACGATGCTTTAAAGCGATGAACAAGGCAATGTGAATGGGTACTTGGGGAAAATGGAAAAAAAAACAAGACTATTTAGAAGAGGAGAAAAATGAGTTCGCTACAACAGGCACGATATTTCTTTAGGATCACCAGAGCTATGTAGACAGGAAGATGTACGAAAACCAGCATTAAATATACATTCAAAAATATTTCGTAACGAACCAGTATAAGCGAAATACGGCACCTGCACATTCAGTGATGAAAATGTAAAATGTCAAATTTTTTATGGCATTCCAGAGGCATGCATGATGCACTTTGCCGTGTTGTCAAAATCAAATTGGAATGTTATTTGGGGGAGAGAAAACGAATGGAGGCGCTGAAAGAATTTCACAAAAGCAGGCATCTGATAAATTGCATACGCAGGACGCAACTACCAAGTGGAAAAAGTTTAAAAAAAAAAAAGAAGATAATTATGAAAGCACGTATTGACATATGTGAGGTATACAGCAATCAAAATACGAGAGGAGAGAACAAGAAAAGTGAGTTTCAATAAGAGAGAGAAAGAGAGACGGAGAGAGAGAGACAGAGACAGAGAGAGACAGAGAGGGAGAGAGAGAGATTGAACTTTCAAGTTAATTGGACGACGAACACTCCGATGCATACGGCACGGCCTCGAGTGCATCCATTTCTTCTTGATTTATTTTCTAGCAAGAAAAAAATAGGTTTTTTCCGACTTTCGCTTATAAACAGAATAGACAAATTTAAGGCCACTTCAACTGAAATCAGAACTGACATGCTTGAGGTACAGCAGCAACTCGCTGTTCTTTCGGTCAAAGAAAGTGTCAGGATTTCTAACGAAGAGTACACTCTCATTGCATGGTCCTGCAATAGATAACATTGATGTATATAGAATAGAATACATGCAGATACTATACATACATACATGCATACATACTCACATACATTCATACATACATACATACATACATACATACATACATAGATACATACATAGATACATACTTACATACATATATGTGCTTGAGATTTCAAAAAGATGGAATAAACAACGAGATAACCTTTGGCTTGAACAGCAACCATATAGTCATAGAGGCCATTTCCTTCCGCTTTCAATACGCAGACTGAAATAGATAGGATAATTACAGATAAATTATTACAGAGAAATTATAACAGAGATGAAATAGACTAGCTTTGAAAACAGGTGACATACAAGGAATGGAAAACTTGTTGCCATCGAGATCGGCCATCTGCGCCCGAATGGTCTTGTGGTCGATGGAGAGGGCGTTGCCGCGCAGTCGGTAGAGCTGCTCGGAACGGGTGGTGCGGAAGTTCCAGATCATCTTGGCGTCCTGCGCGGCCACCGAATGCTTCGGCACAGAAACTGGAAAAAGAGAAATCTCCTTGAGAGAACACACAGAATTCAATGCTGCGAACATTCAATCTTGGTGCAGTTCAGCGAGGTCGGCTCTTCAAAGAGGGCGGAAGCGAGCTGCTGTCCACGTCGCAGAATGCCAGGCGAGGCGAGAGAGGGCACCCAGCTACCAGTCATCCTCTCCATCGAGATGTCGATGCACTCACACTTTGAGCTGAACTCGTCGACCACCAGATCTTCTTCTTCCTGCGAATACCTCGGCTGTGGTTGTGGCCGAGGACGAGGCTCGACTCGCATGGCCGCCGGATTGATTGGCGCCCTTCTAACAAAGTCAGAGTCGTGGAGAGGCACTGGCCGACTGGCTACGAAGTCATCACTACAATCAGCTCTAATTTGAATTAATGTTGTTAAAGCTCGTCTAGACATTTCATGCGAAATAAAATGATACTCGTACACAAGGGCGGAAGGCTCCTCTGGCAGTGGGAAATAGTGGACATGCTTGAACGGGCTTTCCTTCACAGGACGACCAGTAGGCGCTCTGTCGGTTGTCGTTATCATTCTTGTCATAGGCGTCATTCTCTCAGTGGACGTCGGCGGCAGAGGTCGTTTCCTTCAAAGTCTCTAAATAATTCAAGCAAGCAAAGATTTAACGTACTTGATGATGGACATGGAGAGGCCAACTCCATGCGATGATCCGTCGGGTGACATTGCTGAAGCCGTACTCACAGGGTCTTCTGCCCTGGGCACCTCCTCTAGAGGTTGGAATCTTACCGGTTCCCGGAACGGTCTCGGTTGTCTTTCCTGAATCGGTCTTTTTCTTTCATTTCTCTAATTAATATGAATTTTCTCACGATTGGATTGAATGACATTGGCGCGTAGGCTGCTGTGGATTGAAGTGAGGATGTTTCTGGCAGGCGCGTAGTAGATGGCATCTCCGTTGTGGTGGTTGTAGGGGGTGGAGGAGGGGGTGGTATTGTCACTGGAGCAGGCATCATTGGGTCGTAAAACTGGGGAGACAGAACAGGAAAGGCGTGAGATTGCATGTGAAGTTCTTGTGTTCGCCTCATCAGTGCAGCTTCCAACTGCTCTTGAGTCGGGCTTCGACGAAGCTAAATAGTAAATTTTCATGCGAACGTTTATATTAGGAATTCTTGCTCCTTCTTACAGGTTCGTATTCTGGAGCACTTCTCAATAGTGATTGTCCAAGCGGCTCATGGGGCGTCGGCATTGCAACATGGTGAAACTAAATTGAGAGAAATCTGATTAGTACGTAAAATCGACATAAACTAATGTACGCCTGTATATCAGAACGTACTGGCTCATTCATTGTGCCCAGATTAAATCCGCTCTGAAAGTTGGTGAGATCCAGTTGCAACTGTTGTTCCATTCGCTGTCGCTCCTTCTCCAACTCTTCTTCCTTTAAAATTAAAATAAATGCATGAAATAAATATGTATGAAATAAGTGAATAGTAAATGCAAGTACCTTGAGACGAAGTTCGACCTCCCTTAACTTCTGCTGTTCAATGGCCTCTTTCTGCTTTCCAAGTCTGTCATGAATGGCCTGAAGCTCCCTTTTCTTTTGAAGAAGCTCCTTCGTCTTTAAGGTCTGCTCAAAATTTTGAAGCACTGATTGAAGGTCTTTGACTTCCGACACGGAAAGACTGGCGACACTCTGAAGTAGTTCGGAGTAAATTTGTAGATCAATTTGTTGATTTGCCCTGCTAACCCTTGACTTCAAAGTGTCGACAATGTGAGCGAGCTGTGGATCGTATGAGCTGGCTGGCATGTTCAAGGGATCAATCGCTTGAGCGAGAGAAGCGCCTGCTGCCATCTCTTGCTGAGTGGGCACGGCAGACTCGCGTCCGATTGGAATTGGCGCCATTTCTGGAGCTGACGGAAGTGTAGAAATGACAGCTCGTTGCCGACCCGCTGCAGTTACAAGACTCTACGACCATGTTTTAATATAAACATGACCTAACCTTTAATCGGAGACCGACGGAGAAGAGTGTTGATTTCATGAACTCGTCTTGGGTCAACGAGGTTCTCATTGAGCGTGCTTGACATGTCTGGCTGTTCTCCGGCATAGCCAATGGGCACTGGGAGTGCTTCGAGATCTGGATGGAAGTACTCTTGGCCAGCATCTCCCTCTTTCTGCTTCTTCGACTTTCTCAGCGCATCCAGAACGGCCCTTGCCACCTACAGCAAGTTCTTTGGAATTTCGACACATAGAACACCAGCAAAATGTTAGAACACAGAATTCATTCGGTTTTTCCTTCACTTTACCTCTTCTTCAGGCGTGGCGGGCGGTGGTGTTGGTGGCTTCTGTGTTTGGAAGAGAGGCGCGCCATTGGTGTCCGTTGGGTTATAACGACGGATGAAGTTGTCAAAGTCACGAACAGGCGCGCCCTCGATAAACATCACTTCAGTTGTAGTCGATGCTTTGAGCAACGGAGAAGGTGTCGACGATCTGGATCGATAACATGTAATCTTTAATCAAGGATAATGATAGCAAAATATATTACTTTTTTTAAAGGAAAGAGAAATAAACGAACGGTAATCCAAACAGTGCTCCGACATTGAACAACTTGGTCATATTCTGCTCTTCAAGATTTTGGTTGATCTTCTCAAGTGTTTGTGTCCTATTGATTCCAAAGTCTTCAAGTGGCATTCCGACTTCATCAGCGGTCTAAAATAATTGTTCTAAAATAATTGTTTAAATATAGAATTTTAAAACCATCTTGGATCAGCAGCAAACAGTACCTCCAAAGGATTTGTCACTAATTTTGCGAGAAGACCACCTCCCAGCATATTCGACACCAACTCTCTGAAGCAGAATAATTATTCAGATACCCACATTATAAATATTTTATCTCAAATAAATAATTCTAATTAACCTTAGCTTGTTTGGATTTCCGGCAATTTGTCCCTTGATGACATCAGGAATGTCTGCAAGTGAGCTGACAACTCGTTGAGAGAAGGGAGAAGTTATGTCAGGAGGAGGAATGAGAGGAACGGCTGGAGAGAAGGGTGGAAGAGTTGTCAGCTGAGACTGCGCGACAGGCCAGAGAGAATCAGATGGAGCTCCATTGGGTGGGTCACATTCCACTTCACTAATGAGGAAAAGCAGAAAGAGGCACAGCAATTCCAGTGCAATACTTCTGCGTCGCATTGCTATAAAAGAAATGCATACAAAAACAACTGAACAACATAATCAATAGAGTAATTGAGCCGTGTTCATGAGTTCCACTATGTAATATTGAGAATAAAGTGAGAGTGCACTATCAGGTCAGGCCAAGAATGGAAGCCGAAAAAACCGAGTGAAAGGGCTGATTACTTTCTCCTCCACCCATTCACTCTCATCCTCTGACCATGTGCATGGAACAACCTGGAGAGAAAGCGAATCTTTATCTGGGACAGCAACTCTCACTTGCTTCTTTCTTCCTATTCACTCTCATCAGTTCTTCCCTTCTCACTGAACTGCTTGCTCTACCTTTCCGGCTTTCTCTTTTCATTCTTCTCTTTTGAATGGAATTGCATGAATTGGGTCGTGGCCTATAGGCAACAGCCGCCTCCGTCGTAATGGGAGGGCAACAACTGATATCATCTTATCTCTACTTATAGAAGCTATGTACTTGTAAGTGTCATTTTATTTTTTCTATTCTGGAGGTTTTTTTTTTACATAAAGTGCTCAAATAATTTCAACACACTTTTCCAATCGCTGTTATCTTGAACAGGCGCCATTGATATGCATTTTATTACTCATCAAAGTCTTTGAACAAAAATGGCGAGATATGTAGTACGACAAATAGGAGTCAGACGCAGAGGAAAAAAGACACAGAGGCACTTTTCATGATCGGCTTCTGTCTCAATCCACAGAATTATTTGTTTGCTTTTCGACGCGCAGTCGAAGAACATTCGGAAATAATGCGACAGGAAAGAGGAAGAGGCGCGAGGTGCGAAAAGGAAAGATGAAAGGAAGAAGAAGCAGAGAACGCAGGCAACAGATTACCAGAGGATCAGGGAAGTATCCCAATCAGAGAATAACTGATTATGGAAATCATCATTTGTCTTAGTAAAGAAAATCTACGTCGTAAATGCAATCTCTTGTGGTTAGATTAAGTGTAGATCCTTGTGAAGACCTCGGTGAACAAACTCTTAAAATCCACAACTGATCCTTGAATTAGCTGTCTCTCCGCGTCTGGGATCGCTGCCAAAAGGGCATCCTTGGCCAGCTCCTTTAGCTTCTTGACATTCCCGAAGCACCGCGCCGGAATTCGGAAGATCGACTTTGAGTTCCCCACAAACAGGAAATCACCTGAATGATCACAGCCATCAAGGAGAGAACTATTAACGGAATTTCGAGTCAACATATCGAAACATTAGGTAACCGAATGTGCTCTTCTACGTGTTCATTTAATAAGTGTTATATTGTTATATATATGGCAACCGAATGTGCTCTTCTACGTGTTCATTTAATAAGTGTTATATCGTTAAAAAAAATTAAAGCCGCGCGAAAAAATGAAAATCAAACCGGATGACAATCTGATGCCAGCAGTGCGCAGGAAAGAATATCGATCGAATGGAGAGACGCATAAATGCCATCTAAACAAGGGAATAAATTGGTTCTAGATTCAAGGCTGTTTCCTAGAGTGAGAACAAGACAACAGAAAAAGAGTTAGCGAGATATAAAGAAAGAAAAAAAAGAAAAGAGGAGAAAAGAAGAATGAACAAAGTAAAGAATAGAATAGAATAGAATAGAAATGAAAATAAAATAAAATAATGAGAAATAAAGAAAAGAAGAGGAAAAAGAAAAGAAATAAAAGAGAAAAGAAGAAAGAAACGAATAGAGAGATGTCTGGCCGTGGTTTCTCCAAGTCGATGCTCCACCACTCGATGACCGATGCCTGCTCGAATTCTGGTTGATTGTTGTGACTCGGGATAAGACTCGTATACTTCTTCGACCACACCGACGACAACTCGTGGGGCATCTTAAAGGAGATACTCAGAGAAAACTAACCCGCTAATTATTGAAGATATTCAGGAATGCCGCGACACACCATTTGGAATGACACAGTATAGATGGTGCTCGGCAGACATCGTAAGAAGTCGATGTTGAAATGATGCGCGTCAAGACCCCGAACGCCGCTGAGTTTACGAGTAGAGCAGTCGAAGATAACCGTCTCACTCTCGCGAACTAATAACGGACCTTACTATTAGCTTATATTTTCAAGAGTCTTAAACTTTTTCCAATGAATTAAATTCATACTGCTTTTCATTCAACGATTTTATTTTTGCAAGGTCTCTCTGCTCATTACATGCCAACTTATGTACCTACCCATATACACTTTGTTCTCGTAGCGGAAGGTGCAGATGTCAGGCGACGTAGCCGAATGAGCCCAGATGTGAGTGCGTTGAATACTGCGGATATGGCGGACCGTTGGATCTGCAGGCAGAATACATCATAATCTTGATTTAAAAAAAATAACAATAGTCTAACTGAAACCATCGAACAATTGTACAGTAATGATAAAAAAAGAAGTAGAAAAGGTAACTTAAAAATATACCGTTTGAATGAACGTAAATCAGTTGAACAAATATTACAAGTAATTAAACTCCCTATAATAAAGAAAATCAGATTTTAGAGGGAAAGACGAAAAGAACAAACGCTTCCAAAGAAGAAAATAGAGTTTGGTGTGTCCGGCGATAAGAACAAGCGCTGCAGCGAAAAATTTGTCTGCGCCCAGATCCTTCTGTGAGTAAGAAAAAAAAAATTTCTCCAGCTAACGATATATTTTACTTAAAAAAATGCAGTGGTTCAATGTGATATAATCAAATTGAAACTTGTATTTGGGGAACGAATTAGACAAATCATTAGGTATAATTATAACGAATAGTGAATTAAAAACGGAGATTTCATGTTAAACTTGCAGAAGTAACCTGAACATAACAATGAAGAGGAGTGTAAAGCGACGATCTTCGCCGAGTTGTTGAACAGAGATCTCGTCGCGGTTGAGGACAAAACCAAGAAATGAAGGTGTCATAACGTGGAAACGATGACAGAAAAGCACGTTAAGTGAACCCTTGGGACTCGCACGACCACCACGACCCTTCAATGGGATAAAAATTGTCGGAATATCACAAAGATCCAGCATTAAGATCATCTTAGTAAACATATAAACACACCGACGCTCACAATTCCAAGCAGCGCTAAACAAGATCATGTGCAAAGCCAAAAATATCTTCTTTTTTTAAAATCTAAAATCACGCTTTTTGGGGAAATACCTTTTCAGGTACCTTTTTAAAAAAAATTGTAATAGTCGAGCGGAGGAGGAGTTCAACACCTTTCTGAGCAGGCCGTGGGAAAGGTTTCAACATGGCGCATGCGCCGACCATGTTTATCACTTGTGACAAGTAAATCACATGTATATATTGCATACGTAAGCTACTATATTTCAAATTTGTTTCTAAAAAAGAACAACCCAACCAGCTGGATGTCGTCACGCCAGAGATTTGTCATCATGTCGTAGACGTGAACCTCAATGTATAGGAGTACCGGATGATTCCCACTTTTCATTGCGAAGTCATGAATAGAGAGCACGGAATTAACCTCATTTTCATTGGCGTCCAAACAACTTCGGCATGAGACGAGGACTAGCTCGCCGATGACTGCGAGCTCCTGCACATCCATCTCGCATCTCTTCCGATAGCCCCCGTCCACGACTTTCTCCAGTAAGAGGTGGCGACCGGGCGAACAGCACAATGGCAATGACATATCTTTCAAAGAATAAATTGATCCAGCCAATTGAGACAAGTTAAATATATACATATATGTAGATATGTAATCTGAACAAAACTCAAAATTAATGTTATAAAGAATAATTAAGAATATGAAGACGAGAAACAAGGGAGTCACGGGGAGCAGACAGAGAGTAGAAAGAGAGAGCATGAGAGAGGAAAACAGTAAGAGAGAGAGTGAGAGAGAGAGAACAGCTAGATCAGCGAAAGCGAGGGTGAGAGAGACAGAGAGAGAAAAATATCTCAGTCGATTACCATTTAAACGACACAAGTAGCCGGGGCCATCAGTCAAGCAGCCTCATTCCGAAATACACTTTATTGGAATCCTGAGATACCGCAGTGCATATGAGGAACGGGAAGAAGGTATACTGTACACTACCACTGCAAATAAAAACAGAAATATAGGTCTGTGATGCTCTGCTAACAATTAGATGTACTTATAAGTAAACAACATGAACTTTTTTCATCCTCAATCTCCTATTTACATATCAAAAAGAGTGAAAGAACTCAATCTCGAACGACGAATCAAAATCATGGAAAACATGTAATCTGTAAGAATTCTCATAAGGATCTACGAATTATTTCAATATTTTCAGGAGGTAAAATAACAAGGTGACCTTGTATGAGCGCTAATTCTATGGTACGGTTGAAGGATTACTGTAGGACGGATATGCGTTTATACGGTAGCCGAAGATCTCGCCTCCTTGCCTGTTTCCGTGGGATAAGTATGAAGTGCGCAGGCTGAAGCATACTCTCTTCTAGACATTCTTCTCGAGCCGCGAAAACTCCTCAAAAATGTTGCCAAGCTTCTGAAAAAGAAGATATCTATCCCCAAGAAGCACTTGGGTATGAAATTCTTTTGGAATATCCTTAATGAATGATATGCAGCGTGAATTAGGTGCTATTCTAAAAAAAAAATTGGCGCAAAGCATAAGCCATGAATCTTATACGAGGAATATCGAAGAAGAGATAAGAGAGAGAATATGAGAGAGACAGACACTAACTCCTTGCTCTTGTCTTCAGCTCGATGTAATACGTCAGCTTGGACTCTGTTCCGAGGCGTGTAGATAAGACTGCCGTTCCCGAGTGTCATGAGCATCTCTCGTGATGGAGTGAGCGGAATACGAGGCAGGCCTTCTGGATATGAAGTGCCGAACTGTGAAGGTTTCCGTAACTTTGTTATGAGCAACCGCTTCATTGTAATATAATTTATATGCGCCAATTAAAGGAAGAGGAATTTGCTGGGCTCAAGTAACTAAAGAGTAGCCTATGCGAAGAAGACGCTGGCAATATATCTGAGAAGGTTGGAGAAGGGTAGTGGCTTAAATGTTGGCACCGCTTGATTCTCACATCTATGGTTTGTCACGTGATTATTTCTTCCCCGCGCCAATTTCTAGATTGAGCGCGATCGAGCTCCTCGCTTACTCTCACATAGTCCGCCGGTGGAGGCATTCATTAGTGTTCTTGTTCTTGGAGGAGCAAGGTGCGTGGCCACCACCTCTCCTCGTCTTCGTGTCTTCTATGGAGGGACTTTCCCTCCCCCCTCGCTCTGATTTCTGCACTTATCTAAATTTGTAACAACTCATCTTGCCCGTACATCTATTAGAGGATTGTTTCTATGTCTGTTGGGTTGTTTGTATGCCAGGTCAGGTTCTATTTTTATAATGTTTATATTTCTTTTAAAAAAAAGTCCCGTGTCGCATTGTTTTCGTTTCATTATGACTTGCCGGCCGCACTCCTGGCGGATCGTTTGCAAGTGGTTTATATTTTGCAGGCATAATGGACGATTTCGCTTCTCTTCTACAGAAGATGCTGGTTGAGAAGATCAAAAGAATCTCTTACCTCGAGACTCAGCTCATGTATGCCACTGCGAAGGCGGGAAATATTCCGGAGCTGACGGCGCTACTGGACGTTCCGAACTACGTCAACCTCAGCGAAGTATGCTTTGGGAGCAGAGCTGACTGGGCGAGCGGATAGAAGTAATGTTTTTGTTTCTACCATTTCAGGTTGCTGAGCAATGCTTCGAGGAGGGTCACCTCGAGGAGGCCAAGCTGCTGTTCGAGAGGGACTCGAACTTTGTCCGGCTCGCCGTCGTTCTCGCCAACCTCGGCGACAACCAAGGAGCTGCCGATGCCGCTGAGAAGGCCAAAACTCCCTACAATTGGAAGCAGGTTAGATTGGAGGGAGAGATTGAACCGGAAGAGAAAACACCCGAATTCTCCTCTCGCAGGTCTTTTTGAACTCATTGATCAATAATATAAGAATACCAAAATGAAATGCTTAGTTGAATTTTTTTGAAATTATGTTTGTAGATGTTCTTCGCGAGCGTGGAGGGGGGGGACTTTCAAGTTGGCCGCCCGCCACCTGGTCACTAAGGCGGCCCAGCTACAGGAAGTAGTCGACTTCTACAAGGGCAAGGGAAAGCTGGGAGAGCTTATCGGTCAGTGTCCGTTCATAGTATTTGAAGCCATTTCCCCATTCCTGCAGAATTCCTTGGTGAAGAACTCGGATTGGATGGCCGTGCCGACGGAACGCTCAAGAACGTAATGGATACCCTCAGCCAAATTCCCCAAGTCTAGGTTGGCTGTGTCATGCTCCCACCACTCCCGCCTTCTCTCCAAGCATTCTGCACGCAATCTTCAACTTTTTACTCCCATAGCTTTTTTCTTTTTTCTTGACAAGTCCGATCTATGAAGGGACAGAGTATTTCTGAATTCTATTATTTTGTTCAACAGCGTTGACTTATGTGGCTTGTCCTTTTTTAATATTCCCATGGGATATGCACCAATGCTTCCCTATGAGTTATGGTATTGCCTTTACATTTCTGTTATAGTTTACCTTTCAGATACAGTAACAGTAGCTCGTAATAGCATCCGTATATATATGTGTCGAGCGATCTCAATGTTCTGCTTTGTGAGCATGACCGCTTATTTTTTGTATCATGGATTTTTACCACGCGTAAATTGTCAGAATTTGCCACGCGCAGACATTAAGAAGAAGCTATCATTGTATTGTGAAGGGTATAGAAGGGCAGGGGTCGGCAGAATGGGGTATAGTCAAGAGGATCGGCAAACACGGTTAGCAGGGGAGGAGGGCGGTTGGCTAGCTATCTACATACCTGCCGAGAGCGGCATGACCTTAATGGTGGCTTCGTATGACCCATTCTTATTAATCACTTCCATCTCGATTATTAATTTCTCTCACCGCACTTGGTCTTTATAGATCTAGATCTCTCTTCATTTCTATCTTCAGACACACTCTTTCTTTTTCTCTACACTTTCACTGTCATCACTCTCTCTCACACACACACACTCTCTCTTTTTGTTTCTTCACACTCTCTCTCTCTCTCTCGTTCTTCTCTCTCACCATCTCTCTTCACTACCTTCACTCTCTCTCTCTCTATGCCTCTCTCTCTCTCAAATCTCTCCTCTCTCTATCTCTCATCTCTCAATCTCCTTCTCAGCTCTCTCTTATCCTTAGGCAGTTTCTGGATGCATGGTCCAAGTGTGAAGAGTGTCTAGATTTCTCATCTCACTCGTTTTTGCCTTTTCTTCATGCCTCCTCCTCACGACACTGCAATCTGTCGCCTGCTCCTCCCCGTCATCCATTGCAACTTCTTCTTCCACTTCTCGTTTTCAGTTGCGCGAGCTTCTCAAGTTTCGCGCGCGATCCTTGTGCTAAGTGGTGATCGTCAATGGCAAGAAACACATCAACTGTTTTTATCCCTCTCTTTCTAATTGATGACTGACAGTATAAAGAAGTAACCCTGAAATTTTCATTAAAATACTCAGATCTTTAAAAAAAATTCCCAAAAAACCTGAATTACGAGTTTTTTTTTTCAACATTATGACTGCGCATGCCACGTAGACGAAATACTGTAGGACGGATAGGTATACGGTAGCCGAAGATCTCGCCTTCTTGCCTATTTCCGTGGGATAAGTACGAAGTGCGCAGGCTGAAGCATTTCCTCCACAACATCCTTCTCGAGCCACGACAACGCGTCAAAAATGTTGCCAAGTTCTCTGAAAAAGAAGATATCTATCCCCAAGAAGTACTTGGGGATGAAATTCTTTTGGAATATCCATAATGAATGAGATGTAGTGTGGATTAGGTGCTATTCTTGAATATATTTGGTGCAAGTTATAAGGAATGAATGGCAGGTGGTTCTCTGCCTGACAAATCACAACTTGCCGTCGCCACGACGTTCTTCAGATTGAGCCCTATTAGTCTGGAATCGAACCTAACCGTATCCATCTTTGAATCTAATCTTCACAAATCAGGCTCAATGAAATTAGGTTTGGAAGGAATCCTTATAATTAGGACTCATTTCGGGCCTAATTATTAACATTTTTCAAAATTGGTCTGAAGGATGAAAGGCTGACCTCAAATTATGAGGAGCAACTGAGGGTCGAGATGAGAACGGCTGAGGAAGCCGGAGAGGCCTATTCTGCTGGTAAAAAAAAGTCGCTTCCAATTGCTGTTGCTTTGATCAAGCGGCGTCATTGATATATATATATTTTTTTTATTACTCATCAAAGTCTTTGAACAAAAATGGCGAGATAGTACGACAAATAGGAGTCAGACTCAGAGGAAATAAGAAACAGAGGCACTTTTCATGATCGGCTTCTGTCTCAATCCACAGAATTATTCCTCGCGCTTTTCGGCGCTGAAGCCGAAGAGCGTTCGGAAATAATGCGACAGGAGAGAGGAAGAGGCGCGAGGAGCGAAGAGGAAAGATGAAAGGAAGAAGAAGCAGAGCACGCAGGCAACAGATTACCAGAGGATCAGAGGGAAGTAGCACGTAGGGAACTATCCCAAACAAAAGAAGAAATGGCCGCCAGACGGACACGGAAACTGCCTGGCATTCAGAGAGAAAGGAAATAATGACATATCACAACCGTTAAAGAGAGGCCTTCACACATAAATGAGAGCAGACGAAGGCAAAATATCGTGGAACGCAACGCTGAGTTGCGTCTGAATATGTGAGTGAGTGAAGAATTGAAGATGAAAGAGTCGGTGGGAGACACGTTTGCATCAACAAGTGTCAGAAATGTAAATACACTTCAAAATAGCAATGCAGATGAACGATAATATGTATGCTCTAATTTAGCACGCTTGAATAAGAACATTGAAAGATAAAATATATAAAAAAAAAGAAAAAAATATTCTTAAGAGCATAATTCAAACCTGATAGCTATTTGATACGCAAATTCGTTAGTGATCTAAAGCATTCCTATCAAGGAGAGTCAATAGGTACAGAAATGTGAGCATTCATTGAGATGAAGCCGGTCCAGCGATGCGCTTCACTCACACGTGAGTAGATGATGAGCTTGTGTTTGCAGCCTCGCCATCTCCATTCTCACCCTTCAAATGCACTGGCTGTCCTTGTGCTACGTGCCTAGTGCAAACGCATATGTACGTAGTGGAATCACATACTAGCGAGGGTGCTGGAAGCGGCGGAGGGTCAGCGACAATCTCTTCGGGATCAAGGCAGATCTCACCCTTTGCTTTTTTTCGCGTTAAAGAGAAGCCTTTTCGAACGATCTGCAATCAAACGCGCAAAAGATAAGGGAATCATCATACAACATATCTACATATATGTATGTATGCAGAAAATCTCGGTTAAAGGATTTATTGAAACCTTAATGCGAATTCCTGGAGTGAGCTGCGGAGAGTGCCCTTGAGCGAGGTAGTCTCGCTTCGCAGCGACCACTCGCTGGCCGACCAGCTGATTGAAATGAGTTGTGAGGTGGCGTCGAAGAAGAGTCTTATGCGCAGGCATTTGAAGGATCTCAGCAAGGGTCTCGGCAGTAAATGTTGGCTCATATACCTGAAGAGACACTTTGACTAATGCAAAACTTAAGTCATAAGAGGAATGGTAAAGACACCGACCATGATGGCGCCAGGCACACCGGCGCAGAGGAGATTGGGCGTGAATTCGGCCAGGTCAATGGTGTGCAGCCACTCGCAGGTTGCGCCATGCGACCAGCGAGACACCACTTCTGGGCAAGGGTAGTGGTCCACGATGGACGGGTCGAACTTCTTGACCAGGCAGTTCATGCGGAATTCGCTCCGTCTCAGCCGCTCTATCGAACGTGCTATTGTTGCATAGTGCAGGGCTGAGGTGATGCGCATCTAGAGAAAAAAGGAATGCTATCATGGAAGTCCGCCGTAGAGAGAAACAGAGAGAGAGAGAGAGAGTGGAAAGAGAGAAATAAATAAATATAGCGACAGATATAATACTGACATCGACCATGTCGCCAGCAGTGAGCACCATGAGCATAGGCCCGTCGATGACGCTTTCAGAGAAGACATCCTTGTACTGTGGCAGTCCGATCTCCTCCAGCCATCTCTGCACTTGTGCCAAGTCCCAACGATCGATCGGCTCTCCAGAAGCGCCTTGTTCCACCTTGTGAAGGATGAGCTGCAGACGCTTACGGTGCAGTGGATTTCGAATTCCCAGCTCCTGTAGAGCAATTAATGTTACGATAAGCAAAGAAATTTAATGTAAATAAAGCAAGTTGGGAATCAAAAGTTCATTCTTGTAAAGAAATGCCACATACCGTTTCCATATCTTGATTGGTCATGGAGAGAAGATGGCGGCCGTTACGGACTCGAGTCGCAATGTTCGCAGATGCGTGGCAGTGTCCAATGTCCGAGATCCACTCAGCCAGCTGCTCTCCGTTCCATTCCAGAAAGACGTGAAGGGGAGGACGGGCGGGCAGCGGGCCGCACAAAGTGCTGCAGCTGCCGAGACGGGCACTCGACGTTGATCTGTGCAAGTTTTCATTGTCTACCAAACCGTAAGCATTTCGTATGTAGTTGAGAGAATGAAATGAAGTGAGTTGTAAAATGGAATAAACCTCGCTGCACTCCCCCTCCGGAAAGCGCCCTGCTCATGCGAAGTGCTTCTGCTCAGCTTGCTGAAGAGATTGCGAAGAGAGGAACGTGTTCGATCTCGTCGCAGAGGCTTTTTTGAGATGGAAGAAGCATCGTCATGAATGAAGGACTTGCCACGGGCTATTTCGTCGTCGGATTCAACTAAAAAAGGAAGTGGCATGAAATGGTGAAAGAGAGAGAGAGAGGGGAGAGGAGAGAGAGTCTTCGAAGACTCCCTCCTCTGCACTCTTCACTCAGCAGCTGCCAACACCGAGGCAGCGACGGACACAGTGACAAGCTTCGTTAGCACGCAGCCTCTTCCACCCTGGCTATAGCCACTCTTCAAGCAAACGATGACATTCGGCTCCAACGTGGATCTCATTCAAGTCTACTCTTGTTAACCAAAGAAAATGAGGCATCGCGCTGCTATGGAACATAAAAGGAGAAAAGGTGCATCGTCATGAGGAAGTCCGTTTTGATCGAGAACATCAGAGGTTAGAGCTTCTTCAAACAGCGGCAATGTTATAATGGTTGGGTGGTGGGTGAAGTTTTATTCGGACGCGATGTAGACAAGAGTACTAGGCTGGAATGGCAAAACAGTGTGCAAGAATGGGGGCAGGGGGAGTGAAATTGTGTGGCAAGGGGGGGGAGGGGTACCTAGGGTGGGGGCCGAGATGCATCGTTGCTGCCTACGAGAGCGGCCACGAAGCTTGTGACTGAGCCAGCGATTGAATCGCCGCGCTGCCGCCGCCGGCCGAGGAGGCAGCTGCTGCTGCTGAGAGACGTCGCTCAGAGAGGTAGCACCAAACTCACCCGCCGACGACACCAAAGACAACTTCTTCCGCGGCAGCGCCAGCGTCGACTGCGTCTAAATTTCAGCAACTTTATTATCATCTTCAATCCAATCTTTAATAATTTCGTTCAAAATTAATTAATTCTTTAATTAATTGATGAATATTTTGCAAGTACCTTTGTAAAGTAAGTCCGAGGCAGACTTGTAGTGTTGTAATTGGAGGAGGATGACGAGTAGGGATGAATCGGACCGACACGGCGAAGCTCGTCCAGCTCAGCAGCCAATTGGCGAGCAGCCGGCGAGGCGGGAGAGCGAAATCTGGAAAGGCAAAGAGAGAGAGAGAGAGAGAGAGCGCATTCACTTGATCAAGGAAGCACAGATTAGAGAGAGAATGACTGACGACTGAATGGCCGGAGGGAGGTTGGCGTGATAGCGAGGGGAAGAAGAAGAGTGCGACTCCCAGCGATGGGGAGGCGAGGCAGCGGATGCGGAGAGGGACGAGTTGAAGGAGGAGGAGGACTGCACGGCGGAGCGGGAGGAAGAAGCGCCACCCGCAGGCTGCGACGAGCACAGGGACAGAGGAAATGACGACGAGTGCGCCATGTCCGGAGTGTCGTCTTCGAACTGAGCAAGCAAGAGAAAATCGATATTCTCATTTTATTTATTTTTCTACTTTTAAGGAATGAATCAACAAGTACCATTATTTATGACTTGTTATCAAAAGAATTCATAAAAAACTTTGCACAGAATTTCAGACCGTTAGCAGCTTTCGGAGTTGAGCATTGAAATCATAAGAGGATGAGGAGGCGTCCATCATCATGCCAGACGGTTGATGCAACCGTCCCATGCCAGAGGACATGTACATGGCAGACGAGGGCGAGCCACCATCCGACTTGTAGCTCTGGCACTCGAGAGCATTGCGGAGGCTGTTGATCTGGTTGCTCTAAACCGGAATGACTTGTGCTGAAGACGCTCATTTCTTCATATTCAAGAGAAAGAAAGGTCAGTGAGAAGAATTCTTTTGCATTGCTCTTTTGACACAATATTTTGGGTGCCTCTCGAGTGCATACCGCATTCTTTTGTCATGAACGAGACCGCGCCGATTTTGCAGATGCAGCACCGCTGGCCATGATGAAGCAATCAATCAAGGATTTCTCTCTCTCTCTCTCTCTCTTTCTTTCTCTCTCTCTCTTCTATCTTTCTCTTTTCTCTCTCTCTCTCACTCTCTCTCTCTCTTAGCCCGCCATCCTCCTCTCTCTCTCCCTCAGAATCAACTTCCCTCTCTCAATCTCTCATCGTAAGATCAGATCCTCATCACGCGATGCGATGGAATGTGCCTTGTTGAAGAGAGAACAGCAGCACATGATACTGTTCAAAGACAGCCTGCCATCCTGTTCTCCTTCCTCTTCCTGTTGCTGTTCTCAGCCCGCATTCCTTTCTCTCTCTCTCTCTCTCTCTCTCTCTCTCTCTCTCTCTCCCCGGGCTTCCCCCCACTCATCAGTGCCAGGAATATCCTCTGTTCTTTCAGCGAGTAGGCAAATTCTTTGCCATTGACTAGAAGAGCAAGGTGCTGACCTTTGCTTCGTTGTCCGCCATCAGTCGTTGGACAGCCAGGCGAAGCTGTTCCATCTCCTCATCTGCAATTGTCAAGAAGAATGGAATTTTTAAGAAGAGTGAGAGAGAGCAAGAGAGAGGGGGAGAGATTCAGAGAAAGAAGCAGAAACACAAAAATAAAACAGGGTACTCAACTTTTTCCCATATATCCCCCCAATTCTCCTCAGATAATTCTGCTTCTTCTCCCTCTCGACTACTCATTCCCACCAAGCGAATTCATGCCAATTAGCGATCTACGACCACTTTCCGGCGCCGGCAAAAGAGTAAGAAATGGAGTCAAGTTGGGCACATGCAACGTGAAGTAGAGAGAGAGAGAGAGAGAGCGAGAGAGAGAGAGAGAGCGCCGGGCGAATTGCTTCAGACAAAGTGCGGATGAGGAGATAAACAGAGAGAACATGGAGAGTTAGAGAGCGAGAGAAAAAGAGAGAGACAGTCGCCGGCGTAGCGAGAGAGAGAGAGAGAGAGAGAGAGAGAGAGAGAGAGAGAAAGAGAGAGAGAGAGACTTACTTGTCTGCCGGAGCTGAGCAGCTATAATCGGTTGATGAGGTCTTCCGTGGTGTAGACTCAGCATCGCGTCGTCTACTTCATTCTGAAAAAAGGTGAAGGAGTGGACCTCTGAACTGGAGCCATGCTCTCCTCTCCTCACAGTCAGCCTTCTCCTCTGGCCAGCTGCATAAGCATCAGCTGTTCTTTCTTTGCATACCTGCGACACGTGCAGTTTCCTCTCCGCTTCATTCTTCTCTCGTTCCATGTTCGCAAATTTCTGCTTGAGATTGGACACCTCTACCATGAGGTCCATTCGGGCGGCAGGGTTTAAGACGTTTCCGTCTTGCGAGTTGTGATAAGGCTGAAATATAGCTATCCACATACATACGTCTTCGCTTCTCCATTTATTCTGGACAAAAAAAAGAATGCACCGGGCGAAACTATATTTTTAAGGAGCGCAGTACTAGCAAGGAAGATCCATGCTAATTGCATTACGATGGCAGGCAGAAAGTGTAGAGGAAGGAGATGCTATGGCCGAGACAGGCAAAGAGAGAATTCGGAGAGGCATTAACGATGAGGAATGTTTCCTCTCTTTGTAAGATAGGATAAGAAAGTTGACTGGAAGAAAGAAGAAAAAGATCGTACGTGATGGTGGACGAGGTCGTCATTCTTGCCTCCTCTTTCTCCTCTCTTCTGAGAAAGCAGCGACTCCAAGTCACGGATCTTCTCCTTCTGGGCACTGACTTGCTCACTCAGAACGCTTACCTCAAACAATTATGTCATTGCCTTTCAAAATAACTCTTGTTTAATCAATACTTAACTTATCCCTCCTTTATTCATAGATAAAACAAACAAAAAAAGAAGATAAAAAATAGCAAAATAGCTTAATTATAACTGTCGCAGCTTCGGAAATAATTTAAAGTTGAGTAACCTGCAGCGAAAGACTGTCTCTCGCCATTGCGAGCCTCTGAAGTCTGTCCTGAAGTTCCGGATATTCAGGGCAGGACACTGTTGACATCGACGGGGAAGGACTCTGCAAAACAGTATGCTGGATGTAAAATGCCAACAAGCGAATATTTTCTTAACACTGGTCCATCCACTTGATTCTTTCTTTGTGTAGGGGATAAAATTCGTCATAGACGATCCTTTATTGTATTTTCACCCATAGACAATGGATTCTATATATATGTTATGCTGGAAAAATATTGCTGGTAGTCAGAGCAGCAGAATATATATGGAAGAGAAAGCGTCATTGCTGGCAGGAAAAGCTCAATGAACAAGACGGGCTGTTGCGCATCAAATCATACCTTCAATTTGGAAGGACTCATTATTCAAGTGGTTCCTAGTGACCACCGATCTCCACGTCGCATTCTCTAAATAAAATAAAAACAAGATACAGTTGTGGCAGAAAGAGATTCACTGGAGGGTTAATTACGCGACTAGATTTCGACAAACATAAAATTGGAGCGAAATTATAAAGTCTAATTAAGACATCGTTTTCGAGAAAATAAGCATATATTGAAGGGAGGAGGAAACAAGCACTTGCCTTAAAATGGCATGGATGTGAGGAATAGCAAGAGAAAGAGAGAGAGAGAGAGAAAGAAAGGCTGGCTGCTTCACCTAGCAGCCGAAGCGCCTCTCCCCTCCGGACAGGCTCCCTTTTGGCCACGCCACATTCTTCTCTTACGGCGTGAAGGATGAACGTGCGGCCGTCACGGAGAGAGAGAGTAATGGTGGACAGGGCGCATCCGGTCGAAGGAGGGCCGCCGATTCAGCCAGCACAACCATACAACACTACGACTATGCATCCGGAGAGCAAGGCGGCCATCCATCCACCTTCCTCTCCTCCTTCCCACTCCTACCACCTACCTACATACCTATTCAGACCCTGACAGGCTCACTTCTATTCAATGTCCCCTGTCCTATTTGCCCTTTTCATGTGCATCCCGCCCGATTGGAGATAAAGGCGAAGAAAGAAAAGAAGAGACAAATGGAGCGGAATCTGCTGCTCTCATGTTGCAACCTCATCTCTGCTTGAGGGCCGTTAGAGTCGTGAAACCGGGTCATGATTTGTTTTTTATCACTCCATGTTCTCGCTGTGCGGCAAGAAATGAGTGGGCAGGCAGCATTCTACATAATAAAAGCGGAGAGGAAGCGGTGGTGAACGAGAGAAAAAGAAAGAAATGAGATGGAAAAAGAAAGAGAGAAAGAAGGGAATACCACCGAAGGGGGGGGGGGATAGCGTATTCGGCAACGAGAACCGAGTAGTAGCCGATTGGACTGCGTCAGAGAGAGAAACAGAGAGCGGAAACTGCGGGAGAGAAGTAATGAGAGCAGAAAGCATGTAGATAAGAGAGAGTCAGAAGAGAATGAGAGAGTGAGAAGACGGAGAGAGAGAGAGAGAGAGAGAAAGAGAGAGAAAGAGGGGGAGAGAGAAACAGAGAAGAAGCGGAGGAATGGACTGCCGGATGGCCACCCTCTCAAACGACTCCATTACCACAACCGTCATTTGCGCGTTGCCCCCAAAAAGAGAGACAGACAACCTGGCACGGCCAACAAGAGACACGACGAAAGCAGAGGCGAGATGGAAGTGAAAAGCACAGGAGGCACAGGAACTACTTGCAATCTCATGGACAATCAAGTAGGTTCAATGAGTAGGAAAAGAGAACTGAATGATCAGAGAACGAACAAGACTGATGCGAGAAGCGCAGCTTCCACCGCGTGTCTGGCGCGTGGCCTCGAGAGGCAGCATGCCGGACGAGGGCAGGAGAGGCGCGCCGCAGCCAGAGGAGGCCGCCGAGTACTTGCCATCCGAGAAGGAGCGATGGATGCGATGGCCGCCGCCGCCAGCCGACGACGCGGCAGCCGATCGCGAGTGGCGACGATAGGGCGGAGGTGGAGGGAGAAAGGAGCACGACGAGCCGGAGGAGAGAGCGGAGCCGAAGCCGGAGTCGGGGTAGTGATGGGTGTTGGAGGAGGAAGAGGCATAAGGAAGGGGTCGGCCCGTTCCACTGCTACTCGCTGACGACGCTCCCCTCAAACACACCGCCAACCTACTAGCATCCCGTTGTGGTGGTGGACGACGCTCCATATAACGTCGCGCTCCCTCCCCCGGGCGGCGCCTCTCCCCTTCCACCCCTCAGGGGGGTTTCTCTGTCTCTCCCTCTCTCACTGTCTGCACTCCCCCACTCTCTCTCCCTCCCTCTCCTCCTCCTCCTCCCTCGCCCCGCCTTGTCTCCCTTCTCAGCTTCTCTCTCTCTCTCGCCCTCTCATGCGCACGCCATCTGCGACACTCATCGTGCGCCAGAAGCACAGCAGCAACACCACTCACGCCTTCTCATCGCGCTCTCTCTCTCTCTCTCACTCCCTGCCTCTCCCTCCCACCCTCTCTCTCTCTCTCTCCCTCTCTCGCTCTCTCTCTCCCTCCCTTCCCTACTCTAGTCCGACAAATCAAATGTCGTGTGAACGCAACTATCTCTCTCTCTCTCTCTCTCTGTGCAGAAATGCGTAATGAATTCGTGTTTCTCATACATGCTCACTCTCTCTCTTCTATTTTCAGTTATTTTGCCATAGCACAAAGGAATGCGCAGAAGTGAGTCTCTCTCTCTCTCTCTCTCTCTCTCTCTCTCTCTCTCTGGAGATGTTCATGTTGGCTGATTGCGTGAGCTGCTCTGCCACGAGTACATGCATTCCTAATGTGAAACCGAGACTCGATCTCCGAAGAAAACACACGCACAAAACTCTCATTGCTTCCTGCGCACTTGGCCTTCACTCAACTCAGGCTCGGTTCCTCTATCCCCTTGCCCTCGCTCCATATCTCTCTCGATCCCTAGTCTCTCCCTCCTCTCGATCCCTCCGCATCTTTCTCTCACTCTCTCATATGCTATATTTCCCTCCCTCTATCGCTCTCTTTATTCTCTCTCAATCCTCCCTCTTTCTCTCTCTTTTTTGACCCATTCTTGACTACTTTCTTGTTCCTTTCATGTATCCGAGTTCGAGCAGCACTAGGTTATTGCATGAATGCGATACTCAGCTGCTAGGCATAAAAAAGGTATGTAAGTGTTCGCTCTCACAGGGACCAGAAAACGCAGCAAACGCGTCAACTTTGCTTAAGCAGGAAATAGCTGCTAGATGATCTTCAGACGAGAAGATCTTCGTTTTGGCTCATGCCACATGTACTATGATTGGCAATGCTGCGGGAGAGGCGCCGCCATTGTTTCTTTACTAATTGCAAGATCAGGACTTGGCGAGCTTACCTGTTAAGGGTCTTAATATTGTCATGAACGGTGGACTCCTTGTAAATGCTGGAAGAGGCGCTGCCAGGTGCATTAGTGCCCGGGCCGGTGCCGAATTCGGCGGAGTCGATCGAGGAGCCGGTAGTGACTCCCCGTCGATGGAGCGCGGCCTCGACGAAGAGAGCCGAGTCGGCGATGGCGTCTCTCAGACGAAGCTCGTCCGAGAAGCACTCCATGCAGTTGCGGAGTGGAGGAGACTGGCGGCAGAAGACTGCAAGGCGCCCCACGGCACTGAGCGAGCACCTGTCGTCGCTTGAGTTGAGGGAAGAAGAGGCGGGTGGAGAGATGCTGCTCTGCTCTGCCTATCACAGCAGGAAGGAAACTCAAGAGGTGAGCCAGAGTCCTCCCGAGTCCTGAGTCCCTCCGCGGTCATTCTCTCTCTCTCTCTCTCCCTCCTTCCCTCCTCACATTCCTGAGCTGCCGCCCGCCCGGGCCACTCTCACCTGCCTGGCTTCTCACTTTGTAATGAGCAAGAATGTTCTCCCGTCTTCTGCTGCTGATGCTGCTCCAGTCGCTGCTGCTGCCATCACTGCTACATCCTGAGGAGACAGCAACCACCCGACAGACAGAGAGTCAGCATGGGAGAGAGAGGGCAGAGAGCGAGAGAGAGAGAGAGAGAAAGGGTGCAGAGAGAGAGAGAGAAAGAGAGAAATCCTGACTGGACATCACCCTCCCTCAATCCTTGCTCATCTCTCCTTTGATACGCACCCTCCACGACACTTCGTCACTCGGTTAGCCTCCTTGGCTAATAGCTATACTCTTCTCGCTCCGATCTGATCTCTCGGTCGAAATGTGTGTTGCAGGGGACTACTCCAAAGGGTATTCCAGGCAACTTGCGGGCAATTAGAGTACGAAATTTAATCACTTTTACGCGCCTACAGAAAGTTGCTCGTATGTTTGTAATTGTCGGAGTATGATTCACATCGAATTTTGCACCTGAACTAATTTACTGCTTGATTCTATTGGAACGCTTATTTTGGTTGTGGGAGGACTAAATTTCATTCGGCCGCCAACTCTGGAATATAACGCTATGATTTATGACAAGGTCGAAACTAGAAGGTAGAGTGAACTGGTGGGCGGAAAGGGAAAGAAAAATTGGGCCGAGTACGTGTGTCTCTGCCAGGATGGAAACCGCTACAGGATGGTGGTGGTGTCTTTGGAAGCGGAGAAGAGGAGAAGCAAGTGGAAGGGGGGAGAGGAACGACGTTGTCTAAGCAGATTAGGAGACGATGAATCCTCCTTGCACTCCCTGCCAACGGCCAGCTACTAGAGAGAGAGAGAGAGAGAAAGAGAGAAAGAGAGAGGGTGAGCGAAGGAGAGAGAGAGAAAGAGAGAGAGAGAGAGAGAGAGAGAGAGAGAGAGAGAAGGAGATTCAACCCAACCCATCATCCTCTCCATTCTTCCTCTTCTTCATTCGTTCCCTCTATCACTCAACGGCGCCGTTCTCATTCCTTTGCATACAATTACAAAATGATGTCAATTTATAGCTAAGCACAGAAAGAAGCGACCTCTCGCGCCACTCTCAATGGCTAGTGTGATGGAACGGGCTAGTCGCTCTCTAATAAGGCAGCCTTGGAAGATAGACACGCTTTCAGGAAACGGTCATAATGAACGTTTCTATGCACAAAATATATAAAAAACCGAACTTAAACAAAGCGCAATCTAAAGAAAGATCTTTGAAAATTTGTTAATATCTCTGAATATAAATGGCAGCAAAAGTGTTAAGGTTAACTGCCTTACCTCTTTTCGGTAGGATGGCTACTCGCATTCTTACAAATTCGGAGAGAGGGCGGCCACGGCAGCTTCAGCTGAGCCCACGGCTTATCCCTTTCTTTCCCTACGCTGCCAATTATCCGTGTCCTTCTGCATAGAAGGCGACTGGGAGGGGGGGGGGGGAGGGTTTGGGATTCCGTTGGCTGGCGTGCGCTGCCCACCAACCTTCTGTTCTTTCTCTCCTTCTTCCTTGTCATCTTCTCCACTACTCATTCTCTACTCTTTTCCTCCCCTTTCGTCTCCCTATCTTTTCTGACCCACCAGCAGTCGGCAGTTACTAACAAATTTAACGGCCGACTCCAATTGTCAAACAAGCCTCACACACACCGCACTTCCCTATTTGGAAGAGTGGAAGAACAGTGGAAGAAATGACGGAAACCAAGTCGTCTAAAGTGAGTCTAGCTAAAATTCATCACACTTTTTTAGTATACAGCTATTCATCCCGAGCAAAGATCATAAGCAAGAATGTCGAAGAAAAAAGGAACGAGGTTTAACTGCAGGCGGGCATAGACAGGATCGCATTCCGGACATTAGTTGCATATTTTGCACGCTTCTTTTAGCCACAGCATAGCGAAACATGAGAACAACACCTGAAGCCCTAGGGGATATAGTCAACCGTCCACTGCATATCCGTTCAAGCAGATTATTTTCAGGTAAGCTTATTGTTTGATAGGAATTTAGGCGGGAAAATTATATATATATTTATATATATATACATATGTATATAAATATATATATATATATATTCATATTTAAATATTATGTATGTATATGTAATAAGTACCTCTACCTCCGCTCCGGTGAGCCATCGCATGATCTTCAGCTGGGTTTCAAGATCCGGCCGCTCCACGACTTCCCGTTTCTCGATCGCCTGAATACGAATCTTCTGTTCGCTTAAAATGAATTGCAATTGCACACCATAAATAAGCATATCTTTTTATTTGCAAAAAAAACAGATTTGTATAATTCCAACTCGAAGAAAAGCCTCGCAGGGAGACATGACGGCTGTGGAAGAGGCAGACGACGTTGGCAGGTCAGAAGGCGGACTTTCAACACCTGAACTCGCTCCGGAACCTACAATTTTTTTTTCAAGTTTTTTTTATTTAACATTTTTTTTACGACATATGTAACTCTTTTGAAATTTATTTTATTTTTATTTTTACAAAAAAATAAAAAACAGTAAAATTAACGTATAGATGAGATATATCTACATTAGAGAGTATATGGAAAATGCATACAAATGTATTTACATGTACAATACATGCATAAATGGAACTGTTTAAAACAAGAAAGTATAGGAGTCCTCTATTTGTCTTGGGTTAAAATGTATGGAAATAGAATGCAGACCTCTCCGTTGGTCGGAATTCCAAGGCGCCTGTTCCCAGGATGAGGTGTCCGTCGTGTCTCGGCCATTGCCATTCTCGTCTGGCAGCAATGAGCTCATCTCGGGCATTCCCTTCTCTGATCTACGAAGGAAATCATTTCACGTCGAAATCAATACCATCTTTTCTGTTTCTGTCATGTAACGAGAGCATTATTGAGATATGAAGATAAGAAATGGGATAAGAAAAGTTGTTTGAGCAACAGGAAGTGAGCATAATAATTCTTGAGAGTAACGCCATGTGACAGCTGAGTGGGAGCAAAGAGGAAGTAAAAAGGGCGGAAGTGAAACGAACCGGCAGGAGTCGACCGGAGTGCCGATGATGCGCGCGCCATGGAGAGAAGCCGCCGTCTCGGCCGCCGACTCCCTCTCCATACTCCTCCGACGGCCTGAAATGGATAAGGTCACGGTTTCAACCTGATCTACATATACATTGGTGTCTCCAATTCAATTATCGCTGCCGTGGAATAGGGAACTATACGCAAGAAAATAGCAGGGTGATGCAATACTCTCGTGATTTGGAGTGTTCCCAACCAGAGGTCTTTGCATATAGATAGAATATTACGCTGGAGTACATATAAGAGCGATAGAGCAGGAATTTTAGCGGCTGCATGATGTACTGATGGATAACAAAAATGCACATTCATAAGCAATATTTATAAAAACACTCGCATTATTTTCTCACACTAATTAAATGGATACATTTTTATAGAATAACAATATTTTTCGTTGCGTGATTGAAGCAATGCTTATAGTGACTCTACAGAAATAGAAATTAGGAGAATTTGCAGGGAAAATGACATCAAAACACATGTATGAAACCTCGCGCTGGCATTACGCGAGAATGATATACAATTTCTCATCTGTCTCAATCTCTCTTTGTCTCTGCCACACTTTCCCTCTCCCTCATCTCTCCCCCTCCGCCTCATCTCTCTCCTTTCCCTTGTCATCTCTCGCCCTCTCTCATCTCTGGCAGCAGCCACGACAGAGGACACGGGCTTGATCACTCGCATCGGCCGGAAGCAAAACTGGCTTCTATTTGCAAACTGCTTAAGTGTGGCCAATTTTTGTGGCATTCGCCCACAAAGCAGCAAGATGCGCAGAGGAATGAACACTGAAAATATCGTTCTTAGAATTAAAGGTCTTTCTGTAAAGCGACGCTGTAGATGAAAAGTATTGCTGAAATATAGCCATAAATCTATACGAAAATGGCTGCCAATTGAATGAAGGAAGCAATGAAAAGCGAGCAGTCAAGGATGGAGGGCGCTGTCATTTCTGATGGACCCTCAGTCATCTCAGCTCAGACCTGTCTTTATGACAAGGAAGGTTAAGCAATCAAGCGCCGCTCTCCCTAAACAAGCAGCCGCCGCTCAGCCGACCTCTCTCTTACTGCTGGATTAAAAAAGAGCAATGTTTTGTATGCCAGCTGGTGCACCTGCCGATGCATGCCTTGCTTGCCTAGCACTCGCTCACAGAGCACCAATTTAGGCAGAAGAGGGCCTCCTTTCCATCTTCTTCTTCTTCTTCTCCCTCTCTCTAACTCTCTCTCTGTCTCTCTCTCTGTAGGTCTCTCTGTGTTTCTCTGTCTCTCTTTCTCTCTGTCTCTTTCTCTATCTCTCTCTCTCTCTCTCTCTCTCTTTCTCTCTCTGTCGAAGGCATAACCAGTCTGCCTTCCTCACAAGTCAAAGGGAAACTGCTGACGAAAGCGTGTTCCAAGAAGCGATTTAACGACACTGAACAAATCAATCGAAACGCGCCATGGTGCAGAAAACAATATACGTTAACTGACTTATGAATGTGAACATCAGCGTAATCCCAAAGAAGAAAGCGAGTTGAATTGAGAAGTACGAGGAAGAATTATTCACAAAAAAAAACAAACGGCTGATGCGACCATTCCAACATAGAAGAAAGTTGAAGGGGAAGCTCATGAATTGCGATCGAGGTTGCTGATGAAAAGTGAGGGAAATTAGCAAGAGTTGGTTCGAAATGTGTCACAGGGATGCAGGGAAAGAAAGAAAGAGAGAAAGAAGGAAGGAAGAACAGAGAGAGAGAGAGAGAGAGAGAGAGAAAGAGAGAGAGAGATATAAATAGAGATAGAGAGAGAGAGAAGAAGGGAAAAGAGAGAGAGAGAGAAAGTGATAGAGAGTGAATGACTTGGGAAGCATTGCGTTGAGCGGCTGAGCGTCGCTGAGCTATGAGGAGCAGCACAGAAAGGGGAGCGAGGACAGTGAAGAGGACACGATAGCGCCCATGAGGGATGGTCCAGTCAGGCTGCCCCCTTTCCTCCTTTCCATTCACTTTCCTCTCTCTCTCTCTCTTACTTTCTCTCTCTCTCTCTCTCTTTCTCTCTCTCTCTTTTTCTCTGTCTCTCTCTTCCTTCTTTCTCTTTCTCTCTCACATCTCACACGTCTCATCACAAACATGAGAGGGAGAGGGAGACCATTCCGAGTGCGCTACGACTCATTCCACACAATGACTCTACAACCCCTTTCTTCTTCCTTTTTTTTTTACAACACTTTGCTCTCTCAATTTATCATTAGACCTTTTCTTCAGTCCTCTTGCTCTCGGGGCAAAATCTCGATGAGAAATAGTGTCTCCGAAGCACCAATGGGAGTGAAATGGGGGAATGATAGAGAGCGAGTGATTCAGAGAGAGAGAGAGAGAGAGAGAGAGAGAGAGAGAGAGAAACAGAGACAGAGACAGGTAGGCAGATGCAGCGACTTAAAGAGGGAGGAAGAATAAGAGGGACAGAGTGTGAAAGAGGGAGAGAGAGCGCGAGAAAGAGAGAAATTGAGTGAGATAGAGAAAGAAGTGCACGTTCGAAACAAGAGAACATGCCGATAGGAATGCAAAGCAGAAGAGGAAGCGCTCTGAGGCATCATTCGTCATAGCAAGGAGTGATAAGCCTTCTTTTCCTGAGAAAGAGAAAAAGCTGAGAGCGATGGGAACGATCAAAAGGCGTCCGCGGTTATCAAAGATGGAAAGGCAGTTTGGAGAGTGCGGAAGAGCGAGGATGGGAAAGGGCAAACATTCCCATCAGGCATGCCATTCTCTGGCATGAGAGAGAAAGAGAGAAAGAGAGAGGGTGAGCGAAGGAGAGAGAGAGAAAGAGAGCGAGAGAGATGTAGAGAGAGAGATGGAGAGAGAGAGAGAGATGGAGAGAGAGATGGAGAGGGAGAGAGAGTGAGAGAGATGGAGAGAGATGGAGAGTGAAAGAGATGTAGAGAGAGAGACAGAAAGAGAGATGGAGAGTGAGAGAGGGAGAAGGAGAGAGAGAGAGAGAAGCTGACCGTGAGCGAGGATGTCATCGAGCTGCTCGAGTGCCGTGTTCAGCAGCTGATTCGCCTCCGCCAACCCGTCCATTCCAGGGCGAGAGAGAGGGAAGCCTTATAAGGAGGTCTGCTGCCTCGCGATGACCACCTGAAATATGTATGTACATAGCAATGGCATGGAAATATTTAAAAAAAAATCAAATGATAGCGCTAATTTTCATGTTATAATTTTTTTTTTTAAATCAACGGCTATCACTATCGCACGTATAACTTTTTTGCAGAATATATTCATCCATATATGTGTTCTCTTTGCAGACAATGATATGTACAAGAGACTCTAATGATAGAAAACCTGATAGAATTTCTACGCGGCCAAACACACGAACATGAATACTTTTTCCCGAACGAGCGAGGGTCTTTTATGATGCGGCCTCGGGCCTCGGTGTAGACCGTACGTTATCAGTGCATTAGAGGAGAGAATAGTATGAACAGATTTAGGCTGATAACGGGAAGGAAATGTTGCTGGGAAACAACAATGAGATAAAGAAGAAAACGAGACCGAGAGAATGAGAAAGAGAGACAACAGCGGTAAAAAAACGAACGAGGGCACATTATCAAATATTGAGGGAGTAATTAATCTGGAATTAATAAAGGCTACATTTTTGTATTTTATCAATTCTGCCAAAGATGTTAATAATCAGCTGGGACTTTTCCGAGAGGGGATGGGCTTGTTAGAAATCTCCAAAACTGGAAAAAAGTGATAAAGCGACCGAGTGTTTTAATTTTATGCGCGATGCATTTGGTTGGAGGCTATGACCAGGGGAGATGAAAGGAGGGGAAATCACCATTGCATTTGCATCCACCAAGACTCTCAAGGAAGAGATGGAAAGAGGGAGTGGGCATGGAGGGAGAGGGAGAGAGAGAGAGAGAGAGAGAGAGAGAGAGAGATTGAGGAAGGAGACCTAGGAGGAGGAAGATGGCCACCACTCTCTACGAGATCACAGATGGCTGAACATGCGCGAACAATTGATGAGTGCTAAGATGGAGACGGGAGCAGCGTCGAATAAAGGAGAGCTCTACAGATGTTCAGAGCCCTAAATGGAGAAGGGACACATGTTGAGAGCGATTGAGCGAGGCAAGATATATGAATTAGTCAAAGATCCTATGCAATTTATTTTACATCTTAACAGTTGAATAACTTTTACATAGTCAATTTTTTTTTACTTGTCGAATAAATGGCAACTAAAATAGCGCTGTTGATTTTTTTTCTATTAATTTATTATTGCAGGCTTAAGCTGATAATAATGTACAAAAATTATCCCAGTTACCTAGCAAATTGTAACCGTATTCCCATTTGGGCTACGTAAAGTGGGTTTCGGGTGTAGTTGGCTTTAACTACAAGCGACCGATATGAAATAAGCTTTTAAGAAGAGATCGTTAATCTAATTGAGGCGAAAAGGAAATGAAGAATGAGTGGAACGGGAACGGGTACGAGGAAAGTGCATGATGGACTAGACAGAGATGAGGATGAATGGAAGACGCAGTGACGGGCACTGAATGAGAAGCCAGCTACAGGAAGCAAGAGATAAGAAAACTAGGGGAAGGTGTAGGACAGCAGTAAGAGGGAGAACGGTAGATGAAACGAAGAGAGAGAGAGAGGAAGAAAGAAAGAAACAGAGAGAGAGAGAAAGAGAGAGAGAGAGAGAGAGAGAGAGAGAGAGAGTGACGATTAGGGATGGAGGGCAAAGCGACCAGGAGAGAGCTGCCAGCAACCAACCGCCTGCCAGTCTTGCCTTCGCCCTCCTCATCTCTCTATCCTCTGCACTCTCATACGAATGATCACAAGCTTCTTCTGTTTGTGCAGTCTACCGAAGCAGAAGCTGCTGCCCCTCTCCTCCCCTTCCAACCCCACTCGACCGATCAAGAGAGAAGCCAATGAGTGAGAGCGCTACCGAATCAAAACTCTGGTAGCGGGCGTGAGAATTCAGCCGATCCGAGTACGGTTATTATCTACAGGTTGAACTGTAATATCCACAGCAACACGAACCCTCTGCTTACACAGAAGAAAGCAGAATAGCAGAAGAATGAACCTGTACATTTAATGGTATGCAGCGAACAAATGAGTGCAAATAAATGTGCTGCACGGGAGATTGCAACCTGATTAGCTAGCAAGCAGCTAGAAGCATGGCGAGAGACCTTGAAAGTGGCATTCAAATTCCCACCATCTTCTTCTCTCGCTCTCTCTCTCTCTCTCTCTCTCTCTCTCTCTTTCTCTCCCTCTCTTTCTCTCCCTCTCTTTCTCTCTCTCTCTCTCTCTCTCTTTCTCTCCCTCTCTTTCTCTCTCTCTCTCTCTCTCTCTTTCTCTCCCTCTCTTTCTCTCTCTCTCTCTTTCTCTCTCTCTCTTTATCTCTCTCTCTCTATCTCTCTCTCTCTCTCTGTCCATCCTCTCGCCTACTCGTACATTCATTTCTCTGGTAACTTAATGGTGGATAATAAATCGTGAGAAGAGAAGCAATGATGCTTTGCGATGTCGTGAACGCGCGAAAGTGGCTTTTCATTGGTTCCATTGGCGTGGTCTCAAAACAAGAGCTCCTAACGATCGGGAAAAGGTAATTGGGCACGTCAAAAACGGGCAATATCCTTTACAAATTGGCATCTTCTCTTAGTCATTATATAGATCTTATTAAATGTCATGCGAATATTATAAATTTAGGGCTACTAATTGAAAGCGCTGATTCGCATGGGAAGGAAGGATTTGCGCTTCTAGCAGAGAGGAGCCAAGAGAGAGAGAGAGAGACAGAGAGAGAGAGAGACAGATAGATGGAGAGAGAGAGAGATAGATAGATAGATAGAGAGAGAGAGAGGGAGAGAGAGAGAGAGAGAGAGAGAGAGAGAGAGAGAGAGGAAGAGGCTAGGCCATTTCACCAGCTTCTCTCTCACTCTCTATCTAGTCTTCTGCTCTCCTGAGAAGCCCTCCAATTTTAACGACTGCCAGAAGGACATCAATCACGGTTGACGACTATGACGAGCTCTCAGATTCATATTCATTCTGTTCTTTTTTCATTGTTTGATCTGTCATAAAAAAACAATTGAAGATGGAATCATATCCGTGACAGCATCATCTTCATTGAACAATGGAAAACTTGATGAGAGTCACAGGGGAAAAACAAACTATGTAGAAGAAAAGGGCGAAAACGAATGCCAGGTCAATCGAGAAAACCGGGAGCTGCCAGAGGAATGGAACCACGCAACCGAGAGTGCCCCGGAGTGATCAGCGTGAGAGAGAAAGAGAAAGAGAAAGAGAGAGAGAGAGAAAGAGAGAGATAAAGAGAGAGAGAGAGAAAGTGAGAGATAGAGAGTGAGAGAGAGTGAGAGAGAGAGAGAGAGAGCGAGAAAGAAATGCGTGCAAGAACCAATGAGGGGGTTGAAGAAGGGTAGGACTAGGACAAAAGGTTAGCTAGGATACTCATCCTTCCCTCTCCTTTGCGTCCTTTCTCTCTTCCTCTCTCGACCTTAAGATATACACATCGATCTCTTCTTATCAGCTGAACAGCGGAACCAAACAGAGGAGAGCGAAAGAGTGCATTCCACTCCATTATCACGAATTGTAGAGTCATTGCACAGGATTAATGGTGTACAATTGGAACGAAGATGAAGATGCTAGTATTCTGATTTGAACCACCTCAAATGAAAGCAAACGCATGAATAAGAAGTGCTTGTGGAAAGAGCGAGTGGCAGAGAGAGAGAGAGAGAGAGAGAGAGAGAGAGAGAGAGAGAGAGAAAGAGAGATGGATAAATACAGTTGATGTGTTTCTTGCCATTGACGATCGACACTTAGCACAAGGATCGCGCGCGAAACTTGAGAAGCTCGCGCAGCTGAAAACGAGAAGTGGAAGAAGAAGTTGCAATGGATGAGGGGGGGGGGAGCAGGCGACAGATTGCAAGTGTCGTGAGGAGGAGGAGGCATGAAGAAAAGGCAAAAACGAGTGAGATGAGAAATCTAGACACTCTTCACACTTGGACCATGCATCCTGAATATGTCCAAGGATAAGAGAAAGCAAGGAAAGAAATAGAGAGGAGAGAGAGAGAGAGAGAGAGAGAGAGAGAGAGAGAAAGGAAGAGGGAGAGGATGAATGAAGAAATTGAAGGGAGAGAGATCTAGAGACTAGAGATAGAGTGGCAGGCAAAGAAAGAGAAATTAATAATAGAGACGTAAGTGAATATTGGGAATGATAGAAGATATTGATATACATTAGATCTTAACGTATATCAAGAGGGGCTCAAGCTTCTTCTTATGTCTATTGCTGAGATCCCACGCACCGTCTGCGCCCAAGCGTACTCCGCAGCAGGTAGTACGAGACGGTAGTAATTAGAATCCAGTGAGATTTAGAGCCAGAGCGAAGGGGAAGAGCGAGACGGAGCGAGAGAGAGAATGAGAGAGAGAGAGAGCGAGGGAGAGAGAAAGAGAGAGAGAGAGAGAGAGGGGGAGAGAAAGAGAGAGATAGAGAGAGTGAGAGAGAGAGAGAGAGAGAGATTACGATGAGCACGAGGGTGCACAGTGACAGGCCAGCCCATAAAACAGTAGGGATGACCTTTGATCGATCCATCGGGTTTTCCGGCTCCGCCAAATCATACGAAGCCACCACTGACAATGAGGTCTTGCCGTTCTCGGTAGAACGATAGCCAACCGCTCCCTCTTCAGCTAACCGTGTTTGCCGTTCCTCTTGACCCCACACCCTCCACCGGTTTCCGGCGGTGCCGACCTCTAAGTTAAGCCGCTGCCCTTCCCACCCTTCACAAACACAATGCTAGCTTCTTCTTAGCATTGGCCGGCTTATCTTTAATGTCTGCGCCCAGCAAATGGATGCTCCTTTACTCGGGACAAATAATGCATGATACAATGACACGGCTGATCATAACGAAAGTACAAGGAAAATCAGACAGAAGCTAGCAACAGCCTTCACAGTTCAAAATAAATATATATATCTGAAACGCCAAATCACGGTTAGTTTAAAACTTATTAAAAGTTAAACAGAAAACGAAATGGACTCGCTGCTCATCGACGCAGAACAGATCACACGAAGGAATACACACAATATGAGAATCGAGTGGAGAGGAGAGGAGAGGGATGTGGAGAGGGGCTCAGTTCTTCTTCATGTACGCATCGAGTTCCTTGTCGAGTTCATCCTCGGTCTTCTTCGGCTTCTTCTCTCCCTTTCCACCACGGCGAGCTCCACCGCGCCCTCCCGCAGCTCCTCCACCGCCTCTACGAGGTGCGCCGTTGTTTGGCCCGCCGCTCGAACTGTAGTAAACAATATATATACGTATATATTAAACAATATATATATATATATATATATTTGTTTATTGTGTATTAATATATCTACCAGTATATCCATATATATTCCAGTGAAACTCTGTGGTGCTTGTCAATGAAATAAAGGCTGCTCACTGACCGCTTCCTTACTCCTCCGCCAGGGACCATCCTTGGTGAGCGGAACTGCACTCGGGAAGCAATGCTGCCGCCTCCTCCTCCAGCCACCACGCCTTGCGAACCGTCCATGAGCATCATTCCAAGCTTGAATCCTGAAAATTAATGATTGCTCCGAATAATTATACATCCGATCTATCTAGTCTCCTCTCGCTTGTGTTTATTTCACGCCTTTTAGTTTTTAATGATATGCACTCAACAAGACAAATGTCGACAAAGGACGATCAGGGTAAAAAAGGTACTGACGATTCGACAGACCCACCCTTATTTTGGGCCTCATCAAAGCCCTGCTCCACCATGTTTTTGAGGAACATTTAGAAAAAAACAGCTTACCCACCCTGGTTTCCGGGCCTAATAACTCATTCCCCACCCTAATCTTTTGGGTCCTCGACAGTGGCTTTTATTCCCTGAAGACGATGTAAACAAAGAACAAAAACGCACCATCAACAGCGACTCCCTTGAAGTCAGCGAGGAGCCGCTGCGCGTCCCTTCTCTTCAGGTAGACGTCGCCAGTGCCGAGGGACTCGCCTGCCTCGTCGTAGTGCACAGCGGCCGACTCCATGTTGTAGCCATCGAAGAGCTCCTGAACAGGCGGCGATTCCACTTCCCCCTAAGAACAACCGGCACTCTTCTTCCCCTCTCTTCCCAACAGACTACACTCCACTCTATACAAAGTGAAAGGAAGAGAGGAGCATGTCAGGGAGAAGCTCGCGTCTGTCTCATTGTCTGTCTGTGCTGCTCTCTCAGCTGTGCGGCGACGGCTGTAGCCGGTGCCGGGGGCAAGGAACACTTGGAGACGTGTGAGGCAGACACGGAGATGGACTAGACTCCGCCCGTAATGGCTTGCGCTCTCGCTTTCTTCGCCGCAGCATCAAGGAATCTCCTTCAGGGGCTCTTTATGCCCCCTCCGGCTGCGCACAGGGAGACCTCCAGGTCGGCAGTGCAGACGGTGGGCGCCAGGTTGCTCAGGTTGACGCGGACGGGCTTGGAAGCGGAGAGTACGGCGCCCCGTGCGGCTGCCGCCTCTTCCGCGTACTTGTCGTGGCGCCAGCGGCCTTCCGGCGCACGCTGCAATAATAGAAACAGATGAATCATGCTCATCACTCTAATTTAGGAAGTAGTTTAGAGAATCAATAGATGGACACAAAAACACCGCACTCCTATATTGAACCGCACATTTCATCACTGGTTAGAAGTTCGACTCATCACGAAAGAAATGCAGTCGAGTTAATCAAGAGATGGGCACAAACACATGGCACTTCTCCCAGATGAAGAAATATACGGTTCAATCAATATACAAATGAACTGTCACTGGCGCTAAAGTGACAAAGTTCCTGTTAGTGATCGAGAATCAAAATGAAGACCGCTGACCTTGGTGAAGGTGCCACCGCCGCCGCTCGCTCGGCCGCCGCTCCGTCGTCCTCCGCCGCCGCCGCCACGACGAAGGTTGTCACTCTTGAAGGTGCTGTCTTGGCCGCGCCCCTTCTTCTGTGCCTGCAAATGCACAATCCATCATAATCATTTGCAATAGAGAAATAGGAAGTTGCGGAATTAAGAACATTAAAACACATTATGTCTGGCATAGCACCATCTCATAATTCGAAAGACAAAAGAGCAGAACGAACCTTGTTCTTCGCGATGATTTCGTCGAGCGAGAGACCAATGTTCGCCATCGTTGCTTCTGTTGTCTAAATGAACAGGCTCTTATTGAATAGAACAGAAGCGAACATTAAAGAAGCAATAACACGGCACGTAACAAGGCAAAGAAGAAGAACACGAGCGACGCGGGCACCGCTCTCGTGGAATGTTGAAAGGACACGCGACGGAGCCATTCTTAAACGCGTTGTGGGCGGTATGCCTGCACATCATTCCTTTTCTCCCGCGAAATTTAAAAGTGTAAATTGAGAGTATTCACCAATTCACCTTCATTCATCCACACACAACTACGCGATATTATTGTAACGTTGCATCTTATATCTTTTACTAGCGTGCCTTCGGCACGCTACGGGCCTTCGGCCCGGTCAATGACCACCGGGGCTATCGCCCCGGTGGTCATTTCCCGATTTAAGAAAAAAAAATTCATTCTATTGTTCTGGCCGATTCATTTTCTTTTCTATAGCAAATAAAAAAAAAACCAAAAAAGAAATCGGACGCCAGCGAGCATCCGAGGGCGCACCCAAGCGGCTACTTTAAACTTGGGTAATTAAACCGAGTGAGTGAAAAAAGCCGAGGGTAGTCAATTGTTGCAGCAATCTATATCTGTCGCGTTTTTGACTACGCACCGGCTCGCTCGCTGGGTGCGAGACAGCATAGAGAGGGGAGAGAATGCAGACGGCTAGAGAGCAGCCGCCTGCCCCAAAGCTCTCTTAGACCAATTAAACAGCCATCCAAAACATTCAGCGACCCTTTATAAGCTTAAGATGAATTCTAATGACATTGCAATGTATGAGAAAGTTGTTCGTCTTTACGAGACGGTTCTTTCAAACCATAATTTGATGACATGGCTTATCTACCCTCGGAGATATCGCGGTATTTCGGAAACCGGCTCCTTTAAGGCACTTATCGAATGTTTTAAATGACGAAAAAATCACCAAAAATACTTCTCATCTTGGTGATTCCATATATGCAATCCGTTTCTCGATAGCAAGTCCAGTATTCGGTCAGCGATTCTCCAAAGGTCGCTCCTAACATCAAAATTTTCTCCTTTAATCGATCATAGCTTGAATACCCGTAATAATTGGGAGATGAGACCCACATAGAAAGATGAGCAATGAAACACTGCATCTAAAAAGTGGAATAATCAACCGGCGGGCCGGGCCGATTTCGAGAAAAGGGGCAACTACAGGCGAAAAAGTGCCCAAAAACTGATTTTCATTCCCACCGATCTACCAATCGATATATCGATCTAAGCTTTGTGGCTCCTAAGTAAACATCAAATGGGCAATTCAGAACTATATTTGTTATTTTTGTAGGTGCCCTAGAAAAAGAGATATTCCACCACAAAGTTTCCCGAGTGGCGCCCCCCCCCATTTGGTAGGCGCCGGCGCCGGCGCCAACCAAATCTTCTGAAAAGCACCTAGGAAGGTAGCCAAGACTTCAACGATTCGAACAAGACCTCCCTTGTTATCATAGGCCCTTTCTACTGCCCACAGGAATCAATCTCCCGTAACCGGCCTTTAAATTACATACCTTGTTTAATCTATAGAGAGATTAATACTTTTTTTACTCATATTTCTCCTTAAAAATTACAATTCGATAGGTCCTCTTATGCACATTTAGTGGCTCTGAATTCAGCCCACATAGAAGAACAGGTTTTATTTTAATGTTCTGGCGACAATCTTTCAAATGTATTACAAGCAATAACAATGGAGAGCACTAGAGTATCCATGACTAATTCGTCGATCCAGCTGGTTGCCTTACATTGCTGTATCCAGGTGACCATTCTTAGTAGCCCAGTTGCCCGTGATGATGGAAAACAAGAGGTATGATTCAGAAGTACAATGGTATGAATTGTATGCAGTGGGAAACGGCTGTCTGTACTAGAGCAACCAAGTTTCAAGAGTTATCAGTGGGATCCTCACATATAGAATGGAATAATTATGCATACTTCAAGGTTTTATATCAGTTATGAGAGTCGATTGGACGCAAGTCGAATAGCAAAACCTCAGCTCGTCTTCCCTGGTCGATGGTAATGGCTTCTGGAGTGCGAATCCGTGCTCCGTCGCCCTCTGCGAGTTCCACTCCATTCACGCGGACTGCTCCCGCTGCCACATGTACATAAACATGGCGATTTCCTCCGACAGCTAGCTTAGCTTCTTCCTATCCATCAAAGAGGCCGGCATAAACGCGGACATCCTGGTGGACGCGGAGGGAGCCTTCGCTGCCATCGGGAGAGATTATGAGCTGTAGGCGGCCTCTCTTGTCGTTCTCGTCGAACTTCTTCTGCTGGTAGCTGGGCGTGAGTCCGCGATCAGCAGGAACAATCCAGATCTTGAGGAAGTGGACGGGCTCGCTTTCCGATGGATTGAACTCGCTGTGCTGCACGCCACTGCCGGCACTCATGACTTGCACGTCGCCTGGCCGGATCACCGAACCGTTGCCCATGGTGTCCTTGTGCTCGAGAGAGCCTTCGAGGACATAGGAGAAGATCTCCATGTCGCGATGTGGATGGCGACCAAAGCCCTTTGTGGGCTGCACACGGTCGTCGTTGATGACTCGGAGATCGGAGAAGCCCATTTGAGTCGAGTCGTAGTAGTCGCCAAATGAGAAGGTGTGCCGTGAGCTGAGCCAGCCATGCTCGGCCACTCCTCTCTCAGATGCCTTACTCACTTCGATTCCCATACTTCGCACGAGTAGTATCGAGAGCTCTTTAAACTTCGAATTTGTAGCTAAGATCCAGTGTGTGCTGCTCGAAGGGTGCATTATTTCACTTTATATTATATTCTTTATTTTCAGGTCAATCTTTTACAGGTAGAGGAAATTGGGATTAGCTTATTAGAGAAAAGATAAGAAGAGGCAGAAAGTATTAGCCAACAATTCATCAGAGCAGACATTGCACAAATTTTTTCAAAGTTTGATGACGGACTAAATGATGACTCAGTTTCGTGTGCAATGGTTAGGCTTGACGCATTGATCGGTGTTCTGGTCAAGGAGGAAGCCGTCGTTGCACTCGCACACGTTGACATTGCACATGCGGACGCAGGGACGCGTCTCGGGCTGCGAGCACGTCTTCGGGCACTTTGTCCCGCACGCCTTCAGCGTCGCGTTCTCTTGGCACTTCTTGGGCTCCGCCGTCGTCCCCTCCACTGAATTCATGGTCTCTCGTTTTGTATATTTTACAAACAACACAACTTTTCTTCTGCTCACAAAATGTTGTTTTTCTTTAAAAAAATTTCGGTGCCAGTTTAATCACGAACCTTCCTGAATGGAGCGGCTTGTCCTAGGCGTGCACTCGTCACGCGGAACACAGCGACCGTTCTCATGGCGGTAGAAGCTGGGCTCGCACTGGCAGACGTTGATGATACACTGCAAGGTGCAGATCTCCGGCTCCGGGTTGGCGCACGACGACTCGCATGCAGTGCCGCACTCCATGAAGCGCTCGTTTGCCGGACACTTCTTCGACGAGTTCGACTTTGGCGCTGCGGCTGAAACAACAACAACTATACTATTTTCTTCTCATCAATTACTTCAGTGATTTCATTAATCAAGTTCAATCTTCAAGTTTTTCTCGTTCTATTTATTGCTCTCTTTCTCTCTCTCTATTTTTTTTTATTACCGCCAACTCTGTCGCCTTGTTTCTCTTGGTAAGATATTTTGAAGTGGTTAGTCAACAACCATATATAGATTGTTCCTAAGTACTTGCTCTTGAGATAAATATAAAAATTTCATTATATATGTACAAACCCGCAATGGCGGCGAGCATCAGGAAGAGGCAGAATTCCTTGTTCATCTTTCTTCCTGAAAATATACTTAAATTGAATGTCGCGCTTTCAAGAAGGCCAGATTTTTATCATCTCAATACCAGACGCGTTGTAACATGTGTTCTATTAACGACGTAATGAAATGGCGAAGGACAAGAAATAAGGGGCCTCTGTTATTGCTGAAGGAGAGAGCCGATAGCTGGCATTTGGTTGTTTCATCGGCCACTTGGGCGCTCTCCTTTATGCCAATCGAGAACGGTAGTTGTTGGGCCAATAGCGTATGAAAGAAATCTCACAGCCACATGCTCTCGTCTCATAAGAAGAGTGTTCAACTAGCATTGAGAAGAATGCACTCACTGTAGCGATGAAAAGGAAAATGGAGTATCTATCTATCCTCTTCTCCAGCCAGCACCACTTTTAAAGCCACTCTAGCTCTCACAACAGAGACCGGATCTTTTGTGGTCATCCTAATGTCAAAAAACCAAGCCGGCCGGATGCTTTTTTCTCTCTCGCTAAAATCCCAGTCAACAATGCACGCATGAATGATTCATTGCTCATATGTAAATTCTGTACACATTCTACCTGATCTTTCTTCATCTCTCTCACTTCAATATCTTTCGCTCTCTTTTATGCTATCCCTCCTTCTCTCTCTTTCTCTCTTTTCTGAACAACAAAAGTAAATCCCAGTGGATGTATTTATATCCTCCTCCCGCAAATTCAGCTGAATACGCCCAAATTCAAATATTCTGAAGGTAGCCATGCGGAGATATCCTCCTTGTTGTGCGTACTTCCAGAGATCATGTGGTGTCTCGCAGAATTGTTGTTGTCACAATGACTCACTGCATTGCAATTTAATAGTTGCTCGTCAGAGTGCTATTTTTCCCCTGCCTTGGTCTTTGAAAGTGATGGGAAGTCCAAAAGTACGAGTAGCAAAAGTTCGGATACCTCATGACACATTCATTGAATTAAACAAACAAACCTAGCTCCTCCCCCTTCTATGATCAACGAAAAGTTAATCGCTTGCTGCTTTATAATCAGTCCGGTCAACCTCGCCATGACTCTAGAGTGCTCACCGTTCTCTCTCTCTCTCTCTCTCTCTCTCTCTCTCTCTCTCTCGCTGTCTCTCTCTCTCTCTTTCTCTCTCTTTCTCTCGTTCTTTCTTTCTCTTTCTCTCTCTCTGCCTCCGATCAAGTGTGTACGTATACTGGCTATAAGTTGGCGGAAGCAAATCAAATCGAATCTTCGCCTAAGACTGTCGAAAGTTCTGCCAAGCGTAAAAACTACCATTTCAAAAAGCTACCTCATCGGCTCCTCAATTTGTGGTGTCAATTTTCTATCCTTGCCTTTTGCCGAATGCTGCTAAGGTAAATACATCTTGACTAATAAGTCCTGACTCAAGTGAAACAACCAAATATCGAGCAGAATCTCAAGTATTGATCTTCCAAATGTTCGACTTGGAGGGAGATTGCCGTGTTCGTGGGCCTGCGTTGTGAGAGTGGAAGTCTCTTTCTGTCTGGATGCCGCATGGCAGCAGCAGCATGTCCTGCATCCCGTTGCGCCGTATCAATTTACTAGTATCTTTCCACGCTAGAGAGAAGTTGTGGAGAGGCAGATCACAATCAGGAGGAGGAGGGAGGACGGAGACGGGCTGGAAACTCCTCTGTGGCAGCAGGAGACTGGCCACAGAGATGAGCTGGGCATGACGGGCCGAAAGAGACCCCTCTCATTTACTTGTCTCTCTTTCTCCTTCGCCTGCCAGTGCAAGCCCTTCCTTCGTTCGAGACAATCGAGCAATCATCTCTCTTCTCCCATCTCTCTTGTTCCTCTCTTGCAAGAGTGCAACGAACCCCTTCTCCATCTTGCCACAGCTCTCTTCCACCTCCCTTCCTCGCAAGCCTCCTCCAACTCTTTGCGTGTGTGCCAGAACAGCCCTATTTTTTGTCTGTCTTGCCATTCCAGAAGGACGCAGCATACGCGTGCTGCTTCTCTCACGACCTACAAAGAATGTGGGGCGATGGCAGTGGCAGTAGTAGCAGCAGTAGCCAGGAGAGAGTACTAGGAGGAGGAGGGGGAGGGGGGAGCAAGAAGGGGAGGGGCCGCGACGAGTCGTCGGCAGCTGCTGCTGCCGCATCCAGAGCAGCCGCCTCCCGCCCCCTCCCTGCTCGCTCCAAGGGAAACATTGCCATGACATCACCTCCAGCTGGCACCATCGAAGAGCAGATCCGACAGGTCGACAAGATTGTCAAGGTTCGTTCGTTCGGTCCAGACTTGCACACTTTCTGACGCGAAAAGACTTCTCGTCTTGCGAGTCAAAATGAAGGAAATATTTCCAGTCGCCCCCAGGCTGATTCAAAAGAACCTAATGTGAAATAGGGATGCGCTCACGAGGCAAATGCGTCTCCTCTGTCAATGAAGGGTTTAGCAGAGTCTATCATTTAACCCAACTTTTACCTCCAGTATCCATTTTTCAACTTTGTATAATCCAGTTGAGGAACTTTCACTTTTCGAAATGCCGGCAGCCTTTTTATGCGTGCGCGCGTGCGAATCGTCTGTTTTCTTTCTTCTTCTTTCTGCCATCGTGAGAGTTTGGCAGGGCGTGTGGGAAAAGACCTTTCCTATGGAAGTTGCCGATGAGCAGCGAGTGAGTATGCCTTACTCCCTCTCTCTCTCTCTCTCTCTCTCTCTCTCTTTCTCTCTCTCACTCCATCGCTCTCACTCTATATTTTTCTCCCTCGCTAGCTATCTCTCTTAGTCTCTCGCTCTCTACTGCTTGTTTTCAGTTTCTTTCTCTCTCTCCCTCTCCCTCTCTCTCTCCCTCTCCCTTTCTCTCTCTCTCTCTATTCCTGAGATGGCCATGCATGCGTAGTCTCTCCTGCACTCCCGAGAGACTCATTCGACGTGTCTGTCAACGTGCCCGTGCTGTCGGCAGAGCATGAATGGAGGAGACTCCCTGATGCTCATCTCCGAAAGAAGAGAGACTAGATGCCACGGTCTCTCTCTCTCTCTCTCTCTCTCTCTCTATTCTCTCCCATCTCTGTCTCTCTCTCTCTACTCCCCCCCCCCTCTCCTCTCACCTCTCTCCATCTCTCTCTTTCCTCCGTCTCTTTCTCTCCATCTCTCTCTCTCCAACTCTCCCTCTCTTTCCATCTCTTTATCTCTTCCACTCTCTCCACGGTCGCCGCCTCTTCCGCCTGGCTAGCCTCAGGCCGATAGATTGCGCTAGGATTCTTCCAGTAGACTGATGTAGACGTCGAGGCGTCACTTGTCACAGCAGGGCGCTGTCAATTTGCGAGAGAAGTCACACATATTCTATTCTTCCAAATAGAATGAATATCTGTGACTTCCAAATATCCAGCAAAAGTTCAAAGATGCTGGCGTCTTCTGAGCCAGAAAAATGAAGCTAATAAATAACGCGTGCAGAGTGCGCCTTGCGTATGGAAAAGGCCAATTTCCTGTAGAGGATGAGAGAAGAAGTGGCGGCGAGCATGGAATATGGGGAAGGGCTGAAAATGAAGAAGGTTGTGGAAAAGTGAGTAGTGACATTCATCATTCAAGGGGAGCCATAGAAAGAACGAGAAAGAGAATGAGAAGAGAGAAGCGAGAGAACGAGAAGAGAAAAGACAGAATCTTCAAGAGACAGCAACCAACTAGTGCTATGAAGCAGGATGAGCAGTAAACTAAGTTTTGTCGCGCTTTCGCCTTTCCTCTGCCGTGATTGCGTGTTGAGAAAGCATGAAAACCGAAACAGAGAGAGAAGGAGAGCGTGAAAAAGAGCGCGAGGAAGATGGAGTGAACGAGAGAGAGAGAGAGAGAGAGAAAGAGAGAGAGAGAGAGAGAGAGAGAGAGAGAGAGGAAGAGCAAAGCATCGCCAATAAACACGGTCTATCCTTTCTCAGGCAAATGCCAAAGTGAATCAGCATTTCATCCTAAATTTGTACACGGGACAAGTTTAGTTAGACTAAAGAAGTTCAATATAATCAAGTGACGAAAAGGAGTGGACAGATTGAAGGAATGCGACAACAGTCGGAAGTGTCTGGACATGATTGGAAGGAGACTCGACGACCTCAACGACGTCAGTGAAGAGAGAGAGAGAGAGAAGAAGAAGAAGAAGAAGTGACAGAAATGACATGATCATAAAAGTCATTCAGACGAGGAGTCAGGAATGCTAGACGGAGAAAATGCAAGGAATGAGCTAGTGTAACGAGGATAGAGAAAGGTGTCAAGATGAAGAGAGTGTGATGTTTGAGGAAGTCAAGAGGTATCGTGACTTTCTGGGCCACGAGAAGGCGCGTCGTGACCCGGCCCTCTACAAGACAAGCAACTCGGACCGCCCGAGCGCCTACAACGACAACATCTGCGGAACACTCTCAAGTCTCACCAATCAACTCACCATGGTATCAATCACTTCATTCACTTTCATTATCCTTTCTTTCTTTCCTTTTTTCTTTAACGATTTTCTCTTACAAAGAGATGAAGAAATCCTAGATAAATATGTATTTAAAATATAAAAGTTCAATACCGAATTCTTTCGAACGTAATAAACTGATGTGAGTATGTAAACGTGATGAAAGATGTTCTGGGCACGTGGGCAGTGGACTTATATGTTTGATATGCTCCGTATTTATACACTGGCTGCTGACAGAAAGTAGAGAATATGCATATAGCCTCTTATCAAGCACGTGGTGCAAATAAGCATCTTTGGCCGTTCTTTGCAGGAGTGGGTGGAGAAGCTGCAAACTCTGCACAACATCGTGCAGCCGCAACAGCCCTCCACGCCTGCCTCGAGAAACAACTCGGACCGAGTGTGATGAGCAGCCTTTGTTGCTAGAGCCATATGCTAGAGAGCCATATACTATAATATGTACTTTACTTTGACCAATCAACGTCAGCAAGTAGTGCGAGTGTTCTTCCAATCTATGTCGGGTTCTACTGCTCTATCCAGTGGCACGGATCCAGCTAAGATCTCTTCTATGAATGTAGCATTCTTTTCTTTTCTATTCTTTTTTTGTTGTTGTTGAAGAATTAGAAATTCTTTTTCAGCTTGAATCATGTTGACTCTTCTTTCTGCGCCCATCAATCACTCTCAAACTGCTTCGTTCTTCTTCGTTCATTCTAACAGACTCGTTTTTGTTGTTGTCAACATTATCATAATGAGCCTCATAACCGGATGCCATGCATTTTGATTCCTGCAATGATCAGGGCTAATAAATAAAATATACTGTATTTAAATATAACAAATTTTAGCAACTGAAAGGTGTGGTTGTCACATGGCAGAGAATGTGGTGGAAAGAAAGTAACAAGAGCATGGAGGCATAAGGCACTCCGTGATAACAAGGGAAAAGTTTTCTCCTACTGAGTCTCAGAATTGTCTTTTGCGCGGGCAAGGAAGCGAAAGGGAACTACTGCGTTGTTCTTCTTTGCGTTTTCCTTGCGCATTTGAGAAGTATGTCCAGGATTGCCTGAGTGAAGGGAAAAGGAAGGAGAAGGGGAAGGGGAAGGGTAGGGAGTGCCAGAGGGCTTCTTCTCTTCCTTCTCCTCTGCTTGGCCTATACTTGGGCAGGCAGAGTCTTTCTTCTTCTGCTTCTGCCGCTTCGCGCAATCGAACGCTTCGCCGAGCAGCCGCAACGGCAGCGCTTTCTCTTTCTCACTGCATCTCTGCATCTATCCTCTTTCTTTATTTCTCTCTACATCTCTACTTTTTCTCCCTCTGCATCTCTCCTCTTTCCCTCTGCATCTCTGCATCTCTTCACTTTCCTTCACTCTCTCGCTTCACGAGCCATCTCTCATTCCCTTGACGTACTCTCTAGCTCTTGTTTGGCATGCCTGCTCTCCTTCCTTTCTCTTCCTCCACTCCTCTCCCTCGCTTCTTCCTCAGCTCCTTGACCGTCTCCGATGCGTAAGGGCGCAATTTATATTAGAAAATCTATTTCGAAAATAACACTTCCTGAATCTGATAAGGTAAGTGATTATTCAAATTATTTATGAATGAAAGAAAGATTATTGAAGGCTCGATGGTGGCACTCAACATTTGCCTATCGGCGATATTCTTCGGGATAACATATGGCAAATACGGAAAAGTGATTCAACGATCGGCCAAGGATTTGGAGGGACAACTTTATGAAGATCTCCTCTACGACTACAACAAGATTCCTCGGCCGGTAAAGAACAGCTCGGATATTCTCACTGTGGACGTCGGCGCATCGCTCATTCGAATCATTGACGTGGTGAGAAAAGAGTTGAACAAACGGTTTAATCACTCAACGGCTTAATTTCTCAACGGTTTAATCACTCTCCTCTTCCTAGGACGAAAAGAACCAAGTACTCACGACAAATCTATGGCTCGAAATGGTAAGGCTTGAACAACTTTATTCTTCCCCATCTTTAAATTATGCAATTTTGTGTTTCATAGAAATGGACCGATGCTAAACTGATCTGGGATCCGAAGAAATATGGCGGCCTCACTACGCTGCACATTCCGAGCGACTTGATTTGGACACCCGACTTGGTGCTCTATAACAAGTTGGTGGCGTCTTGTTTTCGGCACAAAACCCATTATGAATGATCGCAGTGCTGCTGGAGACCCTGACATCACCATTCTCACTGACGCACTCGTCACGCACAGTGGAAGGGTCTTCTGGCAGCCACCGGCCATTTACAAGTCTTTCTGCCCGGTCTCTTTTACTCTGGATCAAACTAGAAAATGCTTAAAACATGCGAAAAAGCGACTGAGTTCCAGTCATTCCATAATTCGATCATTTTGTTTCAGATCGATGTAACTTGGTTCCCTTATGACTCGCAAAATTGTGAGATGAAATTCGGCACCTGGACGTACACTGGTCGATATGTCGACTTGAAGCAACTGCCAAAAGGTGAGACAGCATTAGCGAACGCATTTTTAATGAACATGCCATAGATAGAAGATGATGTCGACATTTTAAAAAAACATTGGCTGTTTTCAGCATAGACGAAAAGATTGTCCTGGAATTTTGAACAGTCCACTGTTTCCCTTTTCTAATGCAACAGATAAATGTCCAAACGCTGATTTGAAGAATTTTCCTTACAAAAAGTCAGGAATAGCAGATTGTTCTAAATTCATAGACAAAATTTTCGCATACCATTAGTTTGAAAAAACGAATATTTACTTTTTTGTTGACATAATTTTGTATGTCAAGGGCCAAAATCTCCGTGACATTGAGTTCTTTTTAGAACTTGTGGCGCAACGAAAAGATGAAGAAGACAACGACATCGAATTTATGGATCAAGGAATGGATCTGAGCTTTTTCTACTTGTTAGCTCTCTGAATCTTTAGACTGCTGAAGCTAGTATTTGGTCTATAGATCGGCTGAGTGGGATTTGCTTTCACTGACGGCCGCTAAGCATTCTGTCCTCTATGCAAGTTGCTGCGGGCCAGAGAAGTACGTCGATATCACGTACTACTTTGGTCTCAGGTTCCTTTTTCTTCATTTCTTACTATTCGCGTGTCTTTTGGAAAAACAATTCATCATTAAATTACCATGAAAGATAGTTTGTTTCCATTTCAGGAGAAAGACTCTCTTCTTTACATGCAACCTCATCATTCCGTGCTTCCTCATCTCCATTCTCACAACATTTGTATTCTATCTCTCTGACCACAAAATCACCTTTTCCATTTCAATTCTTGTCACGCTCACAGTCTTCTTCTTGGTTAACAATATTAAGAAATGCTTCTTTTTGTTTTCCTCTTCTACCTCTTCTTCTCTTACGAAAGCACAAAGCTTTAAGGTTCTAATTGATTTGATGCCTCCGACTTCCTTGGTCATTCCAATGTTCGGACGCTATCTGATTACGACGATGATTCTGGTCGCACTCTCCACCGTCGTCTCAGTCGTGACGGTGAATCTGCGCTTCCGCTCTGGTTCCGCCTACCGAATGTCGCCATGGATTCGGATTGTCTTTCTCAACTTCCTGCCAAAGTAATTAATTGCCAGACTTGCTAATTAGAAAAAATAGTCCATTTTGACAGAGTGTTGATGATGAGTCGCCCCGTGTCCAAGTCATCCAAGGAGAGCGGAAACGACGAGAACCGCCTCGTGGACGTTGACCTGTTGGTGGAGCCACCACGGCGAGACGGCGACGGAGAGGTGCTTGCTAAGAGAAAGCCCTTCCCGGGCGTGCACCGACAAACTCTCCTTAACAACCGCCTTGATATCACCAATGATGACGAGAAGCTGGTCAGCGAACATTTTTTTTCCTTTTCGCTACGTTTGCTTACTCATTCACTACGAAATGTGAGTCAACTAGGAGACACATGCTTTGTGGCACAAAACTTGCTAACATTTCGAGGGAGATTAAGGCGGCAGAGGAGCATTTCAGAAAACTTGGCAACTTTCTTTTTTAATCATTTTCCTTTCGTGCTCACTCGCACAGAACGCAGAGCCTCCTTCTTCTTTTTCCAATCTGTAACAATTGGAGACGCAAGCGATGATCCTTTCTTTGTGAACTCCTTTTGTGTGCAAACTCCGACAATTGCATTTCAGTAGCTTTTTTTTTCTACAAAGTCATTGAAGGAAGTAATCCCCCCTCCCCCCTCACCCCAATTTCTACTCGGAGTCTGTAGTCTCTGTTGAATCTAACCGAATTATTATCTCTATCCGTATCAATACAAGGGAAGGATTTAATCTACATTTTCTGTATGGTCGCAGCATCTAGAGTAAATTATTTATATTGTATAAAATGTCATGGAGAAGGAGTATCAAGATTGCCTTGGTTTAGAGTCTACAATCATGCCTTAATCTCTCTCTCTCTCTTTCTCTCTTTCTCTCCTTCTCTCTCTCTCTCTCTTTCTTTCTCTCTCTCTTCTTCCGTACTTCCTCTTTGATGAGGCCTGGTTATTGTCGCGCGACCTACAAAGCGAAAACGTCCGAAAATGATCGTGCTTTACGAGCAGCTCGTCATCGCTTCTGACCTTCATCTCTCTATCTTTTTTGTGTCTCTTTTATGCGCGAACACCAAGATCCATCAAGGTCCGGGAAGGGGGCATCTAAACGGTTTAAGTGAAATGGAATCCAGTCGGGCACACGCAATGACTCTGAGGGCTCTTGGAAGTGAATTGGGTTAGTGAAAGTGGCCACGTCCATTCATCACTCGAACATTTGGATATGAAGAGCGGGTGGAAGAGAGCGATAGTCGAAAGAGACAGAGAGAGAGAGAGATAGAGAGAGACAGCGGAGAGAGACAGAGGGAGAGAGAAAGTGAGATTAACCGGAAGGATAAATACACGGAATAGTATTCTTCCATTCAAGCGATATCAATGGATGGGCGAATATCCTGACGATTCAAGTCTCTTAAGCAAAAGAAGAAGGAAGAATCAACATTACATTTTGATAACATATGTACAAACATACATATATTAAACTACTTTACATTTAGAAGCTGAATGACATGGCAATTCCACTGAAGCGCCGCCAAGAAGGAGGAGGCGGCAGTCTGAGTGGGCAGGGAAAGGCGAAGAAGAAGAAGAACCGAGTGGATGACGTCGTCTTCATCAATCTCCTCCACCAAGTCCGCTTCATCGCCGAACACTTTCGGCATAACGCGCGCGAGGCCGAGGTAAGTCGGGCGCGAGGCGGAGGCCAACTCTCGCCTCTCATCAGCTCCCCTTCCGCCGTCACACAAACAAGAAACGAATATAAGCTCTTCTTGACCACGCTCACTTTCTCTCTCATTCTCTTCCTCATTAACTGAGACACAGCTGATTTGGGGAACCGGTCACGCGGCGCCGCTGTTTCGCACTAAAACGCTGTGCTTCTTTTGCACTACTGACTGACCAAATGAGAACAACAGTGTGTCAACTGACTCTCGTTCAATTCAATTCGTTTATCATAAATAGAGCTTGTTTATTACATTCTCTCTTGCCTTTTCAGTCAAGCGATGAAAAATGTTTTCATCACCAAAATAGATAAGATGGATGAATTTGATTTTTTTTTCCAGATTTCGGATGACTGGACCTTCGTTGCGATGGTTCTCGACCGGCTATTCCTGATCATCTTCTCCGTCCTCAACATTGGCACATTCCTCATCATCCTCGAGGCACCGTCCCTGTATGACCTCAGAGAACCACTCAACATTACGGTGCCGAACAAGCCTCTCGGCATGGCCAATCTCTTCAGTACGCATTCGCGATAGGTGATCTCTTGACTCTGCCACGGCTGCCCACTGACGAGTTTTTCTAACTCCGTAGTAAATTAGGACATAAATACAGCACCTCAATCCTACTTTGCTAATTAGATTGTCTTTCATTGTATTTATTTTTATGTACATATTACGCCTGTAGATCCTGTTTGTTTTTACCAGGAAATTAAAATGTCTGGCTTATAAACCAAGAAGTCTAGTGCAACAAATTCTGTGCATTCCAAGAACCTCCTTACTTCGTCTGCTCAGATGGAATTAAACTGGGTCGAATCAGTTTCCATATTATTTCAATTCGTATTATCGCCTTTCACCGACGAACATCACAGCAGCAGTTGGACACCGACATCATTGGCAGCCTTTAAAAAGCATGCGGGGGAAGAGTGGTGAATGAGAAAGATTGAGAAGAAGAAAGAGAAGAGGGACAAGGAGAGACAGAACGCCACATCTCAAGCACAAACTGAGATTGAAATCGCACGGAGAGAAGGGAATGCAGACGGCGGAAAGGGAGTGCCGAACTTGTAGACGCATCCTGTACTATCACGTTGCCATCACCTGTGAGGAAGAGAGACGAGTCAGCTGTAGCAAGAGTGCGTGGGTGGAGAGAATCTCAAAGGAACAAGGCAGAATGAGAGAAGTAGAGATAGTGAGAGAAAGAGAGTGAGAGAGGGAGTGAGAGAGAGTGAGCAAGAGAAGATCTCCTGAAGGGAGAAGAGACCACATTGCTTCTGCCCTTTCTTCTACCTGTTGAAGGAGTTGGCGGGAGAAGGATGGAATTGTGAAAGATGCGCAAGGTGAGAGAAGAAGTGGACAGAGGGAGGACTGCGGAGTCAAGGCCGATCTCCGCCTGTCTCCGCTGACTTCAGAGGTCACTTGATCGTGTTGGCCGTATAACTTGTCGGTCGCTCATATCAAGCGAGACAATCTCTCCTTCATGAGAGTCACGGGCGTTCGCGTCTAGAAATTGGGCACTATGAAATTGCGCTTGTCGCAGTGGTTTTTGCTCAAAAGCTCGCGCTCTCCCTGATGCTTCGCAGCATCGCTCTCTCAATTGCTCTCAAATGCACATTTACCATATGCCTCATTGAACTTAACTAATTCACTTCTTTCCGTTCCAATTCTTGATATGTGTTCAAAACGTGCAAATAAAGCCCCCCCCATCTGTCTCGGCGACGGTTTCATCGAAACTGATTACCCTCTGCTCTCCTCACTTCTCTCTCTGCTCTCCTCACTTCTCTCTCTCTCTCTTTCTCTCTCTCTCTTTCTCACACAATCTCGCCCTGCCACTAACTCCTCTAGTTCTTTCTGCCGTTTATGTGATGTGCATGCCTGGGTACGTTCTGTAGAACATTCTTTTCTCCTTCTCGTCTTATTCTTGTGCTCAGATTGCCACGCGTCCCCTGTCCTTCCTTTCGCTCAGCTGAGAAAGAGAGAAGGCGAGAGTCGAGAGAAAGAGAGAGGGGAGAAGAAAGTAAAAAAGAGAGTAGAAAATCGAGGAGTTCGTTGATGATGCAACAGTGGCTATCGCTGGCTGACCTTCTTTCCCTACTCTCTCTTTTATTCTCATCACTTCTCTCTAATAGAAAAAGAGAGCTATTTAGTCTCGATCTATCCAGAGCATCCTCCTTCCTCCCCAACTTTGTGTTGCTTCTTCGACTCTCGCTTTCGTTCATTTTCTCTTTTCTGTTCTGTTCTTGGTTTCTCTTTCTTCTCCTCCGTTCTCGGTTTCTCTTTCTTCTCCTCCGTTTCGCTATCTAGATCCTTACTCTAAGAGAATAGAGCAGCAGCGGCTGGCTCTTACTCTCTGTAGTTGTCTCTGGCTGCGCGTGCTCATTTCTCTTCTCCCACCTCTAATTTTACTCTCCCTTCCCGATCTGCTCAGACCGAGACCGCCTCCTGCTGGGCTTCTCTCTTCTTATTTCTCCATCCCAATCCGCTTACTCCTCCGACTACTTGATCCTCATTTCAGCAGTCCTCATATTCTCCCTCTGAGATGGTCGCCCGCCGTTCTAGCGCCGAGAGCTGTGCCCGGCGGCCGAGAAGTCCGAAGAAGCAGACGACGACCGAGTTGCTGACCGAGGAGACGGCGGCGCAGACGGTGGTGCTGCCGACTCCGACAACCTCGAATGCCTCAACCCCCTTCGCGGTCCCCCGCCCGACGACATCCCGAGTGGCCCGTGGTGCCGGTGCTCCGCTGCCCGTGCTGTCGGTGGATGGCCGGCTTCGCGAGCAGATCGCCGCCGCCGACTGGGCCATCATGGCCACGCATCTCGTGATGGCTGTCTGCTTCGTCGTCGTGCCTCTGTCCTGCTTTCACAATCTCCAACTCATACTCCCTGGGTCCACTACCCCTGCCGGTTCCTGCTCCGCCACTTCAATCCTCCACGCGGAGCCTTGGGACAACTTCTTTGACCTCTGAGATGGCATCTTCTTTTTTTCAATTTACTATCATTTTCTTGTGCATTTTGAATCATCATTTATTTCGCTCTGCCTGTAGCCGCTTCACATGATCGAATGACCATTACTTTGCATATCTAAAATTGCTGTAAAACACTTTTTATGCTACTTTTAACGGGAACGTACAGGAACAAGTGTAAATAAATAAACATTTTAAGTAGCCACTTTCACGTACAGTTTGTGAGATATTTATATATTTTACTTATCTTAAAAAAATATTGTGATGAATATTTAATAAACATGGCGTCTACTCACAATTGTTTCTCGTTTATACACCGCTTATTCATATATCATATAAAGAAATGTTATTTGTGGTAACCCAAACAAGGTAAATCTTTCTGCTTGAAGGTTTGGAACAATGTATGCTGTTACAGCGAGTGGGTATTTTGAAAAGAAAAAAAAACCTCTACTACTATCAAGCTGTACGTACATAAATTAATTCCATTCCGAAGGAATGCTAGATTTACGTTTGTAAGAGCTACATCAAAAAATGGCCACAGATAAGGAAAGAGATTTGAGAGAGAGAGTACACCCAAGGTCAAGTGAAACAGATACAAGTGAGAAGGTGGCGGGTCAAAAAGTGATTGTGTTAGGTGCAAAGAGTTGCTCGTTTGTTGATCCTTTTGTCATACGGATAAAGAGAGAGATAAGATTAGGATAGCAAAAGAGGCAGAGAGAGAGAGAGAGAGAAAGAGGGAGAGAAAGAGTGGTTAGAGCAAGTGGACAAGGCTGTTGCAATCGGAGCTGCGATGCGCGCGTGATGCAGGGTCACCTGGTGGGCATGTCTCTCCTTTCCATCTACTCCCAGCCGATGCCTGGTACGGCCCGTTTCTGCCCAGCAAACTTCCGCCAGAGGATGTCGAATCGTAAGAGTGGCTGCTTGAGCATGTGTCCGTTGATGAGATGGCCGTCTCCGCCGAGGTCCTCGAGAGCAGCCGATCTCTTCTCGGCTGACGCCACCACTCTCTGTCGCTCCAGCAATAATCGATCTACAAACAGAGTCAAACTCTCTTCCTAAACAGTTTTACTCGTTTAATGCTAGGCAGTTTCATGGTCTAGGAATGACGTAGAAGGAGCACATCTTGGCTGTTCTTTGCATGTCTTACCACTAAGAGGAGAGAAGCCAGCATGGAAGGGATGATTCAGTGAAAGAGCGAGCGTTGCTGTACTCATCGCCCACGCCAACAACAACAGCCATCTCTTCAACATTTTCACCTGGTATTAACTGAAAAAATAAAACTTGTTTAGAACTGAAACAGGCGAATTCTTAAACGATTTAAATGGATGACAACGATAGAAAACCTTCTGGTTACCCAACAATTCGAGATAAAACCTTCCGACATACAACGGAAAACTCGCGCGCCTAATTTTTCTTTTGAACAAAATAGTGATCCAATGATCATCTTTCTTTTTATTGGGAAAAAATTGCGAATCTTTTCAATAATCAGTACAAATTATTAAAGTCGGAAAAAGGAAAGACCGGCATCGCAACAACCAAACAGTTGATTGTATTCAGGCAAAAATGTTCAATGCCTTCATTGAATGTTGTTTTGAAAGAAAGCTGTATTATCTTCATGAAGACGATATCGAAAAGCCGGGTACCGGAAATGGAGAGGGAAGGGGCATCTCATGGAATTCATTGAGGAGGACCAGTCCTGCCGTTGTTGCCCTGTCAGTCTAATAAGTCGGCGACTATAACAAGAAGCTTCCTACTTGCCCTGCGACGTTCACTCTTCGTCGACCTTTCACCGTCTCTCTTCATCTCTATCTCTCTCTCTCTCTCTCTCTTTCTCTCTCTCTTCCACTCTCTCTATCTTTTCGTTTCCTCGTATCATCACCAACATCAACATCATCTACTCATCACATTTTCTATGCGTTCACGTAGTCAAGGCATTTTGCTCGAAGAAAAAAAAGATGAATTGACATGGCTTGCTGTGCCTGGTCACTGTAAGAGAGAGAGAGAGAGAGAGAGAGAGAGAGAGAGAAAGAGAGAGAGAGAGAAATAGAGTGAGAGAGGGAGAGGAGAGTGCACTTCTCATTACCTCGTAATTCAATCCTCTACAGTATTCAATCGTCACTTTTATTTATGCATATTAAAAAGAACTATGAACATTACTCACTAGTTACACTACTATACTACGCATTGCACATTGTCAAACGGCAAGAAATGAGAACATCGGGCATTCTGATACAGTCGGGTCTAGGGAAAAGACGGGAGAAGGATAACGCAGGAAAAGTATTGAACAGCAGATGATCACACTGGGTGTTGGTTAACAAGGAAAGACATTCTTAGATATAATTAAGGAAGAGCAGAGCGGCCAACAAGTAACTAATGCCTGGTAGTGGGAATGGGCGAGGGAGAAGTCTAGATGATCTAGGAACAAATGAGTTCGCGCCTTGAGAAGGCGAGAGAATTCGGGAGAAAACGCCTCTCGTCTAAATGATGAAGTATTTGGGTACAAAGAGATCAATGACGCCTGTGATGTATGTGAGTCCGGTGGGGAGGTCGTGCTCGGAGAGCAGCTCCGTGTCTTCGAGATAAGATGAGAAGGCAGGAGAGGGCGACAACCACCGCTCAAGGGTCCTGTAGATGGTGAAGAATGACTGCTGCAGCGTCTTGACGGCGAGATTCGAGTGGCAAGATGCCAGTACGTCATTCACGATGATGTCGCCCGTTGCGGTGAGTGGAGCATAGATGCCTTCTTCCTTGACCTGGCAAGCAAAAGAAAGAATGAAAAAGGGTATTCATAGATGAAGTAGAGCATCATACAATCTGAATGTCCTGGACACGATCGATGCGAAAGAGTGTTTTCGAGGGTCCGATGAGAGTGTGCACACAACTACCGACGGACACCTCCTTGGCCTTCATCAGCTGCAGCGACGACTCTGTGCCCGTGCATGAACTCGTATAGATCAGATGCTGCTCAGTCAGCTTCAGAGTGTTCCCAGATTCCTGAATCAATAGTCCTCCAAATTCAGTGGATCAAGAATAAAGAAGAACCGTTTGAAGCAGAATGAATTCGGCGTCTTCGCTCTCATTTCGATGCAAGAACATAATGACAGGCGAGAAGGATACCTGTAGAGTGGATTCAAATCAGTCTAGATGCTAATAAAATTTAATCATACCAGTCTGTCTTCAATGCTGAGAACGCTGTCGCCGATTCTCAGCTCTCGCATCAGCTTGCGGCCAGAGGGCGTCTCCACTTCCATGTCTCCCGAGAAACATTGCATTGAGTCAAAGACGCCGTTCAATCCTGCACCCGAGCTGCCTCCTCCACTCTGATAAAATGTGTACTGAACATACAACGGAGGATGATGTCACTCAATAATTGGGTAATTTAACTATGCCTGACATAATATGGGTATCCACCGCTTCCGTAACCGCCACTTCCATAACTGCCAGCACTTCCATAGCTGCCGCCACTTCCATAACTGCCTCCGCTCCCATAAGTGCCACTTCCATAGCTGTTGCCATATGAGTAGGCAGCGGGAGCTTGTTGAACCCCCGAATGGAAGGTTGGAAGCTGTTGCTGTTGTGGGATGTAGTTGGAAGGTGGTAGGGGTTGAAAGAACGAGTTGAATGAAGGCAGTGCAAGGGGCGCTGGCTGTTGTGCGATTGAGTTCGGGAGGGCGATGGGGTACGAGCTCAGAGGAAGCGTCTCTTGCACCGCGATGCCTCCGGCGCGCGGCGCATAACTGCCACCATCGGCGGCAGCTGGCTCAGGCAGCGTAGGCACGAGTGCATTCACGTAGTTCGCACTCTGGGTCACTGCCGGAGCCATCTGGGGTACGTTTTAGTAATTAGTTAATTAGAGTAAATAAAAAAAAGGTAAAATGATCTTTGGTCTAGTTTGACTAAATGCTCTCTGACAGTTTGCTGTTCAAGTGTTTCATCAACGAACGAAGACGAGTCCGCGCCGCCCTCGATATTATCACTCTAAAGAGAAATGAGACAGAGTGGTATGAACACATACAAAGTGTCCACTTTACGAGGGGATAGGCTTGCATGGATGAACTTTGATCTGCGTCTCACCGCAAACGCTGCAGTGTACGACTGCGGAGCCATGGCGCGCCTGGCTGGGGAACGTCGGAATGCAACTGGCCACAGGCGGTTGTTCAAGCCAGATGGGTACTGGCGGAATCTAATAGAGTACGAAAACGTGATTAACAATTAAAGTTACAATTAATTCTTATGTGACATATTTAAAAGTGTAAAAACTCCGATAATATGACTGCGACATGTTACCGATTACGACGGAAGAGTGGATGGCTAAGAAGAGGGTTGTCATAGTCGTAGTCATAAAGGTCATCGGCGTAAGAGCCACGAAGAGGGCGACGGCGAAGAGGAGAACGACGCACTCCGGTGGAACCACCACGCACGTTCTCGTAGGACTCCGAAGATGCAATGCGGCGACGAGGGGGGCTAAGGAGGTTCAGCTTACAGCCGGCGCTCTCTTTCATTCACTTTTAAATTTCCTATAATATGACTGCGACAAACGGGTCGTTGAGATCATCGAGGAGTCGTTCCTCGCTTTCCAAGCGATGCTTGGAGCGAATGTAGAGAGGCGAGGAGTAGGCAACGAATTCATGCTCAGCACGCAAGTCAACACAGGGCATACGGTAGATGGATAGTACGTATTTAACCCTGTAACGCAGACAGCTTCTTCTTGTCCAATGTCTTCTTCATCTCACCTGTTGTCTTCAGACACCGTCTTCCTGACTTCTTTGATGAGGTCAAAAGCTCGTCCGCCAGTGGAGCCACCAATGAACGTCTCGCCCTCCTGCAGCAGCACTCTCTTTAGCTCGCGCCCCTGAGACAGTCCCTCGAAGAAGCAGCACTCCGTCTTCAGGCTGAAATTGTTATTAATTAATTATGCTCCTAATATATGGCTCTCATTAGAAGTAGATCAAAACGGACGTCCGATGAGTTCCGTTGTTGACTTCGAAAAGCCCGGCAGTCCACTCGTGCTCACCGGTGCACACAGCCTCCAGCTGTTCGTGATTGCATACCTTAGCAAAAGGTAATTATTTTGTATATATAAATATATATATATATATAATTAACATAAAAATTTGTTTGAGGAGTCGTTATAATAATAATAGTAAATAATTTAGTTAGTAACCGCTGCTCGCTTGCCCTCACGATTTCCGTGGCCGAAACACGCCGGTGTCTCGCAATATAGATCTAAATAAATTTTTTCTTACATAATGAAGAATCATAACAACTAATAAAGTGAGCACCATCTACATACCTGGCCTGCCAGTATTGTCAACAACAATCTTGTATGGAATGGAGTCTGTTCCGCAAGTCTCGCCGCCTACTTCATCACTCTCTGCAGAAATGACAGTGAGACAGAAGAGGATGCAGCTGATCAAGCGCATGCTGCTGCGGCTACAACAGCAAATGACATCATTAGCAAACATTTATTTTTTAATAAAGCAAAAAAAGCAAGATTTTGGGCCAGCGAATTGGCAACCAATGAAGAAAGCGAATTCGGAGTTGAGAGGGCATTCTGGGGGGAAGCCACATGTGTCCGTAGTTAGATTTACGGGGTAGTTAATGGGGATGAGATGGATCAGTAGAAGACAGAGGAGGAGCACACGACTGGAAGGTGTGCGACACTAGACAGGACTAGTAGTGAAAGTGAAGAAGTTCCTTAGCTCGCAATTAAAACTTCTTTTTTGTGTCACTTTCTCCAAATCTTGACCGTAATCTGCACAGAGAGAGAGAGCGCGTATATAGAGAGATGGAGACGATGTAAGAAATGGAGAGAGTTCAACAAGGTACAACACTTTCAACTGCTTTGACGAAATCTACTAAAGCGAGCAACAAATCCGAAGGACTTTTGACGAGAAGAGAGTCACTTATTATAAGAAGAAAAGAACAGAAGAAGGAGAAAGTGGAGCAAGCCAAATCGTCATCTGTGAATGTCGTCTTCAGAGAGTCCTGTAACATCCAGCTCTCACCCTTTCACTTTTATGCACTTGCCGAGGCGGACCTCCAAGTGCCCCTTTTTGCTCCTTCAGAGTGTGAGGATTGGCGGTTGCCCCGGCGGGAGTCATCTAGCTGGGGAGAGAAATGAGAGATGGAGAGAGGGGAGAGAGAGATAGATAGAGAGAGGGAGAAAGAGGGGGAGAGAGAGAGAGGTTGAGAGAGAGAGGTTGAGAGAGAGAGGTTGAGAGAGAGAGGTTGAGAGAGAGAGGTTGAGAGAGAGAGGTTGAGAGAGAGAGAGAAAGAGGGGGAGAGAGAGAGAGGTTGAGAGAGAGAGGTTGAGAGAGAGAAAGGGAGAGGATAGTCGAGGGCGAACATGCACTGTTAGTCTGGTTTGCAATCTCGGACCAGCGTTCTCACTCTCCCCCACTCATAAGTACCACTGTCTTGACATGAAACACTTGTCATTAATGAGCACGGAAGAGTTACACGTTCACTCTTGGAACAACACTGGAGCTTCGAGGACAATGCTCTGATGTGAGTCGGCACTAGCAAATCATTTCGACTAAGTTCCCCCCCCCCATCTAGTTGGCATCTACCCAAGAATTTTATGTTTTTGAGAGTTACAGTTAAACAATTAAAAGCCTAAGCATTTGGTAACACTTAGAGTAAACGTTAACGCTTCTCTTTGCTTGTTTTCTTTACGCAATTGTCTTTCCAGTAGCTAAATTACAATATTTGTTGCTGTTATATTCATGTGTTTCAATATGCAAGCCTTTCTTACGTTCAGAGTAAAGATTCATCCAAATCACATGACATAACAATTAAAATGTGTAAAAAAAAGCATTAATACCCACATCGGAATATCGACAGCTTTGGTATTTTTTTTAACGATGCACATATAATTCCATTCAAAGTATAAAAAAAACAAATGACATGTTGGGTAACGGCAAGTTAGAGTAAAATTGCACATTAAAGTTTTGCACATTCCACGACAGAAAAGCATCTCGTCATAACAAAGAAGAAATTCTTAAATATTATGTACAGCATTTTGGAGATCGCACGCTCTTCATTTATCGAGGCATTCTTCCATTCTTAATCATATCCAGTGACCACTGCTTAAATCGTTGCCACCGAACGTTTACTCGCTTTCCGTCTCTGAAACATACAATTAGCTGCTAATTGAAGTACGAGATAAATGCAGCGGTAAAAAAACAAACTAACTTTTTAAGCTTTTCCCTTTCATATTTCGGTAGCTTTCGCTTTGGCTTAATCGGCGCGATCTTCTTCCGCTTTGATTTTAACTCTTCATGGCCTACAACAATAAAACCGCCATAACAATGGTTGAAGTTCATCGAAAAGAACACACCTTTAAGTGAGGTTACTCCTGTGGCTTGCAATTCCTTCAACTTTGCAATGCGTTCTTTGATGCTTTGCACTCCTGCAGAAAATAGAGTTTGTATAAGAAAAAAAGCCAAATATATCATTCGTCACTAACGGTCTTTATGCTCGACGATCGAGTTAATTTCTTCCTTGTTGAAAGTGAATCTCAGCCTTTGTTCAAAGTGTTCGCGAGGAGTTCTATCAGCGATGACGTCAGTGGCCTTCTTCTTTTCGACGCACATTTTCTAAACACGTAATCGTGATCAACAAACTTTTTCGCACAAAGAAAAATAATTTATTAATTAATTAAATTTTAAAAGCAAGCAATCAGCAATATACCATTTATCGGTTAGCGTTTTCTCTTTTCTTGATACGTACGTGGATAATATAATTACCGTCATGAACTTGAAGAACTCTGGAATCATGTCGTTGGCAACAATTCGCCTGTGATATGACCGGCGATCTCGGAGAATCCTTTGCATCCGCTGCACTTTGACAATTTTAACTTCTGGAAATAGAGTAAAATTATGAACATGCATGACAAAAAAAACTACCATTTTCAATGTCCAGTATCCGGTCGGACTCATTGGGAGTGAAAGTCAGACGTGCAATCAGCTGTTCTGCCTCGTTGTATTGCTCCTAGACATACTATGTAAGTAGCGTTAAAAGATACTTCAGGAATTTGGTCTATAAAATAAAATGATCGAGAAGCGGCGCTGAGAGAGTAAACATGCCATTTCGTAGTCATCTCTGTCGACATTGTAAGCGAGGACGGCGGCGTCATCCTCGCGAATCTTTGGACGGTCGCTAATGTCCGACTCCTCGCGATCCATGGTCAAGAACGGCCGGCGCTTGTGTGCAGCATCCAGGTCGCTTCTCGTGATCGTTGGCCTTCCGTCCTTCAAGCAACAGCCTTCTTCCAAGTGTCTTACACCAATTCCTCACTATTCAGCACACTGACGTCTGTCCTCTCAGGCGTCTTCTCCACCTTCTTCCTGCTCTTCAGCTGTAGCTTCCTCTTCAGATACTTCATTCGCCGCTCTCGTTTCGTCGTTCCGAACGCGCGTCTCTTTGGCTTGGCCGCACGTCGAAGAGGCTTGCCAGACTTTGTCGTTTCTTGCTGTAATAGAGCGACTCATTACAGTAACCCATTACCATAATCCAGAGCCAGTTACGCCATTCGACACTGACCACATCTAGATCGCTGTCGTTATTGTCATCGCTGGTGTTGAGCAGAGTGCTCTCCGCAAAGCGCCGCTCTTCCTCTTCGTCCATCTCCTCTTCCAAAGCGGAATCTGCCTGCAAAGGAAAACGAATCATTGAGAAGAGGTATTGAATAGCGAGAAGAAAAAAAGCTGCTGACAGGGCGAGCCCGCTTGGGAGAAGTGGCAGTGGAAGTGAAAGCTTCATCATCCTCGTCACTACTGATCACCACTCGCCGACGGCGCAGTCCTTGGTACTTGCTGGGTTTCTGCAAATCATCAAAATTAACTATTTAAAATTCGTCGTCATACTGTTCAAACAGGGAATATCTTGTAAAAACCTTGATCCGTGAAGTGACTGGAGTTGTTGCTACGGAGACAATGGGCTGCTGCTCATCGTCCGAATGCTCCTCCGCCTCCTCCGCCTCCTTCTCTGGCTCGGGCTCGGCAACTGGCGCGGCGGGCTTCGGTGCTTTCACTCTCGTTTTGTGCTGCAGCTCCGCTTTCAATTTGGTGCGACCACGCGCTTGAATCTGAAGGAAAACGAATACTAATTGGACATGTAATAAGATACAAAGAATACCGTTAGAAAAAAAAACCACTACGCTTAACTTAGACGTTACATACCTTTTTGACGACAATGATGGGCGTTGGCCGATCCTCCTCCTCCTCATCTTCGTCCATGTCAACATCCGCCACTTCCCGCTGCTTGCCATTTTGCTCGGCATCCTCTTCCGATTCTTCTGGCTCGATGCCCATTGCGACTTGACCCTCTCGCTTCTTCTGCGTTGGACCCCTCACCAGAGGAACATCGTCGTCATCAGAATCTTCATCGGGCGCTTCACCAGTAGCTACTGACGAAGTCTTCTTGGCCTGAGAGCAAAAATCTAGACCCATTTTTCCGTAACAGAACCGAAATCCAAGGAAGGCACCGAAAATGGCAAAAAAAGGGTTATGGCTGACAAACCTCCTGCGCTTTGCTGTCCACTCTATAAAGCTTCTTCTTCGTTTGCCTCTCTCCCGTTGACTTGGTGTTCTTCTCAGCTGGTTGCGGCTGTTGCTTTGGATCCCACCACTCCTGGTCGTTCAGGTGAGGCACACGTGTTACTTCGTTCTGAGGATGGAAGGTTCAACGCATAATTTCTAGTGAGAGGGAAAGACTCACTGGATCTGCTCCTTTCTTCATCGTTGACTGGAGGATGAAGCTGCGTGTCAACTCGCGTACTTGCTCTACGCACTTATCGTCATTCTCATTCGGAAGCTCCTTAGCTGCCCTCAGTGCTTCGAGCGCAGCTCCATTTGATAACAATTATATTGCAGATATAGATGTTTGGCACGGTACAACGGTACTTATTCATTCATTTATTTATTGACTGCTTGTAAGAATCGGCATAGTCAGCCTAATCTTAATAGTACTGTTCCTAATTAGACTTATCAGCCGACAAACTAACCATTGTAGAAGAATGCAGGCTCTTGGAGGATGTCATCAATAGGCGTGCGCTCCTCGAACGCCTTGAGCATCCACTCGCTGCCACGGATTGCAATCTGCCCGAGGGCGCTTCGCACAAAATGCAGGTCAAAGTATAGGCGAGCCTCTTTCGGCTCACACGCACGCTTGAGGCCGACGGATATTTCACCCCTCAATTATGAATGTGAACGCCAATGCTGGGATGCTCAAGAATGTCCGCCACGTACCAGTTGCCGAGTTTGCACTTGTGAGCAGCCGCCAGCAGATCGGCCTCTTCTTCAAAGGTCCAGCCGTCCTCGAAGATTCGCTCGCTGCTCGGATTGACCACCTCGTAGTTGTGGCCTCTGCGGTGGCGGCCGCCCTCCGCTCCCAGTCGAAAGCACTGCAGTTGCGCGGTGGTTATGTACATACATACTTACGCGTTTTCATTTCACATCGTGAATATATTCTTTTATATATACATACAAACATACATACTCGTATTCATAGATATTGATATGTACATACATACATACTTGTATTCAAATGTACATATGTATATCGGAAACATATTCTTCTCATGCCATTAAATGCTCGAAGTAGATGGCATTATTAAAGAAGCTACCGTATGCATGTATTTTGTAAATTATGTACGAACCTGGACACAGATGACAGCGGGGCACTCGTCGCATCTGATATGGACTTCTTCTCCGATTGGAAGGAGGCAGAAACGGCAGAGCAACGCATCGTCCTCCTTCGATCCACTGCTCCCGGCAGTGTCCTCCATCTCAGCATCTTCTTTTCCAGCCATTGTTGGCAAGTACTTCTGTAAACAGGCATTATAAGCCATAATATTTATGGAATATCAGTGAAATAGCAAATAAAAGAGGGTAAGAGTAGTGTCTCTCCGTTACGATTCCTCCCCCGAGCACAGATGTGTCCCACATGCACTGCGCCGTTCTTTGTTTCTTTCTTTGTCTGACCCTTCCCCCACTCTCTCTACTCTCCTCTTTCTTTCTCTGTCCGACCCTTCCCACTCTCTCTGCTCTCTAACTGTCTGCTCCCTCTTCCTATCTCGCTGCATTCGATAGACGCACGGCTCAACAGCACGCGTCGCGGTCAAAATGACATTCAAATCTTACGGAGGGAAATTTAGTTAGCGGGGAGAATTCTCATGTAGTTTTTATTTTTGTTGAAAAACGTACACAAAAAATTTCGGGAATAAACTTTGTTCATAAAAAAACGCCAATAGTTTACAATTTGAGACATTAAAGCGATCTACTATCTCAAAACGTGAAGAGAAAGCTTATCTTAGCACAGAAGCAGAATAAATAAATAAAAATAAGAAAGTACGCGTGAAACGGGACCACATTCTCTGTAAAGATGCCCGGGATTGATGAAGAAGTCACCACTAAAAGAATACTTTCAATTTAGCATTTCTATAATAGCACATCTTCGTAAGTCGAGAACCTATAATTGCCTCAAATTGTGAAAGCGCAGGGAATCTTGCACAGCGACAGGAAGCGGAATGGTACGATTGTAGATCGAAAGCGGGATTATAATATTGTACATATACATACATACATATACTAGTATGTATCAGATTGGCAAGATCGAACATGAAAATGAAACTACGCAATATTAAAGAGTAAGTGGAAGCAAAAGTCATCGCCTAAGGAAGAGAATGAGAATGGCAATGAGCTGGAGAAGCGCGAGGCCAGCGACGGCAGCCTTCACGTTGCGGGATGAATGCGCGTTCTCGGCCATGATGTCAGCGATGCGCTCGCTCAGACGCTCCAGCGACACCTCAGCTCGCTCCAGCGACTCCTCAACTTCCATCATTAGAGAAGAGAGAAAGAGAAGTGAGAGAAAGAGAGAGAGAGAAAGAGAGAGAGAGAGGGAGAAAGAGAGAAAGAGAGAGCATAAGGTGGAAGCTACTCTGAATCCCAATCTCATTATCAGCACCTGAACTCGTTTGGTCTGCTCTGCAGACTCTTCGCGCTCTGCATTGGAGAGATGCTTGCGTCTCTTGCCAGACTTGTTGTCCTCATTCGAGTCACTCGATTCGTCCGATTGCTCCTTCAAATCAATTCAATTCTTAATTAATGCAATTAATCGTCCAACCACTACAAACCTCAAGCTGTCTCAAGACCTTGCTCTTCTTCGGTCGCACGCGACAGATTGTCTTGATATGATAATTGTTCTCAATCTGCCGAACGTCATTGTGCGGATCCCAGGGGCGGTGGCTGAATATATGGATATTAAAAGGGATATCAACTTTCCAAATATTCATTTCCTATCTACGGAAAATTCATTGAAAACCCACTCCGAGTAGATGTACTCGTAGACATCTCGCTGCTTGTGATGCCTGAAGAACTTGGTGTGGTGCGGCTGGCCAGAGCGGGCGCGCAGTCTCTGCTTATCCTCCAGAATGGTCTTCTGCTCTGTCGCAGAGTACTGGTCATCGGCAGCGATTGCTTCGCTAACTTTCAGCCAGAGTCTAGAAAAAAAAATGGGATCAACTATGCTTATGGTTAGATGAACGTTTAAAAACAGACTTCTTCGATTCCCAGTCATTCTGATGCTCGAGTGGAATTTCTCGCCGTTGCAAGCGACGGCGGAAAGTGTCAGGTGTGGCCTCCCAGAGAGTCCGTTTCGCACCCTGCAATCAGCTTCTTTTTTTTATTATTTAATCTTTCTGCTAAAGAGAAAAAACACGAGACATCTTCTCAGTGACATGAACGGACATCTTTGGTGTCCTTCCACTGGATGAGCCCGTCCCATTGGCCGTCAATCTCGGCCAGAGTCTGCTTGTGCAGACGAATGGCGCCCGAAATGACATTGATGGATCCGCCGAGGAATGGCTTCAGCTTGAAGTCCAGCGTGCACACATACGCTGTGCGGTCGCACTCGATTGTCACCTTGGATGAGTTGGAACAGTCAGTAAGTTAGCATGTAGATAGCAAGGAGTTAGCACAGAATTAGCAAGTAGATAGCAAGGAGTTAGCACCTGTCCACCAAGTTCCATCGTCATTGTCCCAATCATAATACCCTTGCAATTGGCAAAGGGCAACCCGACCGTGTAGGTCTCGCCCCGATTCAGGAGGCATATGCTGTAAGAGTCCCTTTCATATCCATTCGTAACAATACAAAAGTCGTAATCATTACAAAAGAGCCGCAACCGACGAACCTAATCTTGCCAAGCATCATTGCAGAGACGCTATTGCCGTAGTACTTGCTCTTGGAAAGAATCGTTGCGGACACGTCAAAACCGGCCTTCCGATTTGTCACGAAAAGTGACGAAATAGGCGGATGATGAGACACCTGAACAACCAGTTTGTATTAGATAAGAAAATGTGGCTAAAAAAAAGAGTAAGAGAATGACTCACCTGTTCCGCAACGTAATACGTGGTGGAACCGTCCGGGTGATCCCATGAACAACGAAATGTCTCTCCAAGAATCGGGTTATATGGCTTCTTTAAGCCTTTCGGCTTCTTATAGAAGCCGCTCAAGTAGAATCTCGCCACATAGAGCATTCTCATAAAAGGGTCCTCTTCGGCAGCAGCGCTAGAAAAATAAAGAGAGGATGGCATGGACTTACTTCTCGGATCATTTGTGTTTACCTTTGCAAGAGGTCGGCATGAAAATAGTAATCGGAGAGCTTTTCAAGAAAAGAGCGAGGCTCCAGGATGAATGTAGGCAGCACTACCTGCAACGTTTCAACTTGTTTGAAGCCGTTCAACGTATTTTTCTGGTGCCATTTACTAGCAACAAACCTTTGACAAGTCCATTCCGGGGCGAACTTGCTTGAGGATACTCCAGACGAGGCTCTTGTTCTCTTCGCCCACTTCTTCGCACTGTGCGCCCTCTCCAAGTTGTCCAAACTAGAAGCATGCATCAGTCTGGCAATAGTTGACAGACATCTCTGATTAGAATGAATGATTCGGAATTAAGATTGTCTCTAGCCTGTTCCTGCTCGGAGCGGATCCACGGACTCTCCTGCTCCTGTTCGATGTCATCGCCGCTCCCTTCAGACTGCACGGCCTCGTCATCGTGACTTCGGTCGTCAATCCCTCAAAGTGGACAGCGTACACTTGCACCCAATGCCATGGACATGGAAAGGCTCTCCTCCTACTCATCTGCCCACTGTAAACAATTCAGTGGTCTGCTCGTATTGCATAAATGTGCTTCCATCTTCAAGCCTTGCGTCAATCGGACATTACATCAATTCTCAAAGGAAAGAAGAGCGCGAGAGAGAGGAAGCATAAGGGAAGACTATTACGTCGAATTGAGTTACTCTCGAGATTTCTCTTGCATGTATGGGTAATGGGTAGGAAAGGGATAGAAAGAGAGGGAGAGAGAGGGTAAGAGAGAGAGAGAGAGAGAGAGAGAGAGAGAGAGAGAGAGAGGATAAACAGACCACAGAAGTGTTTCTCAGCCTCAGTCTCGGAGAGGCGTTTCTTGCTATCTGTCTCTGGGGCGTCATCATTGTTGTCCTCTTCCTCTCCCTCCTCGTCTCCTTTCGCTGCAGCAGCCAAGATGGCAGCGGCTGCTGCCTCCTCTTCCGTCTCTGTCTCCTTCGGTGTCTCCAGCTGCAATCGGGACCACTTAAGAGAGTGAGAGAGAGAGTGAGAGAGCGAGAGAGAGAGCGAACGAGAGAGAACGAACGAGAGAGTGAGAGAGAGAGCGAGAGCGAGAAAGAGCGAGAAAGAGAGAGAAAGAGAGAGAGAGAGTGACAGAGAGTGAGAGTTGAGAATGTCAAAAAAACATCAACCAGAATAAAGCGACAAGAAGACAATAGGATATTAAGACGAAAGAGAAGAAGAAGCATGCAAGAAGGGGATGGACTTCGGAAAAATCCAAATCGTTCTCGACTCTCTCAAGACGAACAAAAAGGCAAACGTCGAAACCTTATGCATTGTCCTCATGAGAAGGCCGGAGCAGCGAAGGGACAGCTCGAGGGCGTCCAGCCAGCATCGGCCAGCCTACAATGTATATTTACACTCAATTTAAAGAAGCATTTAAGCTACGCCACAATTTATGGATCCGAAAAGGCACTTATAATCTGAAGAAAGAGGTGCCAGAAGGAATATTTCTGCCTGATGAGAAGGAGCGCGGCAGATGAGATGCGTGGAGGGCAGCCGCTGGAGAGTGACAGCACCATGCGACTCACCGAAGGGGCCACGGGTCGCCCAAATGTTCTGGTCGAGAGGGTGGAAGAGCTTGAAGCAGAAGCCGTCCTTCTTCGATGGCCGCTCTATCAGCTCGCACACGTTCAGCAGTACCGTACCGACCCAGTGGCCTTGCTGAAAAGTGCAATCTAAATTCATTCAAATCTCCCGCCTTTGGACTTAACATTTTGGGTATAAGAATAGGTTATTTAGAAAAAAAACGAGAGATAGTGACCGACCTTGTGTGTCTTATCGGTCTTGTAGACGAGCAGCAGTCCTGGCTTGAGCACGCAGTAGTAGCGCTGCCACTTGCGGAGAGAGCCGCGCACCTTGAGCCAGTCGGCCATGACCACGACGGTGGGGTCGCGCAGCGCGGACACCAGCTCGGCCGCCACGCGCTTCTTCTCATCGCGATACTCCTTCTTCTGCTTCTGAATCAGCAGATCCGCTTCGCTCTGTGGCCGCAGCGACAGCCGCCGCACCACTTGCATCCTCCTCCTTTCTCAGTCAGGCTAGCAGCGCTTCGGCTGCTCCCTTCGCTGCCCTGATCCAGCTCTTTTCTCTACACCGGGCACACTAGACGCACTTTCGACATCAAGAACATTCCACATATGGAAAGGGCCGACTTCTTCGCAAGAATTGGGAAGAGAGAGAAGAGAGAGAAGAGAGAGAGAGAGAGAGAGAGAGAGAACAGAGCGCTAGAGGATCGTGAACATACTTAGTAATCTGAGTGAGAATGCCTTCTAAAAGAAAGAAGTGAAGAAAGGAACAGCGCGACTGGGCAACCCGCTGCCACGCCTTCTCTTCCACCACTTCTTTTTTTACTTCCACCGCGGAAGTTTCATCGCTAATATTTCATTGGAGGCATTTGGCGAACGCGGAGGCTAAGAGAGCAGTAGAATAAATTAGTAGCCAATTTAGACTAAGCCAGAGGTCATCTAATATTGACGATGAATGCAGCAAGACGAGAGATGTTTACGAGGAAAGGTGAATAATGACTGCACGGAGCCAAATCACACCTGATACTAGTACATATATGTACATATGATACCTCACAAAAGAAGGAAGTGGATGTGGTGAGGCACAGAGGAACAGTGAGGTGTACATATATAAACTGTCGCAGTGGGAAGGAAAGTGCGTGGCAACAACAATTCGCCTGTAAATGATATGCAACTAAGCGGCCGGTCGAAACGAAGAGCACGAAGGAATGAGATGGCGCGATTATAGGAAAGAAAGAGTGAAAAGAGAGAGAGAGAGAGAAAGAGAGAGAGAATGTGAGAGGGCAGAGAGAGAGAGAGAGAGAGAGCATTGCACGCAGGAGAGAGTGCAAGAGTGCAGTAGAGCAGTCATGCTTCGCTCTTCACCTGGCCTCTGCGACGACGCAGAGGCCATACGTTGACAAGCGGCTGAATCCATTCAGGATTATTCTGCTTCCTCTGTGAAGAGTCGCCACTCGAGATCGTCGAGAACTGCATCGGAGAAGGGGGGGGGGCAGAAACGAACAAGATTAGTTCATATTCTTTTTTATAGCCTATTATTCATCTACTTTGACGGCACTATTATAAATTTTTGCGCATAGCCCAAAGTTAAAACGTAACATTAAGAAGTAGTAGATGAGCGAGCGCTAGAAAAGTATGAGTGTGGAAATTTGACATCGCAAGGTAGAATTACCGAAGAGCAAGAAATAAACATGCACAAGCTGTAGAATGGAGCCGGCTTTAAGTGATGGAGAGCGAGAAAAGGTCCGCCTCTGACTCTTTCATCCAACACGCGCCTTTTCCACACAAGCCAGACGAGATTGAAGAAAAAGGCTACTGATGGAGACGGTTGATAAGAAAACAACCATGCCGACTAACGCAAACAACTGGGAGCAGTGAAACAAAGAGAGCAAAACCATTCTTTTCTTTATAATGGGATGGATGTCCGGGTTGTCTTTTGATAGCTGCTAATCAACTTGTTGACACCCCGTTCTCTTGCGATATGCATCACTTATTTATAGAGAGTAAAAAAGGGGACGTGCCTTGAGAGACGTCTTCCTCACGTCGCCCTCCTCATCGAGAGCCACGGCTGCCATTGTCGCGGAGGCCGCTCCTCACCTCCCTCCTTCCTTTCCACCTGCAAAGGTCCTTTCTGTTTACAACTCGATGACAGAGAAGGCAGCAGACTCGTTCTGTCGCCTTCATCTCAATGCGCGCGCGAGAGTTCAGAGGCAAGAGGATGGAGGGAGAAAGAGAAAGAGTGGGAGATAGAAGGATTACAGAGAGATATTCGGGAACTGAGTGAGAGAGAGAAAAAAAAGAGAGTGAGCAAAGAGTGAGAAGAGAGAGCGATAAAAGAGAGAGAAAAGAGAGAGAGAGAGAGAGAGAGAGAGAGAGAGAGAGGAGAGAGAGAGAAAACGAATGGGGTTGAACCAGAAAGAAGAGAGAGAGAGAAAGGAGAGAGAGAAAACGAATGGGGTTGAACCAGAAAGAAAAGAGTGTGTGTGTGAGAGAGAAAGAGAGTGTGAGAGAGTGTGAGAATGAGAGAACGATCGAGATGAATAGAATGGAGGCTAAAGAGATTTGGTGGCAGCACGACACAGTTCAATCGAGTTTGTTTGAGAGGCAAGCGCCGTGTCGTTTTGACGCAGGAGATTAGAGTACATTCAAGTTCTAAAAGCAACGGTAAAATGTCTACGGCAAAAGTGAATCTTCTCGGGAGTCGCTTTAACTCTCTCATCTGTTGATCTCTTATTTTGCCCTTTACTATGGTCGAGAGTAACCCTGCTTATGATTCCAAAACACCCTCTCTCTCTCTCTGTCTCTCTTTCTCTTTCTTTTTCTTTTTCTCTTTCTCTTTCTCTCTCTATCTCTTTCTCTCTCTCTCTCTCTCTCTCTCTCTCTCTCTCTGTCACTCTTGCAATTCTTTCCATCTGCAGAAGCATGGATGCCTGAGGCCGATCGATAATTTAATGAAGGCTTACCTAAAATGGAAGGCATCGCAATTGACGTATTTTTTTTAAATAAATAGAGTCCGATGAAGCTCCTACAGGCAATGCGAATGTGCCATGCTTTCCTTTCTGTCTCGCGAGGGAAAAGAAAGCACGGCCGGGGCGGGCCAAGCCCGGACACGCGGGAATGAGAAATGCGATCGAGTAAAGTGAAACACGAGCAAGATGAGTGAGGAAGAGGGAGAGAGAGAGAGAGAGAAAGAAGGGGAAGACCAGCGGCTATCCCTATCCAATGAGAGAGTGAATGACACGTACACAGTGGCCCCAATTCTCGTTCCTCTCTCTCTCTCTATTTCTCTCTTTCTCTCTCTCCATCTCTCTCGCCTTCTTTAGTCATTCTCTCCAACTGAAGAAGAGGAAGAAGATGCCATCGGCAGCCCTTCTGGCATGAAGCATAAATAAGAGCCGCGGCTTTGCTCATTCTCTTGGCCGTTCCTCACACGCTCCCTCCCTCCCCTTCCCTCGCCGGCCTCTCAAGCCGCAAAGGCACTCTTGTTACGTATTTGCAACAAAGGATAAATTCCATCATAGTGCTATTGCTATTCAGTGATTTTGACTTTCATTCCTACTCACCCTCTTTCTCTCGCTCTTGCTCTCAATCACTCTCTTTCTCTATCTACTTCGCTCTCTCTCTCTCTTTCTCCATCCGAGATGTTTTTCCTGTTTCTATTTCACTCTCGTTTGCACTCCACCTTTAGAGCCATTCTCTCTGTCTCTCTCTGTCTCTCTCTTTCTCCTATAATCATGCCATTCTGAACGCAACAGAGCAGAGCAAAGCAAGGAAAGCGAACGCAGTCGCAAGAAGTTTCATGTAGAATGTCTCTGGGAAACATGAGATGGAGGGGGGGGGGTCATTTGGAGTGAGACCATTCATTGGAGAGAGAGAGAGAGAGTGAGAGAGAGAGAGTGAGAGAGAGAGAGAGTGACAGGAAGAGCCAGGACACACACAGACACACGTTAATGTGCTGCCAGTGGAGAGACAGACATTAGCTGCCATAATAGAGCGGAAAGTTGCACACACGCCGTCCGTCGTCCACTCCAACGCGTGCCTCGACTGCGCGGAGCAGAAGCTACACTCTCCAGCCAGCTGCTTCCGAGCAAATATGAAGGAGGGATGGATGTGGTGGAGGCAGTGAGAGAGAGAGAGAGAGAGAGAGAGAGAGAGAGAGAGAGAGGAGGGAAGGGGCAGGCGAAGGAATTATAGAGAAAGAGAGACAGAGAGAGAGAGACACAGAGAGAGAAAATGAGAGAGAGGAGGTGGCAGGCGAAGGAATTAGAGAGAAAGAGAGACAGAGAGAGAGAGAGTGAGAGAGAGACAGAAAGAGAAAATGAGAGAGAGAGGAGGTGGCAGGCGAAGGAATGAGATAGGATGAGAGAGACAGAGAGAGAATGAGATTGATAGATAGATAGAGAGAGACAGAGAGACCGAGAGAGATATATAGAGAGAGAGAGATTGAGAGAGAGTGAAAGAGAGGAGAGGCGGAGCGACTGCGATGAGAAAAAGCATCGAGGGAATATTATAGCGAGGAAAGAGAGCAAGAAGCACTCTCTGGAATAAGCACACACAAAGAGACAAAAGAGAACGCACTTTGAAAGCGCATTCGCGGCCTGACAAAAAGGAAGAAGAACATATTTGCATAATACATTCATATATGTATATTGCATTGATCAGTTTTCGCCGAAGAAGCTGAGCATGAGCGGGGGAATTCGTTTTGAAGAGGCAATCTCTTCAATGAATCACGATTTCAGTGATGGTGATCACGTGAATATTAATTTCTCCTTATTCTTCTTCAAAATTCTCCTTTTCAAAAAAGTCCTTTTTCTCTGCAAACAAAGTGCAATGCATCCAGGCCAAGTCATTCTTCACTGAACAACCTGTAAAAAAAACAGCCAATTAAAGCATGAAAGAAGTGCGAACAAAGAACCCGTCGTCTTCAGTATAAACGAGTTTCTAAACGATCACATATCTACAATTAGAGAGCTACGCTTAATCGATAGTACAAAGGTAGAAAGAGTGAGTGGAATGACAGGAGAGCAGTAGAAGAATGAAGAGTGCAATAAACGAGAGTCTAATTGTAAGGAGAGAGGTGATGGGGGGGAAGTGAAAGAAGAGAATGCCTGCCTTCGGCTGCTCCGTCAACACAATCCTCTCTGCTCTTTCGCTCTTTCGTCAGTCGCGTAGTTATACTCTGCAAAAAAAAGAAGGATAGCCGCTGCTTCGAAAACTCGTAGTCTTCGAAATCTTTGTTTTGGTCTTACAATGGACCTAACAGACAGAACAGCCTTTGTATCACTTTCTTTGTTTTTTTTCTCTCAGTAAACTCAAAAACTCTTTTTATCGCTAATCGTGTTGCGATAATTAAAGGAACCACGAAGCTAATTTTTTTAAGCCTAAATGCCCCACTGTTTTCCTGCAGACAGATGTTGTCGACATGGTGGTGACCTTTGAAAATGTGAAAGGGAAATGGCACCGTTGGCACGTGGGTTGGCATGGTGTGAATAAAGAAAGGCTGTTCGAGGAGAAGGAGAGACAAAGCACTTTGCTGCCTCGCAACGACTACATCCTTCCATTCCCATTAGGATTTACTGGCTTGAACGGAGCAAAGATTAGGGAAATGGAAGAGAGAGAGAGAGAGAAAGAGAGAGACAGAGAGACAGAGAGAGAGAAAGAGAGATATAAACGGAGACTATAAAATAGGAGAGAGACGGGAGAGACTAGAGAATGAGAGATGAAAACGAACACGTTTCGCTCGTCGAGGATTGAAATGGCGTCATCGTGTGCTTCATCAGCAAAAGGCGCAGTCTGGCGTGGGAGGGGGAAGTCGTCCGCTTCGCAGAGGGCAGTGCGGTTGTTGGGCCGGTAGCCGGAGGGGCAGTGGCTGCCCGGCTCGCCATCCTCATACATGCCACTTCCATGACGCTTTCCACTGGAATAACGGTTTCCTTGTCAACGGTTTCAAATACAACGGTTTAAAATAGAACAAACTTGGAGAAGTATCGGCAGACGACGTAGAGATGAGTGACAGTGGCGCCCTTGCATCTCGCGTAGCCGCATCCCAGCAAGAACTGGTCAGCATAGGTCATCTCAAATGGGGTAGCAACTCACAAAGAACTTCCTTTGTCATGGCAAGAGAGCCATTTATGGCTCTTTCTTTCACAAATTTTACGCTCTTTCATTCTCTGCTTGTTTTTTTCTGTTGTTGTAGCAGACAAAGAAAGAGAACACTGCTGGACACACCAGCATTGCATGGCCAATCTTGTGAAAGTTCGCGCTCGTTCCAATGTCTTCGAACTCCTTGGACCAACGGTAAGTGGAGTTCTGCAGGAATCACATGCTTGTGGTCTTCTTTAATTTGGTAACAAATTTGGCACGATGCCAACTTTGTACAAAGGGGTTAAGAAATTTCACAAGTCCATTAAAAGAAACGAGCCCATCATTACCACTCCAATGCGGAATCGTTGCAAGTATTCCTCGCTTCCCCAGACGCGCCAGAGACTCTCTGAATGAAGCGGAAGGGGCCGATCATGACGCCAGAGACATGCGTCTGCCCACTTCTGCGCTGCCTTCTCCAGATCACAGCTCCATCTCTTAATTAAATGCATGATATGCAATTGAGATATTTTCGTATCTCGAAAGGGGAGAAGTAGTCTGAAAGTCTGAATACCAAGCTGATCATGTTGGCCGCTGTCGGAAGGCTACCGTTCTTTGTATTGTACAGACCGCGCGCCACTCGCGAGCGATGGTAATTGTGCGATTGGATAAACTCCTCCCGGATCTCACGATCAACTTTTATTCCGCAATCTAAAGGATGGTGGGATATGGCAATAAAATGAAGGCGAGATCAAGAGGGTGAAAGAAAGAGAGGAATAGAGAAAGAGATAGAAAGAGACAGTGAGAGAGAGAAAGATAGAGAAAGAGAGAGAGAAGGAGACACAGAGAGGGAGAAATGGAGATATATAGAGAAAGAGAGAGCTGCGAGGCAGAAGAAGACATCGAGATTGAAATGCGTTCCACATAATGTCTGAAACCAACCATCGCCAGGCGCAAGTGGTACATATGGATTATTCGCGTATTTAGAGTAGAAGATGCGTTCATGTCCAGCTGAAAGTAAGATGTCCTTCAACTAGTCTTACGCTTAATCGCCAGAATTGAAACCAACCAATGCAAGCAATTAGATGCAACAAGAATGTGAAGATGAACTTTTTAGCTGCATTGTTGTACTGAAGGAACACCCAGTGCATTGCCACGAGTGGAGAGTGCCGAAGATGCGCAAGCAGTGGCCATCAGCTACCGCTCTTTTATAGCCTGCTGCCCTCGAGAGTGGCACTCAAGTGTGATGTCGCTCTCCTCTTACTGCAGCCATCTTTGAAAGCATCTATGTATGTAGCTAGTGCTAACCTTAAAGTAAGCTCCCCCTCTACCACGACCAATGGTCATTCGTTTAATTCGCATCACGTCTCGGCTCTCTCTCTCTCATGAAACATTCTCCACTGCTGCTGTTCTGCCTCCTTCGTCTCACCAGTTCCGGGCGTAGTAACCTTGAGTCTCACGCTGAAGCAGAAAAACTTCCGCATGTAAAAACATAGAAAAAGTCGTCACTGCAAATAATTTAATAACGTTCTTGAAATAATTAAAGGAATAACGGATTTTTTTTTGGCTCAACTACATACATGAGGCAAAATGCTATAACTGATCACTGCTAGGGTAAACGTTGAGAAGAACATCCTAATTAGAATTAAAACAAGCCGAGGCGCAGACGAAAAATTCTTTGGTCTTCATTGCGTCCAATTAAAGACCAAACACGATTATGTCTGGTGAAAACAACATGAAAAACCCGCTTTTACCCCTCAAATTATATAAACAGTTGTTATAACATCTATGTATGTGGACATACTACATATGCTCGGTACGGGTAGAATTTTGAAAAGGACCACATATAGACAATCGATGCACGATAAGGCCAGCAAGAACATTCGTGCAGGATGTATTCCGTTCCTCTGGGAGCGTGCCTGGGCTGGGAGAGAGTGTGGTGGTGAGGTGGCTGGACGAGGCCCTAGCCATCGGCTCCCTAAGGATCTCCGCTCCTGCCTTCTCGCCTACTCCAAGCATCTTGTCACCAGAGATGGTGCAATTAGCTTTACAATTAGCCGTATAGTCCTAATTAATGTGTTCTAAATGCTGACTCAATGCTTCTTTCTTCCTTTCCTTTTCCCATTTCTGTGCAAATGTCCCGCTCCGATGTCAGTCTACTTGTAATTCATTTCCTTCCTCTTCCCTTTCATTCCTTTCACTTTCGAGTCCATTGGCAGTTGGTCTGCAAATGTTGTTGTATGATCATTGCAACATTTTTTTACACCTTAGAAGCAAGATATGAAATTTTTAATGATCAAAATGTGTGGCAAAATACAAGCTTATGAAAATTTGGCAAATAGGACAGAACTTGGGCACCTCGATATAACAAACCTGATAATATTAGTACATTGTCAATAGACAGACTTCCGTTGAAGCAGGCCTTGTCCTACGAAGAACCATAGGAATCACCGATGAGTTGAGCCTATGAATAAACTCTGCTGCTAACTCGCTATAAGGTAGATAATAGATCTAATCTAAGTGAAAGTACACCCTACAAGCAAGCAAGCGAAATATATTCCAAACTAGTGTTTCAAACCTGGCTACATGATAGTTCGAATTAATAATACTGTCCTATTAAGTTTTGTGTCCATAACATCGCGCACTGCGGGTGTATGGGGAAGTGAGGTCTTCTTCCAAGTTAGCGGGTTCTATTGGGGAGGAAGCCTAGACATGGGTTGCTTTCTTGACACCGAGGAGGTATTCGGCCACTCCGATGAAGTAGACAGTCTGAGCAATGCCGAAGAGTGGAGCGACTACCATCATTCGGCACGCGGCGCCCTTGAAGAGAGCACGCGGGCCTTCTTGCGACACTATCTTCCTGCAACACAAGCTCATTTCATTTTACAATCAGTTGCTATTGTCCACATTTCAATATCTTGCTGCGAAAAGGAGTTGGAGATTATGGTAGAATATAAGTGATGGGAACACTGACAAGAATGCATCGCCAATGTTCTTATAGCGCACATCGTCGGGGCCGAGGTTGATGGTCTGCATTCGCGTCTTGATAACTGGAACAAGGGATCATGATATGTCAAACTCTCGATGTTCTAGAAGTCCAGAGAGAGAGAGAGAGAGAGAGAGAGAGAGAGATGGAGAGAGATACAGAGACAGAGGGAGAGAGGGAGACAGAGAGTGAAAGGGAGGGAGACAGAGATAGAGCGAGAGAGAGAGAGATGGAAAGAGGGATGAAGAGACAGAGTGAGAGATACAGAGAAAGAAAGAGAGGAAGAGAGAGAGAGAGGAGAGAGAAAGCAAGATGTAAGAAACCATCGAGTGGAGTGACGCAGAAGCATGCCGTGGCGCCTGCTACGAGGCCGGAGCAGAAACTCGTCCAGAACACAGCGTCGCCACTTCCATCCGACTTGCGGGGGCCCTTTACTTTCGCAAAAAAACTTTTCACAACATAAAAGAGAATTAATCCATAACGCTGACAAATTGCAAAATTGGTGTTAGGGTTTACATTTATAAATTAGTCAGCGAATCACGGCACTGACAAGCGAGTCAAGGTAGGCGAAGAGTGGGAAGTAGAGAACGGAGAAGGTGACATCGCGGGCGAGCGTGGAAGAGAGGCCCTTGTAGAGGCCGGCTAGGCCATCCTTCTTCACGATGCCGAGTGCAAGCTGAGTGGCCGATTGCTTCTGGCCGCCGCCTCAAAAGATATAATCTTGACATGGCCAGATGAGGACTCGTCAAACTCGTCCACTCACCACTCGTCCGGCCGGCATCTTGCATCTGAATCTTGAGCAGCTCCATTGGAGTCGTCACTGATATTTGGAAGAGTCCAGCCAGGCCACCGGCGATCATTCCACGGCATATCGACAACTTCCTACAGTTTAAGTGTCAATGGGGATACTGAAACGAGGAACGGAATAAAAGACTGAATCGGGGGATAGTGTAACCAGAAGAGACCAACTTCTCGCCAGGGACAGCCAGTTGGTGGCGGAAAAAGTCGTTGGCGACGAGTTTGATGGCCTTCTCGGGGGTGATGAGGAGAATGTTGACAGAGGAGCCGGCGTACATCCCGCGAAGCTTGAAGAAGAAGGACGAGCCGCCCGCTGCCCATGTCTTTTTAGCGCAGTCAGCACTAAGCGGGGGGGGAAGTCATGGAGGGACCTTCTTGGCACTTTTGAGAAAGTAATTAATTAGAGGAGAAAATGATTAATTCGAGGAGAAAGAAAAGACTGACATGCCCGTGTACTGCGCCTTGCCCTCGATGATACGCTGGTTCTGCAGGCGAGTCTTGACGAGATCGATGGGGAAGACGCACGTCACTCCGATGATGCCAGCCAGGCCACCGTTCATGATCTTCGGCACGTAGCTTAACGACGGATTGTACGAACGTTTTTCACGCTCTCGATTTAAAGGAACCATGCCCTGAATGATTCTACAGTAGTATATTAGGACCATTTTGAACACGCATTCTCTAATGTTTGGCCCTTCTGCTGGTTAGAGAGCGTGTGAAATTGGAGGGTGGCTAAAAGCTACAGTAAAAAAAATTTTGGCCCAGTCATATTTTGCAAGCTCTTAACTTTGTAGGAAGTAGACAAAAACGGTCCAAACTTTCTATCAGTACGTTTTAGACACATACGAATAGATTCACATTCATAAAAATATATGTTAATAATCCAGTGTACTGCTCCTTTAGCTCCAATTCCAGGAGGTGGAAAAGCAAGGTAACAGGAGAGAGAGAGAGAGAGAGATGAAAGAGATCGGGAAAACTGATTGCTCAAACGGCTCTACAAATGTAAGGGAGAGTAATCAACTAACGAGAACTGCTGTTGCTCCTGGGGCGCCATGGCTGGCTGCTCTCCCTTCTCCGCCTACAGGCAAGTTGTAGAATTAGAGGAGTGATGAAAAAAAGGTGACGAGTAAGATACTGCCGTGTACATAAACACATCATACAATGTGACAATGAAAACTTCATTCGTTTATTTAACAAGATCAGAAAAAAACCTATTACTGAAATGCGACCCGTTACTGAAGTCCAGAGCAGTATATGAGTAGATAACCATGTCAAAGATGGCTAATAAGTAAGTCGGCTTGCAGCCAGAAGAACATTCACAGAGGTGTACGAGCACTTCTCACAGAAGCCCGCACCGTAATACATATAAAGTTTCAGAATACGATATCACAAAAATGCATTGATAGATACTAGCCAATATATTTAGTCTCTCTTAGCTATATAGCGTAATATTATTACTGAAGCCACTAGGAACCCATAAAAGAATTCACCAAAATAAATATAATGAGCAAAAGGAAATTAAAACCTAGACACAGCTTCTCTTATCCATGTTAGCGAACAAGGATATCAGGATTTATCAAACTCGCTCGTTCCTGTTGTTCAGTGGAGGAGTGATGCGTATGTGAGAGGGCCACCTTTCCTGGCAAAGAACTGGAAGGGGAGAAGAAGAGATGGAGGAGTGAGTGGAAGATGCCATTGATAATGGAAGACGTCGCAAAGACACCGCCGATGATAGCACAGAGTCGAAGGAGGAGATGCAGAAGAGTCCTTCAAATATTCATGATCATTCAAGCGAAGTAGTAGTGTCAATGCCGGGAACTAAGGAAAACTACAAGAAAGAAGCACAGAAAGTCATTTTACGTAGAACTTTTCGTGTTTGCGAACAAACAAGATATTGTGATAGTTCCGGCAGTGGGTTCGGAATGGATGTGTAAACACTATTGACGCAATGGACCAGTATGAGAGACAGGAAGGAAGAGAGAGAGAGAGAGAGAGAGAGAGAGAGAGAGAGAGAGATAGAGAGAGAGAAAGAGAGGGAGAGCGAACTATAGAGGAGCGGCGACATGAGAAGAAAAGGGCGGAAGCAGCGATGGGAGAATAAGAGATGGAGAAGAAGTTCACGTGGGCCGATAACACGATTGATTCAGTGGGAAAGTGCACAGAGTGAATGTGTGAAAGGGAGCCAGCAAAGAAGAGGCCTGACCTAACACGTTCACGAATCTCGATGACCGTGGCAGAGAACTCGTACTCAAAGTAGATGCCGCCTTCGCTGTACACGCTGTCTTGCTTCTTCTTCTCAACAAATTCTCTTTATTTCCTCCTCATTATCAGTGAGTGCTGATGTAAAACAAACATAAGAAAGCGCGAACCATAAAAGTGAGTGAGTACTGATAGCTCATCGTGTAGCCGCCAAAGAGTCCCTTATATATCTTGGTAGGGACGACCTTGAGGAAATATCGGTAGACATCATGACCTAGGAAGAGTGGAAACATGTATGAGGGCTTAGATGGTAAACAATTTCGAGAGCACAGTATTCTTTCTCTCTCTCTCTCTCTCTCTTCAAACTGACCACTCTCAGAGATTTGTTCAGCGCCGGCGAGAGGGCTCACCAAACCGGAGATGCGAGGGCCAAAGTTGAACTGCTCGATGCGATGAGAAATGTTTCGGATTTCTGGAAGAAAAAATATGTTGCGTTTGCATTCTATACTATACATGCGAGTAGTAAATAAGATGTAAGCATTTTGTGTACAATTACACATGACGAGGAAGGGAATCAAGCTAGAAGCACAAAAAATTTTATTTGTAAACAAAGAAACAAGCGACTTATTTTTGTCATCATCTCCGCCGTGTCCGTGAACATGGAAGCCCATTCCACTGGAGAGACTCACGAGGATCTTCTCATTCTTGCCCTTCCGAACGTCCAGCTTCCCGTGGATGCGGCAAGCGGTGCCCTCGTCTTTTGATGAAGTCGCAACCATTTGGAAGACTCCCATTCCGGACGCCACCATGAACACCTCAAGCAAGACTCTGATTGCAATACGAATTGGGCATACTCTTCAATGCAGCACCAAAATGAGTTAAGTTAACTGACAATCTGTTGGTTGTCTCCATTTTTGCGCCCCTTCTTCGCTTCCTCTGCAATCTTGACCTTCTCTGCCTCCTGCTTCTCATCGGCCAGATTAGTCAGCTGCTCTTCGACATCTTCAGAGACGTACTCCATCTAAATAGAAGGATTGATGAGCACTCATGGTATGCGACGAATTAACAATAGAACATTTATTGACTGTTAATCAAAAGATACTATTCTTAAATACACAGTTTAATTAAAAAGTCACATTGTAAACTCTACAAGACACAATGTAAAGCTTACCTCTTCAAGTCCTCTAAGCCCATCGGCATTCATTTTCGCATGCGCATGCCTCAGGATTGTCCAGTAGAGTTGCTCTTCATCCGTGAACTCGAATCTTTGAAAACATAGCAATTAACTTAATTGGCAAATCAATTGCTAGGAATTGTATTCGAGACTGGTTATTTGTTCTAGTGAGGAAGAGAGAGAGAGAGAGAGAGAGAGAGAGAGAGAGAGAGAGAGAGAGAGAAAGAGAGGGAGAGAGAGAATGTATCTAACCTTGTCGGATCCTTGGTAATCTGCTGTTGCATGTGTAGATGGTGGGCACCGCCGCCGAGGTCATTCGTGGTCGCCACACTCAGCGCATTGCATGGAGTCGCAACGACAAAGTCCATTTTAAGGGGAGGGCGTCTGATAAAGAATTGAATTGGTTTGGAAAGCTTCTACGTAACTACAAGGATTGGTCCACATGGCACCACAAAATATTTGTATCAATCTACCATGATCCGTATTGAAGCAGTTTGGCATGGCTACTGTTAATATTTTTTATCACCCGGGCAAGCAAAACTGGACCCTTACAGATTGACTCATAGATAATCATAAACTTGGCACGTACTCATCATCGTCCGTGTCTACGGTGAAGCGATAGTCGAACTCGCGTCGACCGAGAAAGTGAGTGTGCACTTCACCGAACACCAGAATTAGAATGACGATGAATGAGAGGAAGGAAACTGCAAGAAAGAGGAAGAATAGTCTAAGCAAAACAGCACATTTCATTTCATTATAAACACGGAGAAGAAGAAAAAAGTAACCAACTTATTCCAGCCGTGGTTCGCTTTTCCTCCTTGACGTCATCGACAACCTTGGAGAAGCCGTCAAGATCCTGGACCAGGCCGGAGAGGCCGCTCTTACGCTGCCGCAGTCCCGTGGCAGCTTCACCAGTCATCGTTCAACTTGACAACTACTTTATCTATCTTTGTTTTCCGCAATCACGAATAAAACGTTCCGGCTCCAGAGCTGAATATCACTTCAGATACAGAGGTAAGTAATTCGGAAGCGGTCGTATCGAATAAAGCAGACTGCATACCAATGATGCCCCACAAACACTATACGCTTGTAATGCCTTTGAAATATCTTTATTAATCTATACTTCAACTAATTCTAATTGAATAGCAATCAGCAGCACGCAATCTGAATCAATTCCATAGGATCCAAGCGGATCTAATAACTGAATTCTAATTGTATGAGCGTCCAGAACAAGAGAACGCGGCCTAAACAAGACAATACGAGCACGAAATTATGTATGACAGAGAACATTGATTAACACCCGCATAAAGAGTCTTTGGCAAAGTGCGAATAACATAAATATATAACAAAGGAGGAAAAATAATATTTCTCTTCAGATTACGCTCTGTTGAATAATAAATACTAAAAAAATATATTATCATTGGAAAAGAAAGCACAAAGTAAACAAGACAATGTCTCTAATGCGACTGGGCAATATCAGAGAAGTAGGACAGAACATCTTGAACTGAGAACTCCAACTCAAGCTTCGAGCCAGGATAGCAGGCGGCAATTCTCTGCTGGTATTCCTGGATCTGGTTGATGAACTTCTCCTTCAATCACAATTAGTTTATCAAAGTAAAATTCATTTAGAAGGTTAATTTAAAGAAAACCCGTGAATAAAAAAAATGGTAGAATGGAATTAACAAATAAATAAATAGTAGTTGAGGTACCTGCATACTGCGCCAGACGACTTGAAGCAGAGAAGAGTTGTCAATGAGATGCTTCTCAAGCTTCTTGTAGAGCTGCTCCAGGCCCTTTCGCACTTCCTTGCCCGGATATTGCGCAACAACCTGGCAGTGTGGAGATAAACAATATGATAACTGAACTGCTGATTCTCTCGTAGTTCATGACTGATTGGCTCTAACTTTCTTCAGCTCTGCCTTGCTGAATGGCTGCTGGTAACTGATCTCGTCTGGCCGAATTCCGCTCTCAATGGCTCGGCCGACATTGTCGAAGAAGAGCTAAATAGAATGCTGATGAGACGTGACGTCATAAATCACAGGATAAACCTGAATCTTCTCCAGTGGCCGTCCCATATGCTCATGGACATAAGCCTCAATTGATTCTTCTTTCTTCGTCTTCACATCCTTTCGCTGGTTGTTGAGGGATGAGATCTTGAGCTCGGAGAGAGTCACTGAATGTTTAGTTACGTGATTTTGTACGATTCTCGGGAAATGATAGCAAAGTTGATATAATGCAAAAGAACCAACTATAAAGCTGGTGGTAGTTTTCAAATCGGACGACTGAAGCGGGTGACTTGCTGTTTGGAGAGATGGCAGCGCGTTCGATTCCATCGCAGATCGATCGCTCCAGTGACTGGTACCTGCAAACAACTGCATGGTAGATCAATAATAATACTACTTTTATTGGTTTTCCGTGTACCATTTCTCGAGGTCAGCCCTTCGCTCGGCGCCCTCGAACATTGCTTCGCTTCTCTTGATGATGGCAGCGAAGCGTTCAATTGTTGGCAAAATGCCAATTCGAGTTCGTTTCGTTACTCGAACATCCGCCAGCGAATGAGACTCTCCTTCCTAAACAGAGAAGGATCTTCTTGAACAGGGAAGAAAAGCAACATCGCCATACCATGAAAATGTCGAACTGTCTCTTAATATTGATCATGAGTGATCCGAAAGTAGTTGCATAGTACGAGCCCGCGTCCGTTGTCTCCGACGGTTGTTGGAGAACCTTCTTTGATAGCAACACAAACAGCAGCAGAATGTTCCTGTAAAATCTTTTTTTTTGTGCTTTCCATTTCACGGTCATAAGTGAACATTTATTTCATAGAATGAATACAAAGAGTTGGGCAAGATACCAAGACGCGCCGTCGAGATTTGTTTGTTCAAATTGCACCTTATCTTGCAATAGGCACTTCTCAAGGTTGTTTTGTTCATCTTGTAAGCTAGAACATTATGGAAACATAAAGTGGTTACAAAGTAGAAGAGTAAAACCATAGATTCTGACATGCTGTTGTTGCGGCAGCAAGCCTTGGTGAATCTGTCCAGGTTCAGATTGAGCGAGTGGAAAAAGAGTGCCTCCATCATATTGCGCACTTGGTTGTTCATATCCTTATTCCGAGCAGCTAAAAAATAAGATCGATATTGCTATATTGTAATGAAGCTCATTATATGTTAACAGCAGTTCAAAAACTTCTCAGGTCTCACCTAGACTTCCACTTTCTCCGCTCTCATTGGATACGGTATCAGCAGCCATGAGCAGCTCCGAGTTCATGTGGAAGAAGCGGACACATAACTTCTGCTCGTTTACAATCACTGCATTCAATTCGCCCATCACAGTTTCGATCAGCTAAAATAGAGAAATAAGAGGAACAAAGATACGGGGACCGCGAGAGAGAGAGAGAGAGGAGAGAGAGAGAAAGCGAGAGAGAGTGAAAGAGAGAGAGAGAGGAGAGAATGAGAGAGAGAGTGAGAGAGAGAGGAGAGAGTGAGAGAGATACGGAGCGTGTGAGGAAATAAGGAAAATTCACTTGTTCCAAGAAGTGGCAAATGACTAACTGCTGGAAGAGTCACATCAGTTGAGCCATGTGAATCGTTGAAAGAAGAGTCTAAAACACAAATAAAATCAATGACAATTGTTGCTTTATATCGATTGATACAGATAAAAACAAGATCACTACAATACTTTAGAATAACGAGCGCATACTGTAGACCCGTCAACATCACCACTAAATCCTAGAAGCAATACAACTTACTGAATTTCCGATCGCTCGCCGCTCCTCCTGTAATACGTGCAACCTCATTGCAGATGGCATCAAAGAATCGATCGAAGAGTCTCTGGTAGAGAATGCGAGTGGCAGCAACGTATCGATCGATGGCAGCATTGTAGACAACGGGACGAGTGCCCTTGAGCCAGCCCATGAGATCGGCCAGGGGAGCAAGGGCACGATGACGCTGCGATTGCTTCGGGATCGACAGGCTGTGCCAGTCGGACGAGTCCACAGCCACTTCTGACTACAAGATGCATATTAATTTGGTTAAAAGTGGAAGTACATTCTCTTTAAATTAACAAAAAGATCAAAATATATGAGAAAGGTAAGAAAAATAAAAAAAAAGGAAAACGAAATAATAATGTGTGATGCGCTTGCCAAGTTGTTGAAGAGTGCCGAGAGATGACTCATGAGGCGGTCGACAAAGAGATCGAGGACGGTGAGCTTGTTGGCCTGCTCCGAGTACGCGCGCATCTGCAGCAACGACTTGGGAATGGCGGCGTGCACGAAGCGAGAGACGGCGTGCGCCGCCTCCACCACTCGCGAGATGCTCAAGCGAGGAAGAATGAAGTTGTTCACGTCGGATCAGAGATCATAGATCATAGATCAGACAAACACACCTGGTCGGATCTGAAATGTTGGCCTCCTTCAGCACGGCCAGATGCTTCTCTGACAGCACGTCCAGATTCTGCAGGAAGTCCCGTGTCTCCACTGTCAAGCGCTCCTTGTTTCGTCGCTCGACCACAGACAGCGAGTCCTTCTCTTCGATCAAGTCCACGCTGTCGCGAACAGCCTTCGAGTATACATTGTTATCGCTTGTCTTGCTTCGCGCAAACAAACAATAAATATCAACAATAAGTTCTATTCCGTTAATATTTGTCTAAGGACTACGGTCTTCAATTTCGCTTGCATTTCGCTAAAGATTACGGTAACTCGAAAAAAGAGAAAAAAGAAGGAATTACGAATTAAACCAACGGCTAAGATCTTGTCGCATTGGTCGACTTCGCTTTCGAGTTCATTACATTTGTCGAGAGCATTATCAAGAAGAAGAAGCAGATGATTAACGGCAGCCTCACTTCCCATCATTGATTCGATGTTCGCTCCATCCAAGCTCTGCAGCTGATCCGACAGCACCTTCAAGCATATCATTTAAAATCTCTGAGAGAAAAGAGTAGACTTATGGCCGAGGCAGACCTTTGCAAAGAGGTCCGCTTGATCAATCCTCAGCTCAGAACGAGCAAGCAAACGGCGAAAGTCTGCCTCCTCCTTCGCAGCAATCGGCTAGAAAATCAGCCATTAATATAAAGGAATATCTCACAACGGAAGAAGAATAAATCTTTAAAAAAAACCAATAACTATTTTCAAATCAACTGTTATCATCTATTTATTTTCTTTAGAAAAGGGATGGTGGTGGAATTAGAAACAGGGTTGGTATACACTTCCCGAACATTTTCAGCATTCACGAAAGCAAACAATACCTGATAGCCTGAGACGCCGTCATTGGCGTCATCAGTTATGGTTTCGATAGGCACGATGACGGTAGGCTCGTCAACAGGGATCGGAACATTGGCAAACTCTGGCATCTGAGCCGGGCAATACTTTCTTGAGAGCTGCCAACGGATCAAGGTTAGGCGAGTCATGGTGAAAAATGCTATTGCAAGGTTTTAATTTAGTAAAAGAAATGCTTCTTGAACCTTGTACAACTGTCGAATGAAAGTGTCCTTCTCCTCTGAAGTAGATGCGACGAAGAGACGAGAAGGCGAGTCAGCAATGGTCAAGTGAAAGTCGGAAGTGGGCTGGAGAAGAATTTAAAAGATCATTTATGCCGAGTCTATTGGGCTACAAAAAAAGAAACACGACCTTTCTCGGGTTGATGCCATCCACATACTTGATGTCGCGTAGCTGGAATTTCTCCTTGACTCGATATGAGTTATCTCTGTCAGCCTTGATGACGTAGAGACGAACAGAGATTGGATGCTCCGAACTAACTGAAGGGAGAGGTATGTTTGAACAGCTGCACTCTTTAGTCTATAAAACACCGTCCATCCACCCATAAAGAGGCGTAAAACGGAAAGAGGGGAGAACGGCAAGAGTGCTACATGGACGTACGAGTGACGCAGAGAAGAGAAGGCTTCTTCTTCTTACGGCCATCCACCTTGACGATGCTGACAAAGGCGGACAGTCTCTCATCCAAGTCTTGGAAGACCTGCCTCTGGAGATTCGACCGAGTCGCATTCATCTGAACATCCATTGAGGTTTGTAAATGGAAAACTCTTTAAGGAAGAGAGAAAAATTAAAGTAAAATAAAGTAAACCAAAACTCAAAATATACAAGAATTCACATCGTAATTTTAGTGTCCATCGACTATTTTGAAATTACACAAACTGTACTTCACTCGAGACTGGAGATCTCACTAATACTCTTACATTTTGCTGTTCGTTTCGTGAGTGAGAGGCTGCTAGAATAGAAAGTAGTTGGGTGTGAGTGAGATTGATAGTTCGAGCGAGTGCTAGAGAGCGAGAGAAAGAGAGGAAGACGGGGAGAGAGAGCATGAGAGTGAGGAATAGAGAGCAGTGAGAGTTGAAAGGGCGGGAGTGATAGCAGCGGAGTCAATGGACAGCCAGGCCAATCCCTCACTGTAATTCGCTCATTCCTTTGCTTTGATCGACTCGTGAGAGAAGGAAGGAATCAAAGGTACGAGAAGAAGGGCAGTCGGACTTGCCAAGATGGGAAACAGCAGCTCTCTCATGCTACGTGATGAAGAAATCGACGAGATCGCACGGGAAACCGAATGTTAGTTTGATCTTCTTTTTCCTTTTAACTCTTAATTCTATATTTCAACCTTTATTGTATACTTACTTTCCTATTACGTGATAATGAGCCTTTTGTTCTCAACCTTTTGTCATCACGTGTTCCGTCTCTCTTATTTCTTGTCAGATTAACCCTTGCTCTTTTTAAGTCAATCGCAATCAAATCGTGCGACTGTACTCGCGTTTCCTCTCGCTCGACAAGAAGGGCAAAGGCTTCCTAGAGCGCGATGACCTGATGAATGTGCCCGAGTTGGCAGTCAACCCACTCGGAGACCGCATCGTCGACGCCTTCTTCACTCTCGCGTCAGTTTCATTCCCAATTTGAACACTAACAAAGATGGCAGTTCGTGAACGAAACTTTCTTTGAGATGACTCATTGTTTTGAGGAATGGTTCTTGATCATGGGACACCGAATACCCTGCATTCTTTATTCCTATCGCGTGCTATATTTTTCAACGATATCTTATACGACACTTCTAATGCCTGTGATTACGCAAAGGGGATTAATGCATGCAAAATCTCCCAAAGCCCCGCTTTGTTGCCGTCGTTCCTTCCACAATGCTTACATACCTACTTTCATGGTCGTATTTGAGATCACACTCAACATAATCTACCTTTCTTTTTTTTATAATCCTGCATTGCTGCTCCGCCATTCTAGAAAACAACTCCTGGTAGTTCTATAAATAAATTTCTGACCCGTGAATAAATGTCACTGTCGACTGCTAGGGAAAAGAGGGACGGGGAGGGGTTTTTGAAACTAGCAAAGTAAGGTGGGTATTGTTAAATACATAATTTGTACGTCAAAATCTATAATCAGCCTGGAAAATATACTGCACTTTTTTAACCCAGTTTATGATTTCACACTGGCATTCTTTTAGTGGCGAGCACGACAAGAACCTGAACTTCCGCCAGTTTGTCCGTGTCCTCGCCTACTTCCAGCCCGTTGATCGGAACAAGAAGAACATGCTCAATGACAGAAAGCAGAAGCTCAAGTGTCAGCCTCACCCTTCTTTCTTATTTTTCAAAAATTAATTCTGTGGAACTCTTGGTTTCCTTAATCTTTGTTGTTTTTCTTCTTCGATAGGTAACAGTTTGTAAGGCGATGACAGACTTAGCTATGATATCACCTGCTCATTATCAGTCGCCTTCATGATGTACGATCTGAATCGGAACGGCTACATCACTCGCGAGGAATTCAAGGTCATCCTCAACAGCATGGTCGGCGCAAACATCACTGCTGACCAGGTAATGGTGTTCTTCGTCCTTTGGTGCGCCTCAAACATAGCGCTCTAGATGACCGCAATATACATGATTTTACTTTATGAGAAAATGTTACTGGACTCTAAATTCATTTTTAAAATAAGTTTCTCTGTATCCAGAAATTAGTTACTGTACAACATTTTCGACCAAGTTCCTGTCTTGTTGCAGCTTGACAAGATCGCCGACAGGACGATTGAAGAGGCGGACGCTGATAATGACGGCAAGATCTCCTTTGATGAATTCTGCCGTGTTAGTTTCTTCTGCTTCATTTAACTTTGTTTTCTTCATGTAGTTCATTCAGTGATCTACACTGCCAAAGTATCCGATTAGTGCTCATTCTTAGCGGAAACCACGCGCGCATTTTGTAGCATCTCATTTACATTCTCTGAGAGAGCACTCTCTCACTTCTTTCTGTTGAATTCTCATTAGTATAGAAAAAAACCTTATGTTTTCTCCAAGAATATTAGTCTTCATTTACCGCAATTATGTCTGATTTCCGTCTTATCTAACACGAGTCCTTGTAACGCTCTTCTTCTTTCTCTGCATCGATATTTCTCTCTCTCTCTTTGTCTCTGCATCGTATTTCTCTCTCTCTCTCTGTGTCTCTGCATCGTATTTCTCTCTCTCTCTCTCTCTCTCTCTCTCTGCATTGTATTTCTCTCTCTCTGTCTCTGCATTGTATTTCTCTCTCTCTCTCTCTCTCTCTCTCTCTCTCTCTTTCTCTCCTTTCTCTTCATCTGAACAGATGACGAACATTTTAATGGGGTTGAAGTGACTTGAAAGAGGATCCGACGTTTAAGCGTGGGAATAAAATTCAGACAAGACCCTATTTTGCTCGCAATTTGTTACATTGGCGGCACGTTACGATATTGAGAAATTTTTATTCCATTCCAGGCCATGGACAAGACTGACATCGAGGAGAAGATGTCCATTCGCTTCCTCAACTAAACCGCTACTGCTCAATCGCTCTGGAAGTGAATCGTCAAGCCGCATATCCATTCCAATTACTTGTTTCTTTTTCTTGTATCCATTCAGCAACAAGAGTGAGTCAATACGGTATTTTCATAGAGAATAAGAGTATCCTTTTACTGATATATTCATGTACATTTTTAGAATAGACATGACAGATATCACGGTTCAGATCAGTATTATTCAAACATTCAATCCTGTTTTTTTTTCTTTAATGAATCATATTAGAAAGAGTCTAATACATAAGCCATTCTTTAGCAGTGAAATAAAATTCTGTCGTTATTATTTGTGTTACCGTGTCCGCATCAAAGAAATGCGTTGAGGGAATGGACGTTTCGGAATTCTCAGCAATGATTTATCTTATTAGGTTAAGCACATGTGTTAATATCGCTTATCATTGGATAGCACTAAATTTAGTGCCGTGAAGGACTTTAGGGGTACATTTATTTATGCATGGGATGTGCAGTGTAGACCATATTTATAGACACGTTGAGTCGGTGAAAGAGATCCCTGGAATTAAGTTAGATGCGATATGTCTACTTGACAACAGGCAGCCATGGCGGTAGTTTGGGTTGGAGATCCGAGTCGGGGAAGTGCTTGCGGCATAGCTTGAGCGCGTGCTCGTTGAGGCGGAAGCCACAGCGGTAGTACTCCGTGTCCACTGCATTGAAGCGGTAGCAGTTGTCGAACATGCGGCAGAGATCCGCGATGAAAAGTCGCTCCTGCATCAAATTCATTATTACAAGAGTTAGAGTCGCGGCCGAAAACTCCAGAAATAGTAATCTACAAAAACGAGACATTAGTAACAAAATTCCTTGAAAAGTTCTAAAGAATTCCCCCTGACATGAATGTAGTATTTCTGCTTGAGGCGGTCATTCATTGTCTTGAGATCAATCGGGAATTCGATGTAGTCGTAGTATTCAGGCACCTAAGCACAAGTCAGAAACCCGCAGTATCTATTTATGTACATATGTATCTGTGCACGTTTACAGTATACATATATGTAGGCATGTGCATGACATACATGTATTACAGACCTCTTCGGGATCGACAGGAGACAGAAAGGGCCAAGACCACTGCTGATCAGCTTGTAGCTTCCCCAGAATAGCCTTGAGCTTGGCGTCCAGTTCTTCGTCGGGTTCCGGAGTCGGAAATCGCCTCGTGTGATGCTCAAGCCCCGGGAGATGCTTCAGCGACAGCATCTCGTCATCTACATTGAATTGATCTATTTAATTGAAACAAGCGGTGGATATATAGGCGAACCGTCATCATCTCTAAAAAGGTGCTCGATGCCTCCATATTTCTTGCTCCTTGCCGGATTCGTCACTTCTCCGAGCGCACTGTGCAGATCACGAACGGTGCGGGAGTAGTGGGCGAACTGGGTGTAGTGAATCCTGAGAAATAGTTAGCCATGTGAAATCCTGCGTAGGAATTGAACGAGATAATTTAATTCATTAATGTCACGTGCACTTACTGCGGATGAAGAACGCATCCCATCAGAGTTGCACCCTCGTATTCTTTGATGAATCCTTGATAGCGTTCATGCTCAAGTTCAAGCGTCTTCGAGAAGCCTTGCTTGGTGAAGTATCCAATGGCGAATTCGTCGGCGAACGTGAGAAGATGATGTATTTGGCAAGTATGAACTTGGTACTCCTTCAGGTGATTCATGAGGTGGGTGCCGTACCCTTTCACCTAAACCAATCCGAAATCTTGTTTGGTCAGAACGTTTCAAACACCAAATTAACTCACATATTCAATCAAACCTGCTCGTTGGCCGTAATGGCGCAGAACACAATCTCTACGAATCCCTGCTGTTTGAAGGGGCGGAAGCAAATTCCTCCGATTACGCCCTTGTCTGAAAACGAACACGAAGTCAATAAACTACATATAGTTAGTTAGTACAATTTGCATTCTATGCACATACAAGGCAATAAAAGACCTTTCTTAATCAGCGCAAGATTCGTGTGTCTGTCATCAAAGACGAGACGTGTGATATACTCCTTCGGCATCTTGGGCAACTGGACGGAAAAGAGAGTCTGCAGCTGGAGCAACCACACGGAGTACTCTCTCCGCTGCTGCGTGTCGAGGGTGTTCGTGATCATTTCAAATCTACAAAAGCCAGTCTATCGAAACCTTCCACTGGTATATGGTTGACTTTATGGTTGACTCTACATTTTCTCGACTACCGTATGATTCCGTCTCGTTCCTCGGCACACGCTGCCTCCGCCCTCATAATGTCAGCAATGAAAGCATCCTTCTCCTTGTCCCGTGCGCTCAGCGACTTCTCCGTCTTGACGGCACGGACAATAGCGCGTACCATGACCTCCTCCGGCAATTTGACCCGCTCGTCATCTTCCTTTGACTTCTTCTATACAATCACAATTTCAAATGAGATCCTCAACTCAGCGCTATAATAGCACAATCACAAAGTATGTAGAAAACTGAACCTTCTTCTCTTCAAGCCAATTCCTGATTCTTTCACTTTCCACAAGCTCTTCTTCTTTCCTTTCTGCGTGACGCGAGTTGTAGATAACGGAAACTTCCGACGGAAGTTGTGCTTTCAGCTTTGGAGAAGCTTTTGCTGCATTGTCTTTCACGAAAGAAAGAAGCGCACGCAGATATCGGCGAATTGGCTTGGATCTCTAAAGTTGTTTCGATAAAGCAGTTATATTACTGCGATATGGGTAGTCAAAACATACAAATGGTCGGCACAGCATGTCGTCCTCCCTCTGCTCGGCTTCCATTGGTTCATTCTCGAACTGTCTCTGTATCCATCGAAGACAATACAAAAGTGCTTGAATTCCGAATATTTCAACAGGCTCGAGATCTTGAGGTGTTGTATAGAGACGGTGACCATGAGTAATCGAGAACTTCCATCGCTTGTAGAATTTTCGATATTCCGAGACATTCGGTGGAAAGCCTGAAAAAAGTGCATGTACATATGAATACATAGAGTGTACAATAAAGTTTAACGTTTAATCACATACATACATAGTGCTTGTAAAGTGTGAGACACTTCCTACTTACATTGGCGTGCGAAGGAGTCGACGTTTGGAATGTCCCAGGTGTTGAAGTAGGAAAGTATCCGTCCGGCCAATCTCGCATCTGCATGGATGCTGCAATGGAAAGTAGATGTGCCTTGTCCTTAGACTTTTTGACGGAGGAAGATGCATTGGCTGACTCTGCCTCCACCCTTGTCGATGCTACGAAGCTGCAGACGACCGAGTAGGCAGAAGGCGTCTCATACGGTATCTTTCCGAACATTGGATCAAATTCGCTATTCAAGTTTCGCAGTGCGAAGCTGTAGAACTGAATCATCCGAAACCACATCTACAAATATTCGTCCTATATACATATGTATGTGCAAGGCGAAAAGTATTAGTCCCACTCTGAATTCGTCGTATTCCCTCGAGCAGGCAAAGAGATCTTGCATCTCATGGATGTCATGCACTATGTTCATGAGGCTCTCCACTTCTTGTGGTGTCCTCCTTTTCACTGCATCCATGTGCTTATCTGCAATCTCGCTTCTGAAAGGTGAAACAGATGATTAAGAGAGAAGGCCATACCGAGTGGATGATCACATTGGGTGCAAGAAGTAGTGAGTGGCAGCGAGCCAAGCTCGTTGTGGACATCGAAGATGTGACTGGCACGCGTGTGGAGATGGCAGCGGAAGCCAGGACAGCGACATGCCTTCGCAGCGGAGCAGTGGCTGAAGCAGGAGAGACGACGGAGGGAGGCAGAGAGATCCGAGGCATCCAGCCCGCAGATGCCATGCGAGCTGCTGGTGCTGGCCGTGCTGCTGCGGCTGCCGCCCTCTCCCCGGCTGCTGCTATTACCACTACTCGTAGAGGCCAGAGTTACTCTGCAAGAAGACACTTCTCAACCATCTCAGTAGAAGATGCTGAGAAATACCGTAATGCCAAAGTAAGGCAACTCGAGCATGCTGTACAACTGCGGTTGCCAAGGAGGACATACAGTTGACGGGCGTACGATTTTACGCATTTACGTACGCGACGCAACCGCGTCGCGTTAAATTCAGTTGTCAAATCGGTCAATGCTGAGATAAACGCTTCGGCATGTATGTACATCACATCTATCTATATTATTGTAGACCAGTGATATGACGGATGATCTTTCATGAAACATGAAACAGTTGAAAAAATTTACGATATTTACATATGTATGTCTCAAATCCTCATTTCTTTCTGTAATGTTTTTAAAAGAGTCGAGTTTAGAAGTGCAATTGGATTTATTATTTCCCAAATGAATTTTATTATCTAACTTTTTTCATCTTAGATCTCAGTCATGCATTCCCTTTCGTCGTCCAGTCATTCATCTAGAGCAGAATTTCGTTCGCCTTGAAAGGCACAGCTTACGATGGAGACGAAGTGAGGAGGGAGCGTCTTAGAAAAGCATTACCAGACGACGAAACGGGAAAACGCTCGTTCTCTTGCTCAATACGTAAAGCCATTCTTGCAGGCGGCAGCTTCTTCCAAAGAGAAGAGAGGCGTTCGTTTTGCTCACTACACTTTCTCTCCCATTCTCATTTTTAACAGAACTTCTAGCTCTTCCTTCCTTCCTCCTCTCTTTCTCTACATTTTCAATCTCTCTCTCTCTTTCTCTCTCTCTCTCTCTCTCTCTCTTTCTCCCTCTCTCTATATCTATTCCTCCTCTCTGTTATGTTGGCAGTACCACTTGTAGTGGAGGGAGAAGCTGCGAGAGAGAAATATTACTTAATAGGCAGATGGAACGGCAAAGCATTGTAACCTAGCGCAAATTAAACTTACAATGGCCAAGGTTCAAGAGTGGAGACAGCTGGCAGCAGCTGCGCTTCTCCTCACCAGTTTTATCTAATCCAGATATCTGCTCCAATTTCGTTCCCTCACTCCCATATGCTGATTCTCGTCTCTTGCCCTGTTGTCAACCGGTCCTATATAATATATTTCGTTCTCGTTCCGCAACAGCAGCTTTGCTTAGCCTCTTCTCACATTACTCGTTCCTCACAGCCTATCTATGTAGATGGTATCTCGACTGATGCTACCATGCTCAATGTGCGAGAGAAAGAATCGTTTGTGTGCTGTTTGGAGACGAGGTTCGCATTGTCGCACGAAGAGAATTCGATTATTCACTGCAGCTGGGAGCCGGGTCTCGGCACCAGCCAACGCAAGGGCGGCTGGCGCTTTTGGCATGGTTGGGCGGCCGAGAGTCGGGAGAGAGGCAGAGGGAGAGAGTTGAGTGAGTGGGGGGAGGGCTAACCGAGAGGGGAGGGAGGGCGAGAGAGCGAGTTGGTCGGAAGAGCCTGAGCCTCTGTGATGGGGAAAGAGCTGCTGCTGGCTCTGTGGCTCTGGTGGTGCGGACTTATTGATTGAGAGTCGTCTCGGCTGCTGCTGGCTGCATCGTGCGTGGTGCATTCAGCTCAGCCTCTCTCTCTCTCTTTCTCTCTATCTTTCAGACTCTCCTCTCTTTGCTCACTCTCTTACACATTCTGTGCATCTCTCTCTGCTCTCTACCTCTCGCATACTCCCTCGTGTGTCTCTGCCACCCTCGCCCTCTTTCGCTCTCTATCCGAGGCAGCGGCTGGTGCTCGTGGGGCGTCGTCCGGTGGCCGTCCCTTCGGCCTCTTCCTCCTCCTCCTCCTTCTTCTACCCCTCCCGATCTCTCTTTCCCAGCTCAGTCACTCTCCTTCCTAGCCGATTCCTGGGAGACATCCTACCATGGGTGCGTCATACCATTTTTTACCTTGTATTTTTATATCTCATATTTTGAAGATGCACTGTTATGTACTATACGATGCAGTAGTTGTTTATTGCAGAGCCTGTAGAATCTTACATTATTTTTTTCCATTCTATGATATGTATGATTCATTTAAAAAAATAGTTTCTAGTCTTGAAAAATAGAGAAGAGAGAAGAAAGCTTTAAAGCACAAACAGAGGAGCGTTTGTACATATGAGAGGAATTGAAATATTATTTGAAATGTTTTGTACGCATTTATAAACAATAAAAATTATTTGTTTTTAAAGTGAGTGAAAAAAGAGAAATAGAGAAGATGTGGAATTGGAATGTGGAATGCCATAGTTGTGGAGTGGAGCGTGTCGAAATGCGACTGAGCATGTTTGCTGATTCGCAGGTAAGCGCATACTCAAATAGCTCAATGTTGAAGAGCAGAAAGAGAGAGAGTGAGAGAAGAAGGAGACGTAGAGAAAGAGAGAAAGAGTGCAATGTCATGGAGGGGAATTCTCTTCTTCTTCTCTCTTCATTAGCTCCTTCATTACAGGCAAGAAATGCGAGGCATGCAAGAAGAAGTGCACCGGCGACATCTTCAAGGTGGACGGCGGCAAGTACTATCACATTGCCTGCTTCAAGTGTACAAGTCAGTCTACAACTCATTATTTCCTTTCATCCTCACGCCTTTTTTTCATCTTGCTTCTTCTCTTGTCAATCATGCGCATATTCTGGTTCTCATTTTCTGCGAACGGCACTCATCTCTCCATCTCTCGCTCTCTCTCTAGCCGTTCTCTTTCTCTCCTATATTTATTCTTTTCGCCAAACCTTTGACCTCGATTTCAAACGGCATCCCTCCCTTGTTTGACCCATTCTCTCGTCTTGCTTGCCTTAATGCATATGTTAGAGGATGAAACTGAGATCTGCAGCTTTTGACCATCAATACCGCCTTCGTGGTGGCATAAACAGAATGCGTGGAATATTTTATGAGTGTTTGCATATCGTGAGAGATAGAGTGCCTGAAAGGTGCGGCTGGAGTATGTGCGAGAGCAGAGGTCGTGAGAGACTTCCTTCTCGCAGTCCCATTCTCGCTCTCTTTCTTTATCTACCCCTCTCTCTCTCACTCTTTCTCTCTTTCTCTGTCTCTCTCTCTATCTTTCTCATGCCCTCTCCATGCTCTCCATACTCTCCCCTATACGTCCTACCATGACCTGTTTACAAACACACCATCGGCCACTGTCGAGGAAAGCAAATCTTACGAGATTGCTACAGGAAGTGGGACAGCGAAAGAGATAGCCGAGAACGATGACGATGTAGACGGCTGGCCACTCTTCTCAGATTTCCCATCACTCGAGCATCCACTCGTAGTATTGTTGTTCAAGGCTTACTCTTGCACTATGATAACCACATGGTTTGTCTCTCTGCTTCTCTCTCTCTCTCTCTCTGTCTCTCTCTCCCTCTCTCTCTCTGTCTCTCCGACAATTCATCTATCAAACGTTTTTTTCTCACTTCATCTCATTTACTCGAAACGTTTTTTTTTTAGTGGGAACATCCATGATATTCCCACAAAAAAAGGATGGCAGCAGAAGTGAGTGCATCGCAGAGAGTTGCATTCTTCCACTTTAGTCATCCGATACGGGACGCAATACATAGTTGGAGGCCGTCATTCTGTCGTGGTGCCCTTCTCCTTCTCACGCTCCCATCGTTTTCTCTTTTCTTTTCTCTCATATGTCTTAGTCTCTATATCTCCTTCTATCTCATTGCTTTCTTTTTCTCTCATCCCCTATTACTCTCTTTTTCTCAATCTCTCATTCTTTTTCTCTCTCTCTCTCAGTCTCTCATTCTTTCTCTCTTTCTCAGTCTCTCTTTTTCTGCAACTTTCGATTGGCATGCGAGAGAGCGCTTGCGTTCCATGGCGAGGGAGAAGAAAGAGCATGAGCCTCAGGAAGGAACAGAGAGCCGGAAAGGAAGGAGCCGGGCGCTTGTCGCCGGCAATTCAGGAAACACCACTTGGCCAATTGGATGAAACATGTCATGCCAAGGACAATCAAATTTACACACACACACACACGCACACGTCATTCTCTTTTTTTTCTGCTTCCATTCTCTCTCTCTCTCTCTCTCTCTCTCTCTCTCTCTTTAAATATCGCGCTCTCTTTCGCACACACACTCTCTCCCTCTCTCTTTCTCTCTGTCTTTCTTATATTTTCTTATTTTCTTAATCAACAATTTTTTCGGCATTCTTGTTTTCATCTTCTCTTTTCAGAATGCCAACGTCCACTCAGCGACCAACGCTTCTACCCCACCCCAGACGGCGGCTACCTCTGCCAAGAGGACTTCCAGCTGGCCTCGAATGCTCTCCACGTCGCCTCTGGCAGTTTGCCAAGGAGCCAAGAGCTGCCGACGAATGGCAAGGCCAAGACGGTGACGGCTTCGACGGCGTCGCCCGCCTCTTCAGCCGGCCAGGCTCAGCAGCACTCGCCCCTCGGCTCTCCCTCAGGTATCCTATTTCTAATCAACTGCCAGATGTTGGGGAAAACGTTCACGAAGACATGTATACATTCTGAAGAGCATCTATACTTTTACGACTTATGTTTTTATACATATGTATGTTCGAGAATGATCGAATTCGTTGTGTACTCCCTACGAAACATCTGGCGTCTACGGGAGCCGCCTCATTCTCTTCTTTCCGTAATGTGAAGAGGGCGAGTATGATAGCCACTCCTCTGGGAGAACATCAGCAGGCATCACGGGAAGAGAGGATTGTTCGTCAACCGGCTATGCGCGCTCGGAGAGGAGTGTCAGGACGAGTGTGTAAGGCGCGGCCGTCTCTTTCTCTGCTACTCTCTATCTTCCCCTTCCCTCTCTCTCTAATAGTCTCTCTCTCTTCCTTTCTCTCTATTCGGATCCATCCTATTGTCAGCGCTTTCTCGGGCAATGAGGTGACATCTAACGCGAGGCTGATATGCCTAGCGGCAGGCAGAGGAGATTTGTTCAGCTGCACTTCATAGGGTAAGTGTGGGGGACGGAAGGAAGAGTGCTCTGTGCTAGGGGAGGGGGGGAGAGAGTTGTTCTGGCCTTCGAACTGCTTTCTGTCCGCCTCCCTTTTCGTATCCCAGTGGGGCCACGACGCCATTGACTCGCTCGCCTCAGATAGGCAAAGGCAACACAGAATGCGCGTCTCCTTCGTTGCTCTCTTTCTCTCTCTCTTCTCTCTCACTCTCTTCTATCTTTCTCTCTCTCTTCTCAACTTCTCAATTCTGGGCTTCACTCAGTAGTCGAGAAGAAGAAGAAGCTGCCAAGGCAACGAGACATTCATCCGTTACGTCACTATCACATTTTAGCTTTGCCGTAACAAGTTATATCTGTACTTGAACGAATCTCATAAGTGGAATTGTGGAGGATGCATTCCAATGGTGTATAATAACAAGTCCGGTGTAAGGTATGTCTACTGACAATGAGGAAGAAAGGGGTGGGTCAGCAAATTCCAGTGAGAACTAGAACCGCTCCGCTGCAGGGTTCTCTTGCTGGCCGAGGTGGCACCTGTTGTTTTTGCTGCTTTCGCATTCTTCTGGAATGAACGTGTGGGCACTGACCACGAAAGCGAACTGAAGAATTCCTTTACCATCTCCGCTTCTTTGCATTTGTCAGTCTCTCTCTCTCGCTCTCTCTCTCTCTCGCTCTCGCTCTCTCTCTCTCTCTCTTTCTCTCTCTACTTTCTCCATCTCTACTCCACTTCAAAGTTGACATTTAAACGGATGACTGAAATGTCGAATGTTTATGGCAACGTCTTCTAGTTTTTTTCCTCCATACGATGTTTACCTCTACTCTTCCTCGCCTTTCTCTTTTACGTCTGCAGTTGTAGTGGTGAAAGATAGGCACTCACCAAACAAGTGGAGCAAGTGAGGAGAGAGAGAGAGCAACAGATAGAGTGGGCGAGAGAAAAAGAGATGACGAGAGAGAGTGAGAGAGAGAGCGATAGATAAAGTGAGCGAGAGACAAAGATAAGGCGAGAGATAGATTGAGGCCAGGGCTAAAATGCTTGCTCGTCTCTGACCTCTGCCTCACTTCCTTATCATACAGTCATCTCAAAACAGGTCAAGTAGTAAATATGGACACGTGAGTTTGTTGCGAAGTGAAGAACAGATAGGAGAGTAGTAAGAATGGAGGCACAATTTGGAATACTGCTGTAGAATTGTAGAATAGAATTCTCAGTCATTATCACGGCATGAGAAAATTAATAAATTGAAGAAAATGAAAAGGTTCTCTGTTGCAGTATGCGCAGCATGCGAGCAGCCGCTGCACAGTGGCCAAGTGCTGCTGGCTCTCGGCAGGAACTGGCACGTCTTCTGCTTCAAGTGCACCGAGTGCGCCGCCGTCCTCCACGGCGAGTACATGAGTCATGAAGGTAACGCTTGGTCAACCAACCATCCTTCTTGTCTTGTTTCCGTTCCACAAACTGCATTTATAACGAATCACACAATAAATACCATCAGTCATCTCTATAACATTTCAGGCAAGCCTCTGTGCTTACGTGACTTTAACGAGAAGTTTGGCGTTCGATGCTACGAGTGCCACAAATTCATCGCTGGCAAAGTACTCCAGGTCAGTCAAGCTCACCGTCAGCCCATTTTCATGCTCAAAAAGAAAGTAGATAATATACGATGTCATGTCTCTTCACAGGCCGGCGGCTACAAGTTCCATCCGACATGTGCTCGATGCTCTCGTTGTGGCGAGCACTTCGGCGACGGCGAGGAGATGTACATGCAGGGAGACGAGATCTGGCATCCCTCTTGCGAGCACGCGCGCACCACCGAGAACATTGCTGTATGCTCACTCAGCTTCATCGCTTCTCTATCCTTCTCCTCCATTTACACAGAGATTGTTGACAGATAATGACTAGTTTCTCTGTCTGCGGGATTCTCTCTATCTTAGGCTTAGAGAAAAAAAACACGACACCTTATCCTGACAGATTATCCTTGTGCAGAACTCAAGCGTGATATGAAGTCTAATATCTAAAGATGCAGCGAAGCTCCTCTATTCAGCCGTCAGCGCGAGGCTCGGCTGCCGCGACGCGGACGAGCAACGAGCCAAAGTATCAATCGACGCTTGGCCAGCACCAGACATACATGTATCTCCTCGCCGAGGCCGAGCAGACCTATCTCAAGCAGCCCATTCCCATCCACAACCCGCAGCCGGCGCAATTTCACACTCCGCAAGGTTCCTTCTTTCGCTTTTCCTCGGAGCGACACTTTAATTTAAAATCCTTTTTTTCCAGCGCCAATCAAGATTCGAAAGTCGCGGATGTCGATGCTCAAGACGGGAATGCAGAGGCTCAGTAAGTCTGATTTTATCATTTATCCATGTTCACATTACTGCATGCGGTTGGCCTCTCCTGATCTCTCACTCTTCTAGCCGAGGACTTGGAGAAGAGCAGCATTCCACGCGCCAAGTCTCCTCACATGGACAACGAGGAGCCGATCGAAATGGCCCACTACCCGGCCGGCCACGCTCCCGAACCCGATGAGGTGCCTGCCATTGAGAGAGACGACTTCCCTGCTCCTCCTTATCCGTACGCTGTCGAAGGTTTGTAAATTCATTACTAATTTAACATTAAATTATTTGATAATTTCGACTATCAATTACTGTGGTATAACAATTCTTTCTTTGCCTTTAAATTTCGTCGCATTCGTTTGATGGCTAGCCTCGCATTGCAGAGCTGAAGCGGCGTTTGTCATCGTCTTCGATTGAAAATGACGTTTCTGATGATGACGTCAGCGACAGTGAGAAAGTGGATGAGGAGAGACTCAGGAAGACTGTGCAGCAACTCGATAAATTCGACGACTCTTCCATTGCTCATGTCATCAAGCAGAACATTGAGGAGAGCCACAAGAAGCAACGGTCAATCTAAAGCTCACTTTATAAAAAGGGCTCATGGCCTGCTAACTCTTTGTGTTTATGGTGGATGCACTTAGTTAGTTTTTGTCAATATTATAAAAAAAACGAGCCAAAATTGCAGTCTTCCTCTCCACTGGGATCCTCGAAATGCGAGCAGAACACCGTCAGCGAAGAAGATGCCTCATCTCCGCTTCAGATACGACACTCCGATCAATGCTTGTTCGTTGTCTCTTCTGGATTGGGTCTCATTCAGAGAGACCTTCAATGTATTTTCATTTACAGACAATATAGACAGAACATTACTTGGATAAAGAATGATTATCATTGCTACTTCTCCTCATTCCCCGTCGATTTCAGCTCCCTCTCGTCACATGAACCGTCCGAAGCCGTGGGTCGTTTGGCAGGGCGGAAGCCGTGACCACGGCGCCACTCTGCCTTGCTTCCATCTGCCAGAGAGCCGCACCAACACATTGAGAGCGGCCACTCTGCCCAATGCCTACCAGTACGGCAGCAGCGACCAACTCGATAAGACCATGAGCAGCCACTACTCGGAGCGTACGTGACATTCTTTAATTTCTTTTCAGAGTGATAATGAAATACAAGACGTATTCTTATAGATTCCATCAGCGGCCTTGGCACGCATGGCTCAGGCACCGGGATGCGCAGTGCGTCGGAAGTGCGACCGTCACTCCGTTCCTCCTTGCCTGACATGAGCAAGCCGGCCAGAATATACAAGCTGATCGATCTGCAGACCACCAACAAGGATGTGAGTTGTTTGTTGCCTTCCTTCTCTGAGCCAGAAGAAGTTGCTAAATCAATGTTACATGCTTCAGCTGCCTGACGACGTGGACCGCCAGCATCTCGAGCGGCATCTGGCAAGGGACGACTTCGAGGAGCTCTTCGGCATGGCTCCCATAGAGTTCTACAAGTTGCCCGAGTGGAAGAGGATCAATCTGAAGAGGAAGCACAAGCTCTTCTAAGCAGACATCCACACGCAGAGTCTCCCCTTTCCTAGTTACTGCGCCCAGCTAGTGTATTTCCTTTTAACTAGAGTCGGCTACAGAGCCCCTTCCTGTGTCCACCCTTCTCTCTCTAGATCCTCCCCCACTCTCTCTCTCTCTCTCTCTCTCTCTCTCTCTGTCGTTCCATTTTCTTTTCCATCTCCTCCGCTACTATTCGTTATTTTCCCTGCAATTGGCCATGCGCATGCAAGCTGATGCCGCTGCTGTTGGATGATGTTAGTAGTTTTGAGGATGGACTCGCTTTTTCTGCTCCTCTCCTTTCTCTCTTTCTCTCTCCCTCTCTCTCTCTAACTATCTCTCTCATTGTCGTACCTTCTCAACCACACACCAGAATGACGTACCCTTGTGTGCTTCTCAACACTGCCCAGCTCCTTCTGAACCGATGCACAATGTAGGCTAGTACTCTGATCGCCGTGTTATCCCTTCATTCATTGACCGTTTCTGTGGTCAAGCCCTCGCTGTCCTACATTTCGGTTTTAGATATGACACCATTCACGCATTATTATTCTTCTTCTTGTTATCTTGGTATCAATCAATAGAGGCAAAAAAGAAAGTACGTAATAATCAGAAGAAGATATAAGTATCCTAATCATAATATGCTTTCTCTTTCGCGCGCGCGCTCTTACTTGTGGCCTCGAACGCCCTGCTTTTCCTGGATGCTACTAGCCACAATAGCCTCCTGTCGTCGTCCTTACATTCGGGAGCTTTCTTCTTCTCTTCATGCATTAATAGCCTTTTCATTGTTTGCTTGGCATCTGTCTTCTCAGTTTCTAAAAGAAGTTGTTGTTTAGGGATCTTGAATGGACGAGTGAGCGCCAGTTCTGCTTCTTGGTCTACCATCGCGCACGCATTGCTTATGCAATCAATTGTATCCGAAGAGCGGCAGCAGCAGCAGCTAGAATCAACTCTGCTCTCTTTGTGTTCTCATCAAAATAACCTGACCAGTGTGTCTCAAAAGCAGCACTCTCTCTCTCTCTCTCTAGAGCAAGGGGTTCGTATTGAGGTGAATTCGCTTCCATCTTCCGCCCCAGCCTTTTCTTCACACCAGTCGTGTTTCATTTTTGTTCGCCTTCTCATGCTTCTGTTTGCTAACTCTCGGTAAAACTTTTTTCACTCGCATCAGAGATCCATGTCGTGAGAAACAGTTGAAGTGAAAGAGAGAGCGAGAGAAAAAAAGAGAAAGAGAAAGAAAGAGAGAGAGAGAGAAATAGTTCATACAGTTGTATTTGGCATGAAGACGGAAAAAGATTCAATTAAGTCTCGTGGAGGTGATTGTTATGGCGGAAGAATGTGATGGGATAGAGGTCCCAGCTTCTAGAAATGCATGAGGTGAAGGGCGGAGCAGTCTAGTGGAGACTGGGCGAGAGCGCATGGCGAGTACAGAGACGGAAGGAAGTGAGAGAGAGAGACGCAGGCAGCTTCGCCCTTGCCCCCTCAGGCACTCTGCAGCGTCCTCGCTTCAACTGTCGTGGTCCTCAAGGAGGACGAATGAAGTAGCTTGAAGAGACTGTTCTGATGGGCGGAGTCAAGAATCGGGAAGAGTTCATCGCCGGTCTTCTCAAGGCGCACAACACGCGCAGACTCATTGTCAGTTCAATCATAAAACTTTCCCTTAAATCAACTTTCAATTATTAAATCATTTTGCATAAAACAAGCTAACAGATTAGTACTTCCAATTCATATGTGTTTCATTTCTACCAAATCCTGCTTGCTCACTCCTTCGCCGTCAAATTTATCGTCACACACTTCCTCTCTTTCATTTGCCATCTGCCACAACCATTTTCGCTCGCCATATGCTTCCCATTTGCAAAGAAAAGTGTACGCGTTCAGTCATCCTGAACGACATCTTCTCTTCCACTGAAAGTCTTTCGACATTCATATTCTGAATCATTACTCCCGTGAGAAGTGACGGTGAACAGCGTTAAAAATTGATGAGCCAGGGAGGGAATAAGTGGAGGGCGAGTGTTAGAGAAGGAGAGAAAGAAAAAGAAAAAGTGAATTATGAAAAATAAGGAAAGAGAAAAAGAGAGAGAGAGAGAGGTAGAGATGTAAAGAAAGAGATAGAGAAATAGAGAGAGTCAGTGCTCATGAACGGTGGAGAGCTGCCAGAAGGAACACTCCTTGTCATAATGGCACGAGTGACGCGAGCAGCAACAGGCGCGAACCACCAGGCGGCCTACCTGCCCAGCCTCCTCCCCTGCATCACCCCTTCTCCACTCTTGCTCCCCCACCTCTTCAAAGCGAAGTCCGCTTTTTGCCACCCGAACAATCGTGTGCCTTTCCTTCCCATCAATGCCATTTGTTCTCTTACTTGGCCGTGCCGCATTTGGCCAGTGCTTCCATTGAATGCGTCCTCCTCCCTCTCAAGAGCAGACAATCCTCGATGTCTGAATGTCGAAAGTGCTTGTCTCTCTTTCTCTCAACTCTCTCAGCTCTCTCTCTCGGCTATCTCTCTCCTTCTCTCTCTTTCTCTCTCCCTCTCTCTCTCTCAGCTTGCACTCTAGGAGAGCGGAGAGAGAGAGAGAGACAGCAGTCGCGGGCCTCGTTTCAGATAACACCTCGGCTATTTGTCGCCTGTCTGAATATGGAGGGAGAATGGGGCAAAACGAAGAAGGATGGCAGTGACAACTTCATGTAAACCGAGTCAAAGAGTAGCCTCTTTCGTCTTCCACTTGGGACTGACTACATCAAAGAATTACCTCTCACTGACAATAGAATTGTAGTATCGAAAGAGTTTGACTTCTTGGAATTATTAGGAGAGAATGGGCTTTTATATGCGAGGAGAAGCAAATGGTGGGAAGTTGAGTGGAATGAGGAAAAGTGCATGGAGAATAGCGGCCGCCGCTTATTCTCCATGCACTTTAGAGGGATTCGAAAGAAGGAAGCGGAGAGCGTTGTGGAAGGCAGCCGCTTCCATTCTAGAAGGCACCAATTGGCTGCTTATGAACTTTTGGCAATCGGCCAAGAGTGGCTCAACCATGGAGGATCTAGGCAATCTAGGCTCGCCATGAAGAGAAACAAGATTTAGATTCAACTCGCGATTCGCCGCTTCTTGCCTTGAATCAACAAGGAGAGGAAAGAATGAGAGAGAGAGAGAGCAAGGAGAGAGAGAGAGTGCGAGAGCGAGAGAGCGAGCCAGAGATGGAGAAGAGGGGAGGAAGAGATCTAGAAAGAGATGAAAGAGAGAAAAGGGATAACAAGCAGGCTGAGCCATCATCTACGGAACACATGTTGCACCCGCACAATGCGCCTGATTGCAGTCGCTCGGACAAGCTCTTGCAGAAATCTCCCTTCATATATCCTTGTGGTATAAAAAATAATTGGACAACAAGTCCCATCCAGCAGCACAGTAAAAAAAAGCTTTCGCATTTGTCGGAATGGAGTGAGTGATAGTGAAAAGGCAATTTCTACGACAGGTACTCTCTCTCTCTCTCTTTCAGCATGGCTCTCCGCCACTGAAATGGAATGAAGAGCTCGCCTCGCTTGCTCAGCAATGGGCCGACAAGCTCGCAAGACAGGTTTGCTCGGCTCCTTTAATGCCTCATCCGCATGCTACAACCATATTCCCCCCTAGATATCTCCATATCTACAAGATAGCAAGAGCGAGAGAAAGGCATCAAAAGAGATCTCTATGTGAACATCTTGACAATTTGTGGGTTCCTCTTTCCTTTCTGCTAAACTAGAGCTCATCTTCTAGGAAAGAAACTTCCTCGTCAATTTCATGTGTGGGACGAGCAATTTGGAAGATTACATTTGTTTCCGCTCTGAAGAGAGTCGTCGTGTTCAAGGAACTGGCAGCAGGGGTAGCCGGGAGGAGTGCAATCGAGAGAGAGAGAGAGAGAAAGAGAAAGAGAAAGAGAGAGAGAGATAGAGAGAGAGAGAAATGTTGGGGAACGGTTGGCAGAACCAGATGCCGCTCACGGGGATCATGCTCCAAGTGCTCCCTTCACTCTCACAACATTCTCAAATGTTCACCCTGTCCAACCCGAGCTAGAAAGGCTATTTCGGACACGGGCACTAATCTAATTCAGCCGGGCACCCGCAATTGTCTCTCGAAAGTTGGTACTAGGAAAATGAAGATAGTGGTGCACAGGGTGAACCTATATACTTTGGACACTTGAACAGAAGAGAGATCTTTGTTCATTTCAACCAAATATTAACTGTCAAGACTGAAATTTGTAACAAAAGATCATTAAGGCTCATCTGACCTACTTTGAAATGTCTGGAATCGGTGAGAACATTACGTTCTTCCCTCCGAACATCGACCCCGAAACGGCCGTCGAGCACTGGTATGCTGAGCATGAGAAGTATGAATACGAGACGCCTGGCTGGCAGACGGGCACCAACTATTTTACGCAAGTCGTCTGGAAAGCTACCGAAGATGTCAGCTTGGACAATTCTCGGCCGGCTACTAATGAGAGTTCTGCCTTCAGATCGGCGTTGGTGTCGCTGAAGTCTGCACACAAAACGACTCGAACGAGAACGTGTCGATATCAAGCAAGAAGTCAGCTCGATTCTGTCGTCTTTCAATTTCTTTCTATTTTGGTTTTCCTTCTTCTCCTTTTCAGAAACTACACATTAGCCCAAGATGGCGAGGTCATTATAGTGGCCTTCTACAGGCCGTCGGGCAACAACAACCGCGCGGGCCAATTTAACGTAAACGTCCGAAAACCAGCACAGTTGTCCAAACCGGCTGGATAGCATGATAAAGCACTTGGCTTTCCATTTCGTTTGATTGCAAAAGAAAAAAGAATGGATTACGAAGATACAAGCTAGACAGCAAAGATGATAGAAAATTTATCGTTACAAAATATTCCCGGATTCTTAAGCATATCACTTTCTCGCTAGAACCTACCACAATAGAACAACATTCAATACAGAACACCAGCCGTATAAGCAGAGCCATGCAACAAAGTCGAAATTTATGCTAGTCTTGGGTATCGATGACGCGCCACTTTCGTGTGTACAATGAATACAAAATAAATGATTTCTGTAGAAGATAATTTAGGGTACTGTAGTATATATGCCAGATCGGATAACTTAAATACCTACAAATGACTTGAACAATTGGCTGTGAATTGAGATATTCAAGCGCACCTCTTGCGACATGTGCACAGAGAACAATAGCCTGAAACCCATGTTGCAAAAAAAAGAAGTAACAAGATGGTGATATTCTAGAGAATAACAGCCCAAGCAACTTGCTATGCCGTTTGCCAGAAATGATGACAGATGTTTCTTGTGATTTAGTTTTCACGGTATTTTGACGATCTGTCGAGAAGCAGCTTAGGCGGGCATCTCGAAGTTGCGGCGAGCTTGGATCACTGAAAAGCAAATGGATCAACCAGAATGATTTAAAAAAATACAAGAGATAGTTATTATATTTAATATACTTATTATATTTAATTAACGGCACCGGAGTAATACTGTGTACAAATTTAAAAAAAAATTAAAATTAACATAGGAACGCAAATAAAACAAATGGAATAGTTCAGAGAGAGAGAGAGAGAGAAAGAGAGGAGTTGAAAAAGAACTACCTCGCGTGACGTAGAGATAGAAGAAGTCGGCGTAGAGAACGGTCTGGACGATGCCGGCAACAACGGCGATCGGGTCGAAGAAGTTCTCCGTGTAGTAGCTAAAAGAAGAAAAAAAACAAGTCACAAAGCAATACAGCTCCAGGAAGATTTAGATAAGAAGTGCTACATAAAAGATGATATAATTTTCATAACAATCATAGATTCGCATGAACATAAATATACAGCTCATGTCATTATATTGAATGTAAAAGCATACCGGTAGACCCAGTTGACAATGTAGAGTGCGCGGTAGGAGCCGAGAGCGAAGAGGTAGTGCGCAGTGATCGTCTCGGCATTGCCGGTGCGAGAGAGCATAAACAGCTGAGGCATGATGGCCACCGACTCCAGGTAGATCGAGAACGTCCACATCACCTGTGTACCACAATTATTATCATAATCCGAAAATAATTTACAATTTAATTTTTTTAAATACTAAGTTCAAAGGCTGATGCAAGACAAATCAAAATAGTTTGTCCGCTAACCTCCATGAGAGTGAACTCGTGGTTGATGAGGAGGGCCAAGAGGAGCGAAGGAATGAGCAGGAACTCAAATCGGAATGTGTCGTTGTTGCTGAAGAATTATCATATGTATGCCACACCAATTGTTGGGGAGTGGAAGGACAAAATAAAATATTTCTGCATTTTAGCTTACCGGTCATAGGTTGCCTTGAACTTGTGCCACATCAGGTAGACAGTTCCGATGGAGGAGACAAGGAAGAAGACCTAAGATATGTATTTGTTTAAACATTTCATTCACTCTTTTATGACATTTCATCGTAACATTATTTTTACTCTCAGGAATGCAAACCTTCATGACGGAATTGTACAGAGAGATGAAGTTTGTGAACAGATCCAAGTAACGAGAGATGAAAACAACGACAAACAGCGCTTGCGAGCGGCCAGAGATGCCTGGAATATTTTATGAAAATAAAATTATGTGCATTACATTTACAAAATAGTTCGTTGCAATATAAAGCTGAGAAAGGAAGGAAAAAAACCTTCGCAGCTACGGCTCTTCCATATCTTCAGCAGTAGAATTATAATGGCAATCAGATGCGCAATATCCGCCGAGAGACGGAAGACGTTCATCACGCCAAGTTTCTCTGCAAATTGTTTTTTAACGATATGCAAGTATTAGCTTGTTTATTCATAACATATTTGGTCTCTATTGATAAGATGCAAAAGGGCTATGGATCCGCGCAAGTCTTAAACGTGTGAAGGGAGAGGAGACGGACTGCAATGCACACTTGGCACCAGGCAACATCAAGAATGCATAAATGTCAGGGCGATAATTAGAATGAGGCAGCAGGTGCAAACAGTCCGCAGAAAATCGATCGAACCGCAAACAAGGACCAGCCAGATTAGGAGAGCCTCTCTCCTCCACTCTCTCTCTCTCTCTGTCAGGCTTTGTTCGTAAACCGTTGTTGCTTCTCGCTCTATGTCCACGTCAGTTCTACCGTAATACGAAATTGGTTCTGCACGGAATGAAAATTACACCAGAAATGCGATGAAAAAATTTGTGTGCGAGTATTCACACTGCATTCATGTGTAATGCGGCGTACATGAATTTATATGCTTCTACAGTTTATAAAGTACTAAATTGGGGCGAAAAAATACGCTTGCAGAGCGTCTACCCTCGCCTAATTAAGTTAAACACTTTAATCGACTATTGCTTATGTACAAATGTACAGATGGGTGAATGTACGAACGTATGTACATACATATGTATGAGTCTCCTACAAACATGAATAAAGATACAACTTAAAAAAAATTGAAAAATCTTTGTTGGACGATATAAATTAAATTAAATACTTCAACTCTACAGAACTCTCTAAAAAGTTTCCAACGAAATAAAGACAAAATTCACCATTTGCTGCAAAATTTAATATTTTGTACAAAAAGATTTCTTTTTTGTATTCCTCTATATGTAGCACAAGCACATTCGTGAATGAGAGATGAATTAAAGACCCAAAACATACTATTTGCTCTGTTGCCTTGTCATTCATGAAAATTATATCTAGCTGTTCATCTCTTTCACTGATCACATAGAACATCATTTTTTTTAAAATAAAGAATAATAATTGGTCTGTAATGTAATTGGCTTATGACCGCATGATAATCACAAAATGTATGCAAAGCTGTCTTTTGTCAAATGATTTATCAAGGTACTCTCAATCTTCGGGAACTTGTCACTGATATAGAAATGCAACGAAGGTCACAATTTCCGAATGTAAAGCATGAGAGTTGGGCAGCAAGAATAAATATGATCATCATGTCTGTACAAACATTGTGTGTGTGCGATGGGAGGGAAGTACCTCGCTGCCTTAGCATGACTTCACTTGCATCCCTCCATCCTCGCAGTCTCCTCCACTCTCTCTGCACTGTCGACTGCGCACTCGCAGACGCTTCCCTCTCATCTTGTAGACGCACTCTGACCACTCACTCCACTTCTGAACAAGGAAGATATCAAAATAGACAATATATCAAACTGTATCTAACATCACTCTCCTCCGTCGGAAGGTCAACGCTCTTTGAAACGACTTTGCGTCTCCGAATATTACTACTAGATGGCCGTCTTGGCCGTTTCGTTTCATTGTCTCGAAGCGAAGACGCCTGGGTAACGGGAGGCTCGCTTCTCCTTAGAATATATACAAATTTGTTTAGTTGGCTTCAGATATTAGCTAAATATACAACAAATACATTAGCCATCCATACCTGCAGCCGTTCTCAATGAGTACGATTCCCGGTTGCGTGTCCAATACTAGTGAAGCGTTTTCTTCAACGCTCTCCTTGTGAATTCGGCACTCTTGACGCAGGGAATCAAAGACGACCGACTCAACATTCAAATATTTCCGTGCTCACATACTAAGGATTATAATAAATATTGGAATAAAAAGAAAAAAAATAAACCCGCTGAGAAGAACCCTCACCTTGCAGAGCATTCGACCAAAGCACCGATCGAGGCAGGAGGTGATACTCGCGCCTGGGACGGTGTCGAAGGGACTGCCCTTGAATTCCTTCTGGACGTGAAGAATGAAGACCTCTTCGGGTTCACAATCAACGGCTAGTTCTAAGAGGCGGCACTTCTGATTAGACCTGCTAAAGAATAGAAGACTGACCAGACATGCAGAACTTCTCTGCGTAGATGACTCTGCTGTTTTCCAGGAGGTTGCCAGGCCCGTGTGGCTCGGATAGAATGTTGAACATCTCACAACGTTGCGTTAGTGGATAGTAATTGAGTGACTTGCACGGGGCAGCCTCCCCGTTAGGTCCCTAAAATGCGTGCATACAATAAGTACGCATGTATTCATAAATCTTCATGTATTCGTTCTTTGCAGATATAACGATTGTCATGATGAACCTTGTTTGACGAACAGAGGCTTGCGCAAGTGCCCTGCTCAACCTTTTCAAAGACTCTTCTCGCATTCTCAACGTTTGGAGGAGCGACGATCTGATTGCCAATCACAACGAAATAGCCGATGCCAGTCGGGCATTGACCTCAAGAATAAACAAAACGCTACTTCAAAAATAATATACATACATGGTCTTCAGATAAAACATAACCTAGGACTAACGTGATTCAGCAGACGGTTTTGCGGTGGCAGTGGCCCTCACGAGTTCCTCGTCAGCTGATGCGGTGGGGGTTGCATTTTCGAATTGGTCAACTTCTCCGCGACTGTTAGAAGAGGACATATCTTCATCGTCTTCTCGATCACTCTGCCTAGGTGAACTGGTCGAGTTCTGCTCGATCTCTTCAGTGTCTTCCGACGCCTTCCCTTTGACTATTCTGGTTGGCGCCGAGTAAACAACTGGCTTCATAACTAATTTATGGCTCGAATTTGTTGAGCCACGATTAGCTACAGGCACGTATTCGGCAGAATGTGTTCTGAAAGAAGTAGCAAATCTGTTTGTCTTCAAAACTATCACTAAAGAATCCACCTGAAGCTAGTGATATCGTTGACGCTTGAAGTCTTACCATACAGTTGACCTCCAACCAGCTCTGTTGCCTATAATCAGTCAAATTGTGGCAATTTACACTTTTAAAGAAATATCACATTAAGCATACGAGAAGATTCGATCTGAAGTCACTGTCAGTCGTGATGAAATTGGCTCGGTCTTCTTTGCCGTGCAAGATGAAGAAATTTCGCGAGTTGTCACTCTTTATCTGCGTTGGCAACACCGTGCGGCCTCAAGAATTGTGAGTAAAATGTGTACAATGTACTACATACATATTGTAACCACAGAACTTCGAAAGGCTATGTGTATGCTAGCAACCTGCACAGACGCCTTCACTCTTGGTGCGCTGGAAGAGGTCGACGTTCTTGGCAGGAAACAGAATGGCAGGCACTGCTGAGCCGTCATGGTCGAAGAGACGACAAGTGTGTTTCGTTCTGTCGAAGGTGAAGGAGCGACACGTGGTGGGCTGAAAACTGACCGTGTCTCGTCGAAAGAACCAGCGAAAGACAAAATTCGGAGAATGAGACCAACATCGGCATTGCCGGATGCAGCAATGCATTGACTCATGCAGTACATGATGCTCGTGCGAGGGAACTCGATGATTGGCGGGTAGTTGTCGATGGAGCGTCTTGTCGTCCTCGAAAAGCACTGGCTAACTGCAGACTGCTTAGAGAGTTATAGTGAACAAAGAAAAAAGAAACTTGACAGAAAAGTTGACAGCATCACTACAAGAAGAATAATTGCATTCCATTTTCTTCTAAACTTTATACTTGGATCCCGCAATCTTCTCGATCTCTTAATGCTGTCGCATCTTGAATGAATGAATAAACGTATGAATAAAAATAATTCGTAGCAACACCCACGCGATTCATCTCTGGTTGTGGCGGTAATTGCAAAGAACGAGATGGTCCAGCAGAGATGGAAAGCAATGGCACGCAGCAGCAGTAGCAGGAACATGGCGGGTGGCAGCCACGAGGGTCACCGGCCTGTGGCACAGATGAAGGAGATGGATTAGCGAGGGAAAGAGATGGCAGCGGCGGCCACCGGATCTGTCCTGTCGCCCACTTTCGTGTCCCACTCTCAGCAACTCGCCTCTCCCCCTGCACACAAGTCACTTTCACCCTCTGTCATACCACTTCTCCTTCCTTCTTTTGTCATTGCTCCTCCCTCATCACATCACCACAGTCTCTCTGTCTTCTTCTTCTTCTTCTTTTTGGGTCATTTCGAGAGTTCATTCGTGATCACAGCAATCGAAGAGAAAAGGAAGATCCAATTCAGTGGTGGACAATGATAGTGTCTGGCGTGACATTGCAATTTTTTCTGGCATATTTCCAGAGTCATTCAAGTTCTATGTACAGTGGTGAATTAATATCGTTTTATTAATGTCATAATTACAATTTAAACTTTGTCATGCCTAAAAGAAGATCGAAATCAATGTTATTATTGTTATTATTATTGTTATGATACGATCTTTTAACAAGATTCAACTTGTAAATCCTCGCAATCTGCATCTGGTGGGCATTCTCGATGTCGCACTCTCATCTGAGAATATTGTTTTTTGAGATTATCAAAGCCAATTGCACTTGGTGATTTGTAGTCGATTGAGAATGATAACCTTTCCGCTTCTTCCCCCGAATACGCATCCACTCCACTCGTCCCACTCGCCTGGCCCTTCTTCAGCATTCTCCTCTTCACTCATTGTCTCTTCACGCCTCTCGATGTTATTTCCTGAATCACTTTTTTTAACGTGCATTGTATACTCGAACGAACAAGAGCTGCTTCATGCTCTCTCTATTCACCTTTTTGTCCAAAAGGCAGCCACTGCCCTTTGTCTATCGGCTATTGTAATGACTTGACCTTTAGCGAAGTAATGCACAAAAAAGGTGAAAGGAGAACAGAAAGAGAAAGAGAAAAGCAGCAGTGTTGGCGGTGTGACGAACTCTGAGGTGCCGGAGCGAGAAGAGAAGGAACGACTTCAGCGAGTAGCTGGCAGCCATTCTCCACCACGAGAGTCTCGCGACTTCCCTCCACGAGGATCTCCGGGCGGGCGATGGGAGACTCTCCGTGCAGAATGCATAGAGTGCTCTTATACGTTAATGACTGCAAACATTTGAGGACCACAATAATCATCGGAAGGATAAATGAAGCTATAACGAAAGACAAAACTACCCTTGCACATTGAATTGTCGACGCAGAGTGTCAGACACTCCACCAGTGAGAGGTCGCTTTCCTTCCAGTCTAGTATAGCTTCATGTACCTATAATTAAATTTTTTTAAGTTGAATATAAGATATTTTGCGTTATTTCTGACTTGTTTAAACATATACGTGACGTATGGAGTGTCGCCACTGCATGGACGACGAGCTAAAGAAGTACATAAGAGAACACAAGGAAGATTGGTCAGGGTAAAGATATTCCTTATACGCACTTGTCATGCAAAATTTATGTGCCATGATTATATCGTCGTTTTCTCTCAGAGAAGCAAAATGGGCTGGCAGTTGAGATTGGCCGAAAAGATCACATCGTCCGGTCTCCTAAAGCACTTTCAAGCATGCTTGCTTCTATGAATACTTTACACATGTTCAAGGACACCACAATGAGGAGGAGGAACCTGGTCGTAATTTGCAGCCACACACGCACTCGTTGCATGGCTGGGTGAAAAGTCCTGGAAAATATTAAAAATAAAAATTAATTTTCAAAACTCATTAAAAGGTTAATGCCGGCAATACATTTCGAACGCTGCAAGAACTGAAGCAAGCGCTTTGAGCAGATTGTTGCACGCTAATCGCTTCCGTTGACTGGGAAGTCACTTCATAGCCGAACAAGATGAAATATCCCAACCGCTCTGCCTTTAAGCACTCTGAAAATTCATAATTTTAATTGCACATATCTTAACTCCGACGTCTTCCCGACATTCCACAAGTTCCTTCTCTCAACGTTCACACCTTTTAGCTTGACAAACTGTCAAAATATAAGAGTCATACATATGTACATTGTCTTCCTCCATAAATTCATGTAAAAAGTGCCAAACCTCTCTGAAGATTGACGTTAGGAAACGTTATCAGATCAGTAAGCGGAGGCATTGGACTTTTCTTCTCGTTCATGTTGAATATACTTGACACTCGTTCACCCTAATTTAAGATGATTGGAATTTAGATTGCATTGCAAAAATAATAACCTGGAGATCCCATAATTCCTCGTCGGTGCCTATTATTTCGTTAGCAATGACACGGCCGTTTCTTGTAGTTGTTGCTGTTGCAGCGGAAGTGGTGCTAGGAGGCATCGTTGCAGTAGGTTCTGTCGTCATCGTTGGCTCAGTGAATTCTACCAGCTGGTCAATAGAAATTGGCTTAGCAACTATCTTCTTGCTCTTTTCCTTTCCGTATGGCAAAAGTGCCCAATGCGTGGGTGCGCCAAAGGCTCTCTGAGAAGATTGCGAGGGTTGCTCTGAAATTATTCGCACTTCGGAAGCCACTTCCAAAAATTTTTTATAACTATTCAAAAACATCTTACATACCAAACAAAAAAGCTTACATTTGCTGCATATATTGAATAATTAAGTTTTTCCAATGCTAGCGATAAAGGAGGCCTTTCTGCTTACTTCTGCATGGCCCGTCGAAGTCGACTCTCTCGTAGAGGTCATGAGCCTCAGCGGGCACCTCGCGTGCCCCTTCCATACCAAAAGCATTGCTGAGAGCGTAGATCTGGCACGACCTCTCGAGCCGATGGTACACCACTGCATCGCACTCTTCCTGAACATTTCAACACTACAAATTAGACGGATTCTGTACTGGTATTTAATCGCTCTTTACTCATCCGGCATGCGATATGGTTTGGAAATGAGCCAAGAGAGAGAGAGCACGAACTTCTCCTCTTTTGCCTGCTGAATAGACACAAAAGTTGAAGCAGTCGTAGACGGTTGCCTCGAACACCTCGGCCAGAGAATGAGCGTGAGCAAGCGCCGTCCGCTCGCGCCGAATAAAGCATGATTCAGCTGGAAGAAATGTGAGTGATGCCTGTGGATGCCATTTCATTCACTAGACTCTTGGCACGCCATTCTCGCTCCCTTATCCTTCTTCTTTTTTGTTGTTATGGGAAGACTGACCAAATGTAGGAGTTACAATCCATGCGGAAGCTGAGTGAGTGGCAGTGAAGAGAAAGAAGAGGAGGCTAGTAAAAGGGCTGCTACTGCTACTGCTGCCCATCCTGGCCATGGAGAAGCAGCGAAAGTGAAAGGACGCATAGTGGGCAGCGGCCGAGAAAGCGAGAGTTCTCCCTGCGGCTGCTTGCTATTTCCGAGAGTGATGACCCAGTTCTGCGGCCGAGGTTGGAGGTGAGACAAGGCGTGTCACAAACGGCGCCGCCAAGCCATTTCCATGTCATTTATCTCTCTCTCTCTTTTTATCTTTATCGCTCTCTCTCTCTCTCTCTCTTTCTTTCCTTTCCTTCTTCACATCTTAAGCTCCCTAAGCTCTCTTCTCTCAGAGACCTCTCCTAACATGCGCCGAACTCTCGAGGATGTGAAGGATAAACGACTGAGGCGAGGGTGCAGTAAAAGGGAACGGTTGCCCGAGCAGAAGAACAGCCTATCAGCTGTTATCGCATGTTCTAGCATCACCTCCTTGTCAACTTTCTTCTGTTCCCGCGGAGAAGAGGGGAAGAGACAATAGACAAGAGAGAGAGAGAGAGAAAATGGGTGGAGAGAGAAAGAGAAGAACGAGAAAGAGAGCATCTCTGTCTTGGTCGACCATCCGGTGCGCGTCGTGTGTTTGGTGACTCGCTTCTTCTTGTCCTTCTCCAGTTCTCTGCTGGCTACTACCCTTGATCTCTTCTCTCGTTTCTCTGCTTCTCTCCCTCCTCCGATGTCTCAACTGCTCCCTTCCTCTCGTCTTGTCCCGTTGTCGATCTTAGGCTGTCCCTTGCACTCCGGCGGGTGCCCTGTCAACACCTCCTCCGACACCATGTCTGGGTTTAGAGAGAGCCTCGTATTGTCTCCCCAACACCCATCTCCAGCCCGCACGATATGCTCTGGGTTTCACCAAACAAAGATCAATGTTTCGTGCGCCGTTAGTGTCCCTCCGATATCCCGACACTCTGTGAGGTTGTGTGGCCTCAGTCTCCTTTCAGTGTGGAATAGAGCATTCACACTTCTCATTTTCAGTGGACTCACCGGTGCATCCCGTAATCCAGCCGCCCAATTATATTCGCCGCCACATTGTGAAAACATAATAATTGTTCTCTGTGATCAATGGCGTGTTTGCGGAAGTGTTATGCAATTTGTTTTATTTCTGAAGCAAAAAGAACTTTCAAAAATATACTTGAACTAGCTACGTCAATGATCTTTGCACGCTCCTCAAGTCGTACAGAAGTGTTCTTCGAAGATCATCCCCTCCTATTGCTTTCTTTCATATCGTTTGCTTCCCTCGATAGCCTTGCTTATCGCTCAGTGACCCTCTGAGACATCTTTGAAGATTGATAAAGGAGAAAGAGAGGTCAACTAACCATAATCCATTCCATAGCCAGCTCCACTTCTTCGTTTTAGATTGCTTCACTAACCTTCCGGTAGAGAATAACAGACACATACTATAACGGATCCAGTCATTTTCATTGTCGTATGCATGCGTATTCGTGTTGTGCGAACTTCCGTTTTTCCGTTGCCTTCATCGTCTGCTTCCCTTTCTCTCACTATCTCTCATTCTCTCTCATTGTTTCTCTCTCTCTCTCTCTGTCTTCTTCTCTCATTCTCCCCTCCTTGCTACTCTCTCTCTCCCTCTGTCTTCTTCTCTCATTTTCTCCTCTCTCTCTCTATTCCTCTCGCATGCCACCCGAGTGGCCGTTCTTCCGGGTTCCCGGTCGATCTCTTCCAATCCACTCGATGCACTGAAGAGTGTATCAGTTATCAGCGAGTGAACGATCATACCATTGGAATGGGACATCCTGGGCTTATCCTTGAACGAGCAAGTGAAAGCATTGTCCACCGCTCACTAATCCGATTTGTCTCATTCATTTTCCTGACAGCTTTTCAATCACTCCTCCATATTGAATGCTTTTCATTCCAGCCCGCTCCCTGATTGCACTTCGTCTCCGACTTCTTACTCCTGATCTCGCGATCATTTTTTGCCGCAGAAGCTTATTCTCGAGAGTGCTTTCCTATTTGCCTATTCTCTTGTCTAGCCGTACTTTTTGAGCACGCAGCTAAAAGTGCGTATAGAGGTGCGTATAGGAACACCACCTCGGAGTAATGGTTACTACTGTATCGCGCAAGGAGCGCTTTTATTCGTGAGAGACTTGTGTGTTTACTGCGGAAGAGGAGAGTTGTCGTGTAGCTCAGTCAGTGCCAATGCTGTAGTGGATCCAATTGGCATGCGATCCACTCGACCTCTCTTGTCCCTTTCATTGTCCTGTTTTGTCTCCTCCTCTCCTCTGATCTACCAGAGCAGCATGTGCTTATTCTTCCATTCACTGTGCGCGATCGCGTTACTCTGTCTCGCATCTGAGAGGGCGAGAAGGGGAGAGAGTGAGAAAGTGAGCAGCAGAGGAGTGAAAACAAGGAGTGAGATGGTTTGAGGAAGCAGAAGAAAGAGACTCCACCCGCAGGGGAGAGGCTTCCATCTCTTGCTCCTCTCCACGAGTGCTCGAGGAGGGAAGAAGAAGCACACCACACACGATCCCGCTTCCATCATCACGTATATCTCACTCATTGCCCGAGGCACTCAGTCATCTTATCCCCGTGATGTCCACGGCCACCGTTGAGGAGAATGGTCTGTTCCGCGAGTTGTCTTTTTTCTTCTTCTTTTCTCATTCTCTCACACGATGTTTAGAGATGTTCATCCTGTCTTCGTTCAGGCAATGATAAAACGGTTGAAGATCGTGAAGGACCTGCTAAGCCAAAACGTGAAAATGAGACAACCTACTTATTCTCCGGCGCGATAGCGGAGGCTAAGCAGCGGTTTCCCTACTACAAGTTAGCAATCCAGTCTCTAAGAAATGTAAAATCTTCTGTTTTTTAGTTCATATGTTTTTCAGTAGTACCTTTATAAATTCTAAATGAGTTCTACTATATGATCGTTTAAAGTGCCTTACTGTTGAAGGTCTGACTTCACTGATGTTTTGGAATATCGCTGTGGCGCCTCCATTATCTTCATGTTTCTCTGCTGCATCGCCCCAACGATCACCTTTGGCGGTTTAATGGGTGAGTAGAGTTTAACTGAAGTCATTTGACAGAATATTTCTTGTTGTAGCTGATAATGCGATTAATCAGCAAAATTTATTAATGAGCATTTTAAGTAATGATGTTCGCAGGCAAGTACACCGATGAAGTAATGGGCACGACGGAGACTCTGCTCGCGCAGTCCATGTGCGGTCTGATCTGGGGCCTCTTCTCCTGCCAGCCAATCATCATCCAAAGCATAACTGGGCCGGTGCTCATCTTCGAAGCCAGCCTATACAGGGTATCGTGAGATTCTTCTGAATTGTGTCCTCTAAAATTTTTTTTTCCCAAAAAGCAGAGAAAAACGACAAACGGAGTAAGTTTTTGAAGCAATTTGTTTAGAACAAACGAATGCGGAGATGGTGTGACATCATTAGCAACAAATAAAAACATATTTCTGTTATTTAGCATTCTTGAACAAGTTGAAATTTTTTAAATGATTTATTTTGCCTTTTTGGGACGGTGTCGTGAGTTTGCTAAATCTATTAAAAAACAAAGAGTGCAGGGGTTGCATTACGTCAATTGTTTACAATCGTGATGTGCCTCTTGTAGGACTGTTTGCAAGGTAAAGTTAGACTCCCCCGGACTAGTTGCGGCTGCTCTCTCTCTCTGGGAAGGTCGAGTAGAGGGTACGATAACAGAGGAGAGCCTCTAGGCTATCAGCGCTGCTGCTACTTGAGACGAAACCGCTTTTGTTTACAAAAGGGCACATTTCATTCATAGCTATACTGTATAGGAACAATAAAAATAAGCAGAACTGGATTCGTTGATGTGACTCATTTGACCTTCATAGCCTGCTTGAATTCAGCTAACATAAGAGGAATGAGTCACTTGATTCATAAAAAATATTATTTGGCAGATTAAAAAAAGTTTAGTTAATTTTAAATATTATACAACAAAAATGTTGTAAATTGAATTCTATGTCTAGCTATGCAAGTCCCTGGAGCTGGATCTTCTGACAGTCCGCGTCATCGCTGGCTGGTGGATGTGCCTGATCTGCTTTGCTACAGTGGCACTGAATGGCTCTCGTCTCTCTTCCTATGTCACTAGGTTGTCCACCAATTCATATTTTATTATTGCCAATCATTATAACTCATTCTCTATCCCATTCAGTTCTCTTCAGGTTTACCGATGAAATTTTCGCTGTCCTTATCTCTGGAATCTTCATCTTCGAAAGCTTAAACTTCGTTCGCAAGGTTTAAAAGTAGCAATAACATATTTACGGCTGACTTGCAAAATAATCTATCACTTTTTTAAATTTTCATGTTCCTTGTCCTTTTATTTACATATATTTACTTCTAAGTTTCATAAACAAACAAAAATTATAATAAAATGTAATTCTCTCAGACAAACGACGAGAATCCGGTTGAGGACTACAACTTCTACTGGCAAGAGCACTTAAATTGCAACGCCTCGGTTAGCAAGAGAAATGCCTTTTGTTTGTCCACTTCACTTGTTTACTAGCCAGTCAATTTGTACTAGTACACTGATTGTAAGTTGTTTACTAGTACTACTAATTGTAAGGTGAGCATGCGTCCCTGCCATAACAGCGAGCCCAATACGACTCTGCTTACTGGCATCATAATGTTTACGACCTTTGCGACAGCCTACACTCTCTACAACATTCAGCGAAGCAATTGGTTCGGAAAGCATGTAAGTTGGCTTCTGTTTATACGTCGCAGTATTCAGTTATTCCTCAAGCACTTTTTTCGTAGATTCGAAACGTATTCGGTGACTTTGGCGTCTTCATCGCGATCTCGGTAGTGGCCGGGCTGACGTATCTTCTCTTCCCCGACCCAATACTTGCAGTATGTCTTTTTAACTTTTCTTCTTCACAACACTTTCACATGTTATCACATTTATTGTGTATGAAAAATAAATAAATAAATAAATATTTAATTTCGGAGGTGAAAGATTTTTTTGCAATATGAGCATAGGAGGCGCTATCGAAAGTCAAAGAGAGCAAAAGCTTAAACATCATCTGCAAATTTAATCATATAATCATTTCTGTCAACATTCACAGCGTCTCGAGATGCCCGTCCATCTGAACTTCACCAATCTTCAAAAGCGCGGTCACGGAGTGTTTATAGTCCCCGACTTCTCCGACAGCCGCATCGGGCTGTCTACGGTCATCGCTGCCTTTGCTGCTCTTCTCGTCTTCATTCTCATCTTCGTCGAGACCGAAATCACAGAGTTCAACATGGCTTTGCACTATCTTTTTACTGATCTACTTTAAATATTTATAATTGAAATTTTTATCACTCTGATACTCAGGCTGCTTCTGGGGCGCAAGGAGCGTGGTCTGGTGAAGGGTGGCGGGCTGAACTGGGACATGTGCCTGACGGGCGTCTGCAATCTGCTCTGCTCGATCTTGGGCCTTCCATGGATGTGTGCTGGCGCCGTGCAGTCACTCGCTCACTGCTCTTCGCTCACTCTTCATCGCAAGGACAAGATCAACCCCAAGGCAGTTGGTTCGCGTTTCCATTCTATAACTTCATTAATTCCCTGAACTTAACATTAATATTGAGAAGGATGCATGAAGGAAAAGACAGAGAATAATTTGGAAACATTTCAGTAGTGGATCGAGTGCTCGAGCAGCGCGTGACTACCATCGCCGTGTCTCTCTGCATCGGCGCCTTCGCCTTCCTCGGCAGCTACCTCCGTCTGCCGATGGCCTCGCTCTTCGGCGTCTTCCTCTACCTCGGAGTCATGAATCTCCATGGCATCCAGCTCGTTCGCCGTACTCTTCTCTTCCTTGTTCCTGTCAAATATCATCCCAGCGTCGTTTACACCAAGAGTGTTTGTCTAGTTTGAATTATTTGTTTAGTTGAGGCGAGAAAAATCTATGCTTTCGTTTTGTGAAAGTTCAGCCAGGTACGAAATATCTATTCTCGTATGCTGAACTCTTAACTTTAGATCGGAGTCGGCAGAATGCGGTTGTACACCTGGATTCAGCTGGCACTCGTTGTTGTCATCATGATCGTCAAGCAGGTCTGAGACGATGATGAAATACTCACCAGACAATATGATAGGGATCGCAAACTCACTTCTTCAATAATACATACATTCATTATAATAATTTTTTAAATCCTTTCAGATTCAACTGATAGCACTCGCATTTCCGTTCGTCCTCATCCTTTTCGTCATTTTCCGCTACACTCTCATTCCGCTCATTTTTACTAAAGAAGAGCTCGAATCGGTTTGTTCTTTCATAATTTGGCCTGCTCTCCAAATAGTCATTCGTTTCCTGCTTCAGCTGGATAATGAACACGAAGACATTCGAGAATCGGCAAGTGAAGACACCTTCAATTGCCAAACAGACGTCTACGCAGCAGCGCATAATATAGCTTAGATCCTTAGTACCTTATAAATGACGTCACGGTCTTCTTAATGGTGTACATTTATAGTTGAGATATACGTACATATATTTGTAAATTGTGATGCCGAGCCACGATTTCTTCTTCTCCATGCCTAACCAAGCCCGAATACGTGTTACGGTACATTACGACATCCATTCATATTTCTGTTCTGTCATTTGATATGAGAATATTATTGAGAAATCCTTCTTTCGCTTACATTCTTCTCCTTTATATTGACCTCGATCTTCAAAAGGACACGCTTAATGACACGGCCACGTCCAGCCGCCATGCTTGGCTTTAATTCTAGCAGCAATTTTTCATACATTTCGTTATGCCTTTTCTGTGCTTCGAGTAATGATAAAGACTTGGAAGTGAGATGAGAAAGGCGTTGAAAAGGAAGAAGAAACGCGGTGACGCTGATGAAACGGTTTCTGACTCTCTCCCCATCAGCTATCGCGTCTGATAAGAGGGAGGAAGCGTTTTATCTTCTCTCCTTCTCACTCTCTCTCTCTTTCCCTCTCTTTCGCTCTCTCTTAATCTCTCTTTTTTGTCGTTACGTGCTCAGAAGAGATGAGTGGGACAGGCTGGCCAAGGGGTTGCATCACCGTGACTGGGTGACATCCATAAGAGAAGCAGCACCACGAGGCGACTAGAGTGGCTATCGTTGACAGGCTCCCCCCCCCCCTTCTAGAGAAGTCACGCGACAGCATTTCTTCTTCCATCATGTGGCCATCAGATCACGCTGCACTCCTCCAGCCGCACCCTCGTTGATCCCACCACTAATCTTCTCTCTCTCTCTCTCTCTCTCTCTCTCTCTCTCTCTCTCTTTCTTCCACTCTCTCTCTCTCTTCTCTCTCTCTCTTCTCTCTATCCCCTTCTCCCGTCCACGCTATCAGCACGTGAGCCGCCTCATCCGTGTAAGATGGCAGTTCCGGTGGCCACTCTTCATCTAATTTAGACAAATTCAATGTGATTACATGAGCAGTTCTGTAGAGCGGAGATACAGGAAAATTTAATTTTATGCTAGCATTACATTGATAAAATGTTGTTACCTTTCACGGTATGCGGGAATAACAATTTACCACTCGAATTCACTTCCTCATAATATTAGTGACGTTTTATCTTTCAATTACTAGACAGAAAAAATAACTCTCTATTTGATCTAATAGAGAATGTGATCGACTTTCTTTTAAACACTTCTGGGAGCGTTAGCAAAATATATGACTTATAAATCTTTATCTATTCAATATGAATGTGAAGCAAATTATGAGATCCGAGCTTCACTAATCTTTTTATCCAAGGTGAATAATAAGGCACAAAAATATCGCAATTCTGTCAGAATAATTTTCATGAAGTCTCTTCGGAAAAAAATATTGCCATTTAGTCATCAGATATAAACCTTTTACATTGAGATTTTTCATAAAACATTTTGTCGTCTTTTACAATTCATATGTAAACAAGCTGATTGTGAGTTATAACATTTGCGATTCTCGACTACATTAATAATAGATAAAGTAAGCTTAATAAATTAAGATAAATTAACTTCATTCGATCTGAAAAATTTTCCAACTTTACTGTTGGGTTGGAAATTGAAAAATGCGGCTTATTTTGTCAGTATGCTGATCTTTCATAAACATCTTGCTAGAAGGTACAACTGAAGTGGGCGGCTGACTGCATCGAAGCGAGGGCTTACCTCGACCCCCCCCCCTCTGAGCATTCCCCTCTCCTGACCACATGTCTAGAGAAGAGAAGAAAAGAGACTGGACTAGAACCATTGGGGCAATGACGTCAGAAGTCTTCTCAGAAGAGCATTCCTCTTCTCTTTTATACTTTTCTGTTCTCTTGTTCTCTCGACTCTCTTTCATACTACATTCTCTCTCCTCTTCCGCTCGTGTTCATTCGTGCCCAAACTTACTTAGACCTTGACTAAAGATCTTCTTCCTTCGAAGGATCATCAGCATTGGCAAAGCAATCAATTTGGGTGAGCTATTTTAGGGGTTGCGAGGAGGAAGAAGGATGTTCATGCTCGAACCAACTGCGGTTATTAATGAGAAGAAGAGAGAGAGAGAGAGAGAGAGAGCGTGAGAGTGAGAGAGTAAAAGAAGAAGAACTAATTCCTTTCCTTCAATTCGCAATCCATTCTCTCACTCTCTCTCTCTCTCTCTCTCTCTCTTTCTGCTTCATTCACATTGAGCACTGAGTGAGTCAGAGCACGAGGGCGTTTGGCTGTTATTGCTATTGCCGTGTGGTGGTGGCAGCCATCAAGGCAGAGGCAGGCTGGCGCACTGAGCGGAGAACCAGTCCTCGTCCCTTTTGTCGTTTCTATTTTTCTCTCTATCTCTCTTTCTTTCTCACTCTCTTTTCTCTTTCTCACTCTCTCTCTCTCTCTTTCTCTTTCCCTCTCTCTCCATTGCCTGCTCTCTCCACCGCATTGCATCCACTCTCTCTCTCTCTCTCTTTCTGCGGCGGCTGTTGCTGCTGTGGAGGGAAAAGGAGAGAAGAATGATTGGAGCGCTCGGCGAGTGGCGAGACGGTCGAGCGAGAGAGCGTGTGATTGACGGTGAGCGCAGAGAGCGGCGGGATGTAGTTCAAAGTACGCGGCCGGTGATGTGCGACCGCACGTGCTAAGCCATGCAGTGCTGCTGCCCCCCGAGGAGGACACCCCTTCGACCAGATCTTTCCTTTCTTCTCTCTCTCTCTCTCTCTCTCTCTCTTCTCTTATCCCCTCTGTTCCCCCTTTCTCGTCATTCAAACATGCATAGTCATCTTATTTCTTCTGCGAATCCTTTCGCATCATTGCGCACAGCAGACGACGTGAGACTGTTAGCACCAACCATTGAGAGAGGAAGAGAGAGAGAGAAAGAGAGACAGAGAGACAGAGAGAGAGAAAAAGAGAGAAGATTCATAAAGAGTGCTCTGGCCATCTCTTCTCGCAAACTCTTTCCATCACCCAAACCATGATACTCTTCTCATCGGAAATAACGGCTAAAGTCCAAAGTATGGCCGATGTTTTCGGCTCATTTCAACTAGAAATCGTTTTGGGCAGTCGACTTGAGCGAAAGAGACTAGCGCACGTGATTACTGGGCAAAGTGTGTGCAAAGCGACGACTGCGCATTGCTTGCAGAGGAAAGAAAGAGACGAAGAGAGTGCGCAGAGAAAAATAGTGGGTAAAGAAAGAGAATGAGAGAGAGAAAGAGAGAAAGAGAGTGAGCAGAACAGAGAGAGAGAGAGAGAGAGAGAGAGAGAGAGAGAACGAACTATCAGAAGAGGAGAATCGTGTCGGCAAGTACCGATCAAATCATGAGAGGACCTTTTGTTTGCGCGCATTTCTACCTATTGCCTCTCTCTCTCTCTCTCTCTCTTTCTCTCTCTGTCTCTGCCTGTCTGTATGTCTCTCCCTCTCTCTCGTGCCGTCCCTTTGATGGCTAAAAATGAGATGATGTGCTGAAGAAGTCTGAACCTGTCATTTGTCGTTTCGCTTCCTTCTCCTCTGCCATCCCCTTTCCACATGAAAATGACTCTTTCTTTATACCGTCACATGACTTTTCATTCCATGTACACAAAAGAGGCATAAGCAATATCGCTTTACTTCTTGGAAACACTCTGTCAAATCAGACAAGAAACGACTAAAAATAATCAAAACGAAACACGGGCATCCTAACAGTGTTGAAACAATGGCCAGCATTTTGGAGACAAGAGAAAAAATTTTTATGCATCAAAGATTTGCGCAGGTTCATGACTGAAATGCGAAAGAAAGAATTACCTTGTTACTATATCAAAGAAGAAACAAGCAAGAGAAATGGGTGAAAATGGAAACGAAAGAAGAGAGATGATCGTGCCTGTTCGAAATGGAGATGGAATTGGTAGACAAGGATGGAAAAAGAAGCCGCTGTAGAGTAAAGCTCGTTGTGAAGGACGTGGCAGAGACGGGGAGGATGAGGAAGAAAGAGAAAGGAAAGCGAAGAGAGATAGGGAAAACAGAGAGAACAGAGAGAGAGAGAGACTGATGAATCACCACCTTCTGCCCTCACTTCAACCCTATCGTTGTGTATGTTAGCTGTGCTGGCAGCTTACAACACTATGCCCGCGTTTTGAGGATTAAATAGCATGTGAGGAATATGCATATATTCGAGCAAAAACCAATAGAATTGCTATGTCGCCTACCGTGTGCTACTTTCATGCCTACAGCAAAACTGCTTCAGTCGTATCCAATAAAGATCAATATGATACCGTAGACAAGAGAAGGGGCGGACAAGAAAGGAAGAGACTGCTAAGGGTTGGTGGCCATGTGACGTCATCATGCCACTCTATGCATCACTGGTGTAGACAACTCCATGTCAAGGGTATTCTAATGATTCTAAACAAATTGGCTACTAATCAACATCTTCGATGACAAACGAGGTTTCCTTGGTGACCACATCATGAGAGAGAATGCATGGTTAGATATACTACCACTCTGACTTATTTTGGCAACTATGGGGCAGTGGCAAGCGTACGTTTGTGGAGAATGTTCTATGGTGTTAACAATGAGAGAAGGGAACTTTTGTTGACATACAGGCGATACAATACTCACCATAAGAAAGGAGAGGCTGAATGGCAAATATAGAAAGAGAAAGGACCGTCCTAGAAAACCACGAAGTGACGCAGAACGAGAATCAGCGAGTTGAGAAATAGAGAAAGGAGAACAGATGATGAAGAAGACTTCTAGGCATCGTCTCGGGAGGGATAATCGGAAAGCAAATAGCCCAGAGATGAGAAGAGAAAAGAGAAGATCTCTACTGGACAAGGGAGCACCTCTGCGCCATCCACTCATCGAGGGTGCAAGGGTAGACGGCGGGGCGAGGGAAGGAGATCGGGATCGGCGCGATAAGGCCCTCGAGAACAGGGTCAATGGAGAGGTTGCGGAAGCCGCCGGTGGGGATGATGTCGGGCAGACTCTTGATGCCCTCCATCATCTCGGAGATGGCAGCGAGAGAAGGCTTCGAGCTGGGCGAATACTCGAGCATGAAGGGAGACGACCGACCAGAGTCGTCGCTGCTCGCCGCACTGACGGAATCGTAAGAGGGCTCAGGCACAGCCGCCGGCTCCCGGCAGACATCCATGGCCGAGTCGGCTGCTGCCGGGGCAGCAACAGAGGCAGCAGCGGCTACGGATGCCAGCTGCGACAACAACTCGCTGCGTCGCTTCTCAGCTGCAGCCCGCGCTGCCATCGTCTCGCTCAGGACAGCCTCCAACTCCTGCAAGAAGAAAGGAAGTCCATGACAGGTCCCCTTCTCAATCAACTAGTCCCCGTGATGTCCCCGTGACTTTTTCACTCCCTCTACATTTTGTTCCTTGCTCCTTGCTCCTCTTGTTTTTGTTGTTCACAATCGCGGCCCCTGCACGACTCTCGCAAATAGCAGCGAGCATCAGTGCGCTCTTCTTCTTCTTATTTATCGCTAACGCCCTCGCCTCTTTCCTCTGCACGTGACCAGAGAGGCGATGATCTAGCACAAAAATACGAAGAGGCCTCAGCTTACTCCCCGATGGAAAGGAGAAGGAGCTATTTACGTTTTCCTCCTACAAGAGCCAGTCATGAGTGGTGATTCAGCAACAACAAGACGCTGCTATATCTACTTCTAGAGAAAGGAGACCGTGGAAAGGCTGCACAAGTATGACGGCTCCCGTTTTATCTGCTCTTCGGCAAACAAAGAATTCCATGCGTGAAAGCATTCATTCCACTCCTGTGCGTAGATGCTCTTCAACGTCAGAAGAAAATGTCCAGGAATAGCGAAGCGATGTGAAATGACTCATAATCCTCCTTTTAGACCCCATATCCCTTACGCTTGTTTATCACTTCAAAGAAGTGAAGAGGTGGATCCAGACTCCATCCAATAAATATGTGAACATTTCGTTGCAATCCCATGGAGGATGCAGCTATTCCCAGCCGGCAATGACAAGTCTCTCTTTTTTTTTGTGTATTTGCACCAGGAGAACCATGATGTGCAGGAAGAAGCGGATAGACTTGTATTGAAACGAGAGCATGTTAGAGAGACAGAGAGAGGAATTCTGAAGCGAAGGAGCAGAGCCAAGGGAGGCCCCAGTCCCTTCAGTCCCCTGGTGGTCCTTTCTCCTCTTTCAGTCCTTGCCATCTGCTGTACACATGCAAGTCGGCACAGAGGCTGTGCCCATTGCAACCCGGCCCTTGGGCGCCTCTCTCGCGCCTCCGAATGACTGACGCATTTCGCATTCTCCCTCTCTCACTCTATTCTCTCTCTCCCTCTCTCTCTCTCTCTCCCTCGTTTCCCCTTCTTGCATCACGCTTGAGCAGTAGCCGACCGCACCCTCCTCCCCCAGTTGATGCTGAGCAAGTAAAAGAGAGTGGTGCGGAAAGGGTGGGAGGAAGAAGTCTTCAAAGAGAGAAGACTCTGTCTCACTCAATCCTCTCTCTCAATCTCCCTCTCTCCCCCCCCTCTCTCTCTTTTCTCTCCTCTCTCTCTCTGCACACTCCAAGTCACAACCACCATGCCATGTGCACACGGCCGGCAGCAAAATGAAACGTCGATGCAGAGGGAGAGAGTCTCGCTTCTCCAGTTTACATCTGTGTAGGAGTGTGTGTGTGTGTGAATGTAGCCACCACACGCTATGCCCGTCTCTTCTTCTTCGATTGGAGAAGGAGAGAGAGATAGAGAGATGCGTAAGCAACATGTGCTTATTCTATTGCTGCTAGCTAGTAGTCTCAGAGTTGGCCGAGAGGAGCAGCAGCAGCTCCCCTCTCTCCCCCTTTCGCCTTCCCTCATCTTTATGCAATGAATGAATGAGGTGGTGTCAAAGGAGAGATGAGAAGAGCAGCCTAGGCTAAGCTGCGCAGAGAACGTTCGCGTTGAGGCGATACCATTGAAGAGGAATCGAGAGAGAGAGTGTGCGCAAAAACGAGAGAGAGCAGAGATGCAGACAGAGAGACAGGATGAGCAGAAGTAGAGTAGACATACGCTCAAGCTGCAATGTCACGTGCGAAGGGGTGCGACCGCGTGAGATAAGTGAGGACACCTGATTAGACAGAGAGAGAGAGAGGAAGCTGATGCTGTACAGTTTACGTGATGCAATGAGGCAGCGCTGCTTGCTCATCCCAACACGCAATGGCCCCCTTTACATCCCCGTGTATTCCCAGAAGAGAAGGACTCTGTTCTTTGTCTCTCCGTACCTTGATGTGGTCTCTGCCGCGAGTGAGGAGAGCGAGCGTCGTGTTGCGTGCGGCATCGTTGCCGGCTGGCACGAGTTCCTTCAGCCTCTCCAGACACGTCCTCAGATTGGCGCGTCTCGTCTTCTCCAGCTCATTGTGCGCGAGGCTGCAAATAGTCTGTCTCTAACTTGTTGTCTACTTTCGTCATCAGTATTCATGTCGTTCTCTTCTCTCCCCTCTCCAGACTGCTCGTTTGGCCCAACTGCTCGCTTAGCTGTCCATACTCGACATTGGGGCTATTTCTGGTGCATTAGTAGTGGCTATTCCTCTCTTTCTCTGCCTCCTTCACTCTCTAGCCTACTTTCCTCCTTCTACTATCTCAAATCTCTCATGCAGCTGAGATGAGGAGGACGGGCGGACATCCCACTGCAATCCGATTAGCCTGATCCGGCGACATCCAAATGAGAGTGGCCGACGGGCAGGAACAAGGAAGTGTGGAACGGCCGGGGGGAGTGTCGTGGGATGACAGCCCTCCCACTCACAATACAATGGTCACCATCATCTCACATCCACACAATACGACAAGGGAATGAATGTATGCCCTTTGCAGAGAGAGAGTTTCACGTGATGAACAATCACGAGGGTGGTAACCTTGATATGCACTAAGAACCAAGAAGAAAAGAACGAGATGGAAAGAATAGAATATCTTCTGTTAGATGACTGCGATGCATACACATACTGGCTGAGTGTCTCTTAAGACTCAAGTGTTGCGTAGGTAGAGTGACACGTGGCCGACCACGACTCATTCATTCATTCATTCAGTCGTTGCTCCTTGTCCTCAGGCTCTGAGGGCAACGTGCAAAGTATGTATGTATGTAGAGGAGAGTGGATCCATCAAGACGGAAGGAAAAGAGAAGAGGAAAGGGAGAAAGAGGAATTAGTGGCCTCGGGCAATGTGCAGCTGCGGAAAGCGACATAGATAGAAAGAGAAGGGAGGAGAGAGATGGGCCTAGCCCCGTCATCGTAGTATGAGAGTTCTCTGTGTCGTGGCTAGGCTGGCCTGGCCCTGCTACGTAAAAAGAGCAGAGAGCGCACCAAATGTGCGCGGCTCTCCTCTCCAGCCACCACATCTCGCTGCTCTCTCTTTCTCTCTTCTCTTCTCCCGTCTCCTCTCTTTCTCACTCTCTCTCCCATCTCCTCTCTCATGAGCATTAGCCCGCTCCGCACGCCCTTCACTCGCTCGACTTCACCACCACCACCACCTTTTCGTGGTGTACGATGCGATTATTGGGCGGTGATGACTCTTGTCCCGTCCGTGTGATTCTTCGGTCCCATGTGCAGAGTTACAGAAGAGAGAAGATACCAGACTGTTGTACCCTTGAACTAGTGACGGCAACGGTACAGGGAATGAGAGAAGATATGACAACAACTCCCATGTGGAGTGCAGATTACGGATGGGAGGCAGACAACAACTCTTTGTGCCTCCTTCGTGCAGATCCAAAGGCACACACACACTTCCTTCCTCACTTCTATTTCTGCTCTCCTCCTCTGGCACATTTCCACGTTGGCCTACGGCGCGATTTCCGGTCTCGCTCAGGCTTTCCTTATGTGGGGCGAGACATTACACGCGAGAGCCTTTTACCCCGTTTTGCTATCTTTCTCTTTCCGTTTCTCTCTGCCCTCTTTCTCTCGCACGCTTCCTCGCTGCCTCTCTCTGTCTCTCTGGCGGTGACTCTCAGCCGACGGAGAAAGCCGGGGAAAACTGCTGAATGAGGAAGCAGCCAGAAGGGAGAGGGAGAGGAGGGGGGGGGGGGAGGAGGCTGAGCTTGGTTATGCGCACGTGCACGACACGCGAGTCGTGCCAGCCACCCACATCTCTCAATCCTTCTTCCGTCTCAGCCTCTCTTTCTCTGCTACTCTCTCAGTCATTCTCTCTTTCTCTCCTTCTCTCTCAATCTTCATCTCTCTCATCTCTTTGCACATTCCAACTTTGGGCGTGAGCTATTCTTGCCTGCATCTCTCTGAATTGCACGAGGATAACCCATTCCTCCGCGAGGGAGGGGGGGGGGAAGACTCGCCTGAGGGGGAGGGAAGCAGAAGCTTTGTCCAGCCGAAGCAGCACCAGCAATGGCCAGTGATGCGTGTGGAAATGGGACAGGAAAGAGAGAGAGAGAGAGAGAGAGAGAGAGAGAGAGAGACAGAGAGAGAGACAGAAGGAGGATCTCTCCGACCAAACATCAATGCTCCCGAATAAGCAAAAAGGGACGACATGAAAGCCAGACCCCAGCGTGGCCGTGGATTGGTCCGAAGATACAAGAACTCGCGAGGCAAGCACACAAAGTGAACACAACTCTGGGGATTTTTTTGGCTTGCCGCTTGCTACTCCAACGACTTTGTACGCGCTGAGTGGAGAGACGGAGAAGGAGAGATAGAGAGCTAACAGATGAAAAGATGAGAGAGGTGAACGACACTGACATACTTTGCACCACTGCCACATACATAGCTACTGTACGAATGACCGAAAGTCAAGAAGCAAATGCAGCGGCAGGTGAAATGCCATACCGGCTATGCTTGGAGGTGTTGGAGGAGCGACGACGAGGAGAGGCGCCACTGCTGGTAGAAGAAGAGGTGGTCGATGCAGCCGGGCTCGGCCTCTTCATGGATGGCGACGAGGGATGGGGCGAGGACGGAGAGGACACGCCGGCTGTCATGGAAGAGGAGCCGGCTCGTCTCGTCGAGGCGATCAGTCCACGCAGGTCCATCTCGGCCATGTTGTTGTTGTTGCCTGAGAAAGAAAGAAGTTTCATCTGAGAGCGAGGCGCTTCTTCTTCTTCTCCGACTCACCTATCCGGTTCTGCTGGACTTCTTCGAGAATGCGCGCTGCCTGGAAGAAGCAGTCAACGTTGAGTGTGGCGGCGGAGTCCATTCTGCCTGCACAACAGGTCGAGACAGCGGAAACGGTAGAGGTTATCTCTGTCAAAACAACTTTAATCTTGTTTACACGCGTGTGGAGAAACACGTGAAATGACACACGGCAACGCGAGCGACAAAGTACACACACCTATGAACCGGATCTTGAATATGGCTAAATATATCTGGCGATGGAATTAGCACAGAGACTGAGACTGAGCTCAGTGTACCCGTTGGCGAGACCGGGATCTGCTCTGCTCTCCTTCTCACTCTTTTCTCTCTCTCTCTCTCTCTCCAAATCTCCTTGCTTCCTCTCTTACTGGTCTTCTAATGGCGAGAGGGGGTGGATGGGGAGACCCCGGGGGAGGGTGAGGCCAGAAGACAGGCAATGGCTATCTCCAATGTCGCGAGAGAGGGTTAAGATTGAGGGAGAGAGAGACTGCGCGAGAAAAGACAGACAGATAGAGATAGAGAGAGAGAGAGCGAGGGAGAAAGAGAGAGAGAGAGAGTGAGGGAGAGAGCGAGATCGACTTGTCAGCGGAAGAGGAGTCCACTGATGTGCTCGCACCCAGCGGGAGGGAGGGACTTTGAAAAGGAATGAAGTCAAGGTAGGCTGTAGCCTGAAGGAGGAGGAGTGAGAAGGCACCCTGTGGTGCGAGGAGAAGAAGAAGACAGCACAGAGATGAGTGATGGATTCTCTCTCTCTCCAAGTTGGCTGTGGCTCTGACTATGAGCGAGCGTGCGCGCACCGCCATGAGTTGGAATGTGCTCGCTCTGAATTGAAGAGAAGAGCGTAGGGGGAGATGGGGAGGAGAGGGGAGGAGGGAAGAGGAAGGCCGACGGGCGGAGCGAGGAAGCCCGCCCCAGAGTGAGAGAGAGGGAGAGTGAGAGAGAGAGAGAGAGAAAGAGACGCCACGCACACACACACGCACACTTGCAGAGCACGTGGTAAGCACGTGGCTGGCGAGAGATCGCCTCCTCCTCCCTCGTGCTCTCTCAAACTCTCTCCACCTGTCATGCTCTCTCGCTGGGTGTGCTCAAAACTGCTCTCCGGTAGCGGCTGCTCTAACATACTTGAGCTACTCCTGCTGAAGGCGTAGAGAGTGAAAGGGAGGGAGAGAGAGAAAGAGAGAGAAGGGAGGGAGGGAGAGAGAGGGTTTGTGACACTCTCTGCTCCTGCCTCGCCAAGCATCTCGTACTCCCAAAGCGACAGCGGCAGGCACACGACATAAACAAGGATGCGGGTCCACTGGCCAAGACGGACTCGGAGGCGCCAGCCAGCTCAAGCCGCCTATTTTACTTGTGCCTTTCCCTCCTCTCTCTCCTCATTTCTAAACTACGGTATGCTCGAGTTCACAACAACAACTCAAGAACCCTTGAGTGAGAATGTAGCGCCAATGAGAAAGAATAATAATACTATTAGAATGACGCATATCGTAGTTGGACGCTCTTTGACAAATGCCTGAGAAAGCAGAAAAAGCACAGAAAGGAGATGAGGAGGAGCGAAGAGGCGATTTCACAATGAATGTATTCACACGTGTGCACCTAAAGGAAAAATGGGAGACGAAAAACGCGATGGAAGAGAGGAGAGAGAGAGAGAGAGAGAGAGAGAGAGAGAGAGAGAGAAGGGAGAACGATGCGGAACGAGATAGGGAACATGAGAGAGCGCAGACAGACAGACAGAGAAGGTGAGAGTGCTTCGGCTGACTCAAGCGAAGAGATTCCTTCAGACATGCGTGGGCCCTCCACAAAAATGCGAACCAACGCTTAAGAAGCAAAAAAAATGTTCGGAAAAGACGGCGAGGAGACGATTGGGAGGAAGAGTGGGGAGACCGGAGGAGCGGAGAGCGGAGAGGGGAACACCAGGTGAGAGGGGGACAAAGAGAGAGGAAGAGAGAGAAAGAGAGTGAGAGAGAGAGGGAAAGAGTGAAAGAGAAAGGGAGAGTAGAGAAAGAGAGAGAGAAGGAGAACAGTAGCTAGCCTGTGTGGAAACGGGAAGCGACAGGGTTGATATTCGGGAGAAAAAGAAGGTGTGTTCTGTGCCTGTCTACGAAGAAGAACACTCGTCAAGCAAGGAGCGAGGATGGGCAAATGAAAGGGGCGAGAGTGGAAATGGAAGAAAAAGGCGCAGAGAGACAAATGGGTGGCACATGCACACACACACAGCGATGGATGCTGCATGGCCATAACAATGTCTAGACCCAGACGAGGCTGCTTCCTGCCATTCAAGGCTTCACCGATTGAAGAGCACTACGATGGGACACGTGAAGGGAGGCGGGATTCTCAAATTGTAGGACAGCGTTTGTCATTTCGGTGGTGAAGGACGCTGAGAGCATGAAAGTGCTCGAACATCTCTACAGTCTATAAGAACAGAAGAATCATCGCCAATCTCAATCTAGCCATGGTGCGCCACCTGTCATGTGGTTCTGCAGAGAAGGAGAGAGTACGAGAGAGAGAGAGAGAGAGAGAGAGAGAGATAGAGAGAGCGTGAGAGATGAGTCTGCATGTGATGATGAAAAAGATGAGCATACGGTTGCAATGGGCCAAAGTACACGGAGGGGAGCCTCCACATCTCTCTCTGATATACTAGCATGGAGAGCGAGCATTGCGGCCACACCTTCCAGATGGAGACTACAACTTGATGATTCCTGCACGAAATGATAGAGAGTGGCGCTGTTTTTGAAAGCCAAAGAATAAGAAGAAGAAGGAGCTCCTGGCTCAAAGGGAGGATCCTCTCATCAACGGTTCATCTCTCATCCCACTCGTCAATGCGATCGGGGAAAAGAAGATGGAAAGGAAGAATGGCGAAATTTGGCTCGGGTCGGAGAGGAGGCAGAGTGGAGAGGGGAACGAGATGGGAGGAGGAATGACGGGGGGAGCACCTTGGCGTGTGTGTGTGTGTGTGTATATGTGTGAGTGTGTACCTCTCCTCTCCGCTCTTCTCCTGTCTCCCCCCGCCTCAACCTGTCCTATCCTCTCCGCTTGTCTTCACAGTAGGATGTGGCTGTCTCTTTGCATCTCTCTCTCTTCTTTCTCTCTTCTCTCTCTCTTCTCTCTCTCTCTTCCTCTCTTTCTCTCTCCAACATAATCGGAGTCGACCGGGTGGGAACAGCAAACTGAGCGAGCACGTGAGCGGCCTCTCTCATGCAGCCGGCAATACACACGCGAGAAGCTTCTTCTAACTCTCTTACACCAACCGGCTCTTGCAGAGGAGGGAGAAGAAAGGGCCGCGGCCATCAGACTCTACTCCCACTTTGCGCCCGTTGGCAACACACCCAAATATGCTGCTCTTGCATGAGACATGACAATTGCAGCAAAGTAAGAGTGTCTCCGCATACATTCATGCATTATATGCAAAACGAAACATGCAAACGGAGCAGGAGTTTGCGCTAACAATATGAAAAATCTATAGAAGTAGAGATTGCCTCTTAAAAACTAACAACTAACATCTTTTTTGGCACTTTTAAGATCGAGAGATCTTTCTTCGTAAAAATATATCTTACTACGTAAGATATATTGTTACACACATAGTAAGATAGTTTCTTCTGTTTGATTCTCTTGCAGTGAGAATCATAAGCTCAATTTCATGGGCATACTATAAATACGGATTAGTAGTCTTGGTGGGATTTGTTGTCAGAAGCTATCAGTATTGTGTAGCTTGCAGTGATGAAAATTTATTTGTGTGAAACATTACTTCCAGGCAGAGTCATGATGGCTAAAAAACCAACATTTTTCAGGGCTAAAAGTAGCATTGTTTTCGTGATCTTCTTGTGTTGACAAATCCAGATGATGTATAAGGCTGAATGTAGTCTTATTGTGAGGCATCACAAAGATCTGGCTCCAATTGAGCATATAATTTTCACTTTCCCTTAGCTACAACATCTTCTAACCAACAAACTTCTTCTGGTTCTTTGAAAGGCAACTTCTTTACTCGGAAAGTTAAAACAATGCTCGCATACCTGTCTACTTCTGGGAACTGTCTCTTCTACTATATCCTCGTCAGAGCTCTATCAGCATGCGTTGATCATTCACATTTGCTGCACTTGAGTCATCAGATTCTACTAATCCGTTATAAACCACACGAGCATACAGTTGCGAAGGAAACAGCTATTCATTTGGTTTTGGGAAGGGCCATAAAGCCTTTGTTGTATCAGTTGGAGTTCCTTTTTGTCTATTCCTGATTCTCTTGTGAATGTTATTCATAACTGAATCTTACTCATAAATCTTGCTCTGTCCGAATTTGTTTAGACAAACTGCAACTAAAATCAGCTATGGTCTTAAAGTCATTCTTGATGTTGCCTTGTTTGGCCTTATATATAGTGCCTCAAAATACAGCTCATCTTTTTGATATGCAATTTTGATCAAAGTTTGATCAAATTGATGCTCATGTGCTTTGTTTTTTTTTTTACGATTCCATACAATAATTTGTTAGTATGCTGCAATTTCCAGCTTGATCGGCATGCCTGACTCTGGGAAATATATGCATAAAAACTGCAATATGTTCTTCATGAGTCTGGGATTATTAACGAAACAAAAAAGTCTTTATCCTGTTGGTTCAAGGCATTAATGAATAGCCGAGGGATCAAGATGGGAGGGACTTCGACGATTCCTCGCCTACCGGAATCTGACGCAGATATCGGGCCTCCGTTGCTCCAGGAGCAGTTACAATGATGAACGGGAAAGAGGATCGAGCGCAGGGTGAAAAAAGTAAAAAGAAAACTATATATGTATGTATATTCTTCGCAAATTCACACAGTTTTATGAAGAAATTAGTGAGAAGAGCAGGAAGTGGAAAGGTCGTCTCTATCTTTTTTTATTTTTATTTTTTAAGGCACTTGAAAAATATTCTACGACATTTTCATCGCGAATTCAGATGCACCTGGCAGCCATAATTTACTGTAGAAATAAAAAATACAGCATGCACCAACTTGTAAAGTTTATTTTGGACTCATGAGAGCGCCTTACGATTAACCTAGCTTCTCAGATAGAATTTAGGAAAGTCTAGGACTCTTGAAAGTCTAGTTCAGATACTTTTCTGTTTGAATTGTTCACTCGGTTGTAAAATTTATGTAAAAATGTGCAAAACTCACTATCAATTAGGTCTCCAGAGAATTTTTGCTTTCGCTTTGCTTTGCAATTAATCAAGGAAGAAAAGTGGACCCAGTATTCACTATCAGTAAAATGTGGTGGAGCTAAAATTAGTGTTTGAATGCGCTGATGAGCGGCGCTGACCGGTAGCGAAGCGGTTTGACACGTGAATTATGGGTTAAGATAGTCATGGGGTAGATCTTCATTCTACGCTCAAGGGTGTGTTTTCCCGTCCCACTCACCCAATAAGTGATAGAATGAAGCTATTTCGGACTGAAAAGGAATTTGTGTTATCTTCCAAGGACTGCGGGGGACTTTCTTGACGAGCGGGATGGCGGCCTGCGGGCGGACGTGACGGAGGCTGTTTGTCAGGCGAGGTGGGGGGGGGGGGGGTAGTCAATGACCGCCAGCACAACGAAGATGTACTAGAAGAGCGCGTGAGCGAGGATCTCTTTCTGGCGAGGCATTGGGATGTACCTGGACGGTCTGCTGGCGCTGTGTGCGTACGGAGCTTCGGCGGCGACATTGACGACTGCAGAAACAGCGTCCAAATCCGCGACTAGGCATGCGATGGACCCCCTCAAAGAAGGAGCCGTCGTTGCCATTGAGATAAAAAGAACCCATGGCTGATGATGTACATAATGTAGATTGGGGCGGCGAAAACAATTCGGCTTCAACAAGTTTATTCATCTTGAACTTGAAGGCTCAATGTCTTTATACTTGAATAAGATTGACACACTACCTTCACTTAGCAAAACATAACGGCTGCAACACCAGTGAAAAATTGTGCTAATTTTGCTTTGAAACTGGACGCAGTGTCGATTGCAAAGGTGAGCACTTTTTCGGAAAACTATTGCCAGTTTTGTCAAGATTAATAGCAATTATGGGAACAATGTACAAGAAGAGGGATTAAAAAAAGTATAGTAAATAATGAAGAGTAATCGCAAGAGAGATTAAGAAAAAGAGACAGCTTGAGAAGAACAAGAGAAAGGAGAAGAAAAAGAAAAAGAGAAAGAGAGATAGAAAGAGAAAAATAAATAGAGAAAGAAAGAGAACGAGCAAGAGGAAGAGGAAGAGAAAGAGGAGGATAAGGAGGATGAGAGAAAACGACATAGAGAGAGAGAGAAATCATGTATTCATAGGTATTATATGCGAAATTAATGATGCAATTATGCTCAGGGTATTCTGCTTGTACCTGATAATAACGACGTTACTTAAAACAATACTCCCATCAACGACTCGCATACAAACTGCTCTTCTTACAACGCCAACTACTATTCTACCTTCAACTACTCTCCATCCAACTACTCTCTACCTAACTCTCTTTCTTCAGAGCAATTTTTGCACATTTAGGCAAATCATGAAGTCAGAACAACACCTGAAGCTTGTGAACATGTTCGTTTTCTTTGGCGATCTGAACGGAGCTGGATGCCTAATTCGGTTCTTTGAAATTGGAAACTGAATCTCAGAAGGCAATATCTTCTTCTCTCGTTGAGAGCAGTTGCACCTGAAAGAGTTGAATAAGAAGAACGGGCTGCCATGTTGCTATGAAAAAAACCAACAAAGTCACGTTGTTACCGCGAAATAGACCAGTAACGGTTTCATCAACGTATAGACTTTCTTCTCTTCACTCGGCGGTGCTCCCAAATAATGGTACTTTCGATTAGAGCCCATTTGCTAACCAACATTATTAAATGAAGCACTGTTCAATTTGACGAAATTTATATCACATCCTTTTGTCATTTCATTCATTAACGGCATTCATAAAACGCACTTGATAATGTAATTAAAAAGTGGTATAGAATATATGGTATAGCAAGATATGTACATTTGTATGTACATAAATAAGAGTGAGGGGTAATCCGATGCCGATGAGGTCATTGGGTGGTGGGAGGATTTGTGGGAAGGGGAAGGGGGAGGGGGGGGGGGAGATGAGGGACGGGGAAAGTGTTGAGGACTTGGTTATACTATTAAGAGAGCCTCTCTGTATGCCTCCAGTAGGGCCTGCCCCAGATCCAGATGTTGGATTTCGAGTGTGAAAACATAGTCGGGCATGGCACTGGGCCCCAGTAACAAGATTAAATGGCAAAAAAAATTTTTCAAAACATATTCTTGCATGAACAGGTAAAAGTATGGATAATTTCTGAATTGATGTATCTCGCTTCAAGCTCAATATTTTTCAATTATCTTTTTTTTGTTACCATCCCCATTGAATTCTAAACAAAAGCGCTAGATGTATTTAAGTCAAATATTTTATTTTTACATCAAAAAATTATTTGAAATATTTAATTTTGACGGTTAAATACGTTATACTCATTTGTATTTGGGTTTTATATCTCAAAATGTAGAGCATTAAAAACTGTATAACATATATTCTTTTCGTTTCATGTGTCCTTCCCTAGGTGGGTTAAAAATAGGCTCAAATAGGAGTACCTCAGAGACGCCGGATTCAAGGAATGCGTGAAAAACAAGTTAAAATCTTGTTGTAAGATAAAATGAACTATTTCATTCGATTCAGCACGTGCTTCTTTTCAAAAAAGCTCCATATCAAAATTTCATAAAATTATCATCTTCCATGAAAAAAACCCATTTTTCGATTTTTCAGCCATTGTCAGAAAATGACCTAAAACTATTCGAATAGCTGTATTTTCAATGTTTTCAGTGAGAACAGAATGCGGATAGTACTATTCAGTACGCGACAAAATTCTCTACAACATACATCCATTACATCTGGATAGGGAGTCCCTACCAATGACAGCATCGATTTTCCTACGGCGGTCGCGTCAAAACTGACAGATCCGCATTTTCCAACTTTTCGTGCAATCTTAATGTTTCTTAGTCATCCAATACATCTTTCTGCTCCACGAAGCACACAAAGGTCAGAACCGATGTTTGTTTTGTAGATTTCCCGAGGTAAAAGCCCGCAAAAGGGTTTGCACGCGCGCGGCTTCGAACCTGCGCCCCATGACATTCGACGTGCACAACCAATTGGCCAAAATGACATTATAAAATTCATTTCTGGAAAATGCCAAAATCAATCTTAAAGGTCCCATACATCACGTTATGATGTATAGATTGTTTGATCTACTTTTTAGGGTTCGAACATTTTGGCCGCTTATTTGGCCTTGCTGCCAATTTACACTGTTTGGCGGATATATTTATTTCGATAGAGCGCAAAAATAGCTATCGAATGATAGGTCAACCTTTAAGATTGATTTTGGCATTTTCCAGAAATGAATTTTATAATGTCATTTTGGCCAATTGGTTGTGCACGTCGAATGTCATGGGGCGCAGGTTCGAAGCCGCGCGCGTGCAAACCCTTTTGCGGGCTTTTACCTCGGGAAATCTGCAAAACAAACATCGGTTCTGACCTTTGTGTGCTTCGTGGAGCAGAAAGATGTATTGGATGACTAAGAAACATTAAGATTGCACGAAAAGTTGGAAAATGCGGATCTGTCAGTTTTGACGCGACCGCCGTAGGAAAATCGATGCTGTCATTGGTAGGGACTCCCTATCCAGATGTAATGGATGTATGTTGTAGAGAATTTTGTCGCGTACTGAATAGTACTATCCGCATTCTGTTCTCACTGAAAACATTGAAAATACAGCTATTCGAATAGTTTTAGGTCATTTTCTGACAATGGCTGAAAAATCGAAAAATGGGTTTTTTTCATGGAAGATGATAATTTTATGAAATTTTGATATGGAGCTTTTTTGAAAAGAAGCACGTGCTGAATCGAATGAAATAGTTCATTTTATGTTACAACAAGATTTTAACTTGTTTTTCACGCATTCCTTGAATCCGGCGTCTCTGAGGTACTCCTATTTGAGCCTATTTTTAACCCACCTAGGGAAGGACACATGAAACGAAAAGAATATATGTTATACAGTTTTTAATGCTCTACATTTTGAGATATAAAACCCAAATACAAATGAGTATAACGTATTTAACCGTCAAAATTAAATATTTCAAATAATTTTTCGATGTAAAAATAAAATATTTGACTTAAATACATCTAGCGCTTTTGTTTAGAATTCAATGGGGATGCTAATAAAAAAAAAGATAATTGAAAAATAAAGATTTAAAAGAATGTTATGGTGACCTAAACTTTTTTCTTACTTTTGCATTCCTAGACAAGGAAAATTTTTTTATAACAATATTGATCTACTAATTTTCCTAACATTGCGTATGGGTACCCCTAATTAAATTTTGGAAAACTGAATCGGAAATTTTTGCGCCGGGGCAGGCCCCCATTGAGGGCTGCTTGATCATTACAGAGAGGCTCTCTTAAATGCCTTTGAAGGAGTGAGATCGGAAGTAGAAAGAGAAAGATAAGGAAAAAGAGAAGACAGACGTTTATTTAATTAATTTATTCTCGTTTACTTTCCCTGCGCCAATGACAAAACATGCATTGCTTTCTTGCATACAAGCGGATGTTGTTGGGAAACAAGGGATGTATGTTAACTACGTTCATTTTTATGTCCTTTCAATGATCTTGATGTTTAGATAATTATCAACGCGATTTATTTTTCTCTTTCAGAATGATTCTCAGGGACACGAATATTGTTATTATGGGAATGAGCATAATTAGACAGTATTGGCGCAAAAGAATGAAGATTAAGGTGTTGAACTGCAAAAGTGAGTTCTCTTTCCCATACTAAATTTCTAATTTGAATTTTTGCCGTTCATAATTTTTTTAAAATTTTAATTGTGAGCTAAAAATTCAAAAATAAATAATAATATTAGAACAATGCTGGTCGAGTTCTTTTATGTGCTCTGAGTGTCTCATTATGAGCATCAGCCAAACAAATTCTTCATTTGTTATATCATTGCTAGGGAGATCCGTCTGTACCTCCCCCCTAACAACCACTCCGTCCTCCAACGACAACCCAAATACGGAATAATAAAAATTAAATAATTGAGACACTGTTCGATTCATTGTAACTGTGAATAATATACATAATTAAAAGATTCATGATAATCATAATATAATCGAAACTCTGAAACATATAACCAGTTATAATTTTTTCTAAACATTATTATGTACAATGAACTTGATAGATTCACGTTAATATAATTTGATTATAAAAAGGGGCCAGAAAAGAAGAGAGATTCCCCATTTATTGTTGGAGAGAAGGCGCGAAGCCAAGACGGCGGCCTCCAATGTCGTAGATCTGGCAGTATTGACGGATGAAGGGGTCGCCGAGGATCCATGAGGGACCGAAGCCGAAGGAGTCAAAGCCCTGCATGGAGAGAGTGAGAGAGCGCGTACGCTTAGAGAGTCAGAGAAAGAGACAACTGTAGCTGACCTGGATGGCAAGGACGCAGATCTTGCCTTCATCGTCGAGCGGGACGATGAAGTTGACTGGCTTGATGGAGAACTTGTTAGAGCCTATCGTCAGCTCAAAGTCGGGGATCGAGGCCTTGCAGTCAACTTCATACAGGCCATACTGGTCAGCCTGCAAGGGAGAGAGAGAGAGAGAGAGAGAGAGAGAGAGAGAGAGAGATGGAAAAAGAAGGAAGACTGCGAGTATGTCTGACCTTGCCTCCGACGGCGGCGGCAACCTTCTTCGTGATGTCGGTCGGTGCTCCGAGAAGAGAAGTGCCGGTGTCAGAGATGACCTGCGCCATCACACCTCTTCTTCTACTATGCCAGTTTTAAGCTTTTCCCTGTTTTGTTTCTTAATCTACACACCTCCCATCCTTTGTTGCTTGAGTAGCTGCCAAAGTGGATAGAGGACATCTTGAACTGGAAGTAGGTGGCAGACGAGAGAGCCTGGTACCCGATCACTGGACCGCAGTTTACATTGTCGATCTGAATAGAGAGATATGGAGATCCATAGAGAAATAGAGAGAGAGAGAAAGAGAGAGAGAGAGAGAGAGACTGACAGCTCCATAGGTGTAGATGCCTCCGCCGACGTTCGACTGCGCTCCTTCATGCTTGAGAAATACAGTGAAGAGTGGCTGGTCGACGAGCTCTGTCATGTTATTCTTTTTCCATCGTCTTTCCTTTCACTTCTTCAATTCTCACTCTCTTGCTCTCTTTTCTGAGATATCCTCCATTTTCTATCATTTTGCATCGGACACTCAACTCTACTGTCTTATTGGCTGAGAGTTTCTCTCAGTCATACCTTGAATATAATTTCGGCTTTTCTTCTCGTTCTCTTATATTTCTCTGCCTCCAAATTCTTTTCAATTTTCCCTCTCTCGCTCTCTCTGTCTTTCTCTTTCACATTTACTCATACTCTGGTCGATGGCCTCGATGAATGGCGGCTTGACTCCATCGACAGCGAGAGACTGGAAGGCGAGTCCGAGAATTCCATCGAGTGGCTCATCATGGAAGAACTGGGCGAGATGAGTGGCCTGGCCAAAGGTCGTCTTGGGGACAACCAGCTGGTTCGTGCCGACGTCGCCGAACTGGATGAAAAGAGGGTGAGAGAGACATAGAGAGCGAGAGCGAGAAAGAGAGAAAGAGAGTGTCAGAGAGTGGAAGGAGAATGAGAGAGATTGACAGAGAGAGAGCGAGTAAGAGTATGTGAAAGAGTGAGAGAGAGTGAGAGAGAGAGAGAGAGAGAGTAAACGTTGGCGAAAGGTGGTCTGCGTCAGACAACTGACAGCGACTGTGTCCTTGCCAAGGAAGCCATTGGCTGAGCCGGTTCCATATTGGATGGACCATTTACGGCCATTCTTCTCGTACGAGGTTGACTTGGAGCTGTCGAACTTGTTCTTGCCGGTGCAGGTATCCTTGCTGGAAAGAGAGGATGAGAAACATAGAAAAGAGATGAAAGGTCGGGAAAATGAAGAAATTCTTACTTGGGCACGGCGTTGAGAGCGCGGGGGTGGGTAAACTTGTTCAGGGCCGATTCCTGGGAATCGCAGCATGTTTTGACCTCGCAGAGCCGCTGGCACCAGGCTGAAAAGCCGGCAGAGAGTCATCAACCACCTTCATTTAGCTTGCACTATTCTAGCGTCTAAACTATCTGCATATCCACGTTTGTACATAAATATGTGCGTTTATTCAAGATATGAGTGAGAGAGTATACTTAACAACGCTTGATGATTATTCACCGGGGTTGCGCGGAGCGGCGTGGTGGGCGGCAGAGTTGAGATTTTCGAGTGGGGTTTTTTTAGGATGGAAAATGAATATTGGGGCTACGTTTTGGTATTGGTTTAGGATTTTTGGGTTTTGGTTTTGGGGTCGGCGCCGGCGGCCAAAGTTGCAACTTTTTGGCGCGCGCTTGCGCTGGGTTGGCAACTTTGAGCGTTTATATCTTTTGTTTCGGAAAAGATGGGAAGCTGGAAAAAATAGTGGCTGATAGAGCATGTCTTCAAGATTAATAGGACTCAAATTGGGCGAATTCCGCCCGAGGGTCTTTCCTGTGGGCGTGCCCAAAGTTTTACCCCGTTTTTTGGCCCTTTTTTGCTCTGTATTTGCTCACTTTCTCAAAATCCCTCTTGTCGATTTTCGATTTTAAGACTTATATCATGTAGTTTTTGACGGCGCATCGATTGGTCTATTGCACATGTCCTGATAGTACCTGTATCGATAGATACGAGACAAAAATAGGCCGACGCATTTTGTTTGGAGCGAACCTTTGAAAAATCAATCCTCGGAGATTTAGAATTGGAGCGGGACGTGACATTCAGAAAATTGTACAGTTTTACGAGGGCTTTCAAATGAGCCTACTCTCGTTTGGCTGGGATTCCGCGAAAGTACCCTGAGGGGGCCGTAAAATCTCGAAAATTTGGGAGGCCATTTCCGCGGCTGTTTCTTCTCGGGCATTGGCCTTATGACATCATTCTGTAGCTTTTGAGAAGGCGAACAAATGTATCATACAAAACATTTTCATATAACGACATTTTTGATCTACTTTTGGTCCGAGAATGTTTAGGCCACTTTTTCGACCTTAGCTATCACTGACAGTTTTTGGGGCATATTTTTATTCGAATAGAGCATAAAATTAGCAATCGAATGATAGGTTGTTCGTCCGTATTTGTTCAGGCATATTCGAGATATGAATTATTTTGTGGCTTTTTGGTACATTTTCATCGCACTCAGATATTCTACCGACCCAGGTTCGGAGTCGCGCGCGGTCAAACCCTTTTGCGCGCTTTTATATGAGCTAAAATTAAGCAAATTCAATGCTAGGTCATAGAAAAGACTCCAAGGGAGATAATGGGCAAAGATACTGAAACCAGGTCCCCCCATAGCTCCGCTAGTTTGAATGTATAAAATCGAACTTCCACTGCACATGACCGTATCGCACTCGTCTTTGATTCCGCACGATGAGTCAGGCACCCAGAGATTGGCCGAGCCAGTGTCAAGGATCACCTGAAGCCAATCGAGATATAGAAAGACAAGGAATAGAATGAAAGGGAGAGAGAGAGATGAGAGAGAGATGAGAGAATAGAGAGGGAAGAGAGACATAGAGAAGAGAGAAGGAAGAGAGAGAGGGAGATAGAAGAAAGTGGAAATGAGATTCCCGACAAACCCCCTCACCTGGAATGTCTGCGGTGGATTGCCAATTGTGATGTTTCCGACGTACGCCGAGTCGTCGAAGTCGTTCACCTGAAATATCAAGCAAAAGAATCAAACATTCTAGTGTTCCAACTCGAAGCAGCGATGAGCGATGGCCCCTCGAAGAAAATCTGCCCTTTACTACGGTAGACGGGCGGAGCAACATTGAGAGTTCAATATTTTCAATCCTATTGAAAGAAGGAGATTTTGCTACAGTTCAGATAGAGAAAGGGAGAGAAAGAGGGAGGGAGAGAGAGAAAGAGAGAGAGAGAGAGAGAAAAATAGAAAGAGTAGCAGTGAAAGAAAGAGAGAGAAAACGATTGAGAGAGAAAGAGTTAGAGAGACAGAATGAGCGAGAATAGCAGTGAGAGAGAGAAAGCGAGAGATTGGCAGTGAGAAAGAGAGAGAGAATTGTAGAGTTGTTCTAACATTCTGCGGGAATCCTCCAGCGCCAACAATGATGTCTCTGAGCTGAGCCCGTCTCTGTTCTTTGCGGGCCATGTGTGCTTTGTAGGCAGCTGGTCCCTGTCTGATCAACTTCTGCCTGGTGGTCAGCCGCTTCCTCAGCGACATTTGATGCACGGCGGCATCGACGGCCAAGAGTGCGAGAAGGCCGAGCAGAGACAGCAGCAGCAGTCTCATTCCTGTCACAATCCACATCACGAATCATCACTGCTCATATCCTCCTCATTCCTTACTTATCGTTACAGTTTCGCGAAAAATATAAATAAGAATAATAATTATGTTTTTATAGGTATACGTATATTGAAGTATTCGGGCATATGAAAGGATATAAAGCATATGAAATCATTTTTTATAACCGATTTTATATAAAAAAAATTTTAAATTTCATAGCATGGGAATCATCACTAATTTTATGAACAATAATGCTAAGAATCAGCAGAAGCGCGGTGTCTTTTGGAATAGATCCAAAAAACAATTCAAAACGTGACATTTTGACAGGCGGGAAAGGCTGTCTAATCTATGCGATTCTTCGTCTCTTAAAGTCTTCGTCTCATTGTCTGCGACCGTCTTTTATATGAAAGAAGCAACGGTTCCTTGTGATGACTAGAAAGGATGACTTTTGGTGTGAGGGCAGAAGAATTAGAGAGAATGCAGAGAAATAAGGAACATGAGAAAGAGGGATAGATAGAGTGAGAGACAAGACGTGAAATATAAAACCAGAAGTTCAATGTAGAAAAGGAAAGGATAATGCGGTAACGAGATAAGAATAATTCGATAACGAAGTATTAGGAAACAGAGAGACAGAGAGAGAGAGAGAGAGAGAGAGAGAGAGAGAGAGAAAGAAGAACAGAGAGAGAGATTGAAAAGTGTGAGAGAGGGTGGGAGAGATGGCGAAAGAGAGCGGGCAAGAGACGATAAAACCGAATGAGAGAGAGGAGGACAGAAAGATAGAAAGAGAAAGAAAGAGAGAGAGAGGGGGAGGAGACAAAACCTGAGGCCGAATATGACTGTAAGCATCAACGTCATTCATGGATTCTTGAACTAGCGAAACCATTCCCCTCTCACACACAAACTCCAGCTTCCTCTCCCCTCCTCCTTATCTACATAGGATGTCTCTGACAACGAGACTTGCGATATCCTTCTTCTTTCTGCCTTGCGTACCAATCGAAGATCAGTGCTGGCCAATCAAATTGCAGCCAGCCAAAAAGTAGGAGAAAAAGAAATCTAACAGAGCACTTAAATTTTTGTAAGTAATTGATTTTAAATTTAAATCTATGTATGTATAATTTTTTTTAATCAAGTTAATTATTTAAGTACGGGCTCAAGATTGTCGAGGAGAACGCCGTCTCCAATTTCCCGCTCGACACCTCCTATCACCTGGATCCCGTCCAGGGCAGTCATCGACGGGTTTCTATACCTGTCGTCGAAAAAAGTCCCTAATTATTGTCGCACCGAGAGAGTAGAGCATAGAGAACCTTTTTTTATATAAATATTTAATCTACATTCTTATTATGCATATATGTATGTATGTCTACAACGTCGAATATAGGTGGATCGTTGGATAACAACAAAGATCGCACAATGCTCTTTTGTTGAGGTGATTCTGGTCACGAAGTGCGACGTGTGGCACCCTCGCTGGAAGACATGACAAAGTTCATTGTAAACAAACTGATGGCCCTCTGCGATGCTCTCCCTCCCTCTGGCCACGGTCAGCCGTAGCACTCTCTTCCACCTGCACCTTCCTTGTTTCTGTTGTTTCCCTTCATCGTCTTCCGAAATAAAAGTTTGATATTTCCTTTAACTGGAGGTGGTTCACAAGCACTTTCAGCATGAACATACTTCCCATCGGCAACTCCCGTAGCCGTCATAAAATCGAAGGGGATATTCCCGATTGCGCAGTAGGAATTGTGCGAAGACGGGTCGGGCCGTGCTCGCGATTGCGAACCAAGATGGTGAGAGGCTACCCCGGAAAAGCAATAAGAAGTTGTGTACTAATATGAATTTCACAAAATACCCTGTCGAGGACAATGCGCGTGAGCTGCAGCGTCGACTCTTGTCTTCGCGTCTTCGTCGCCTTGTAATCGCGAGAAAAAAATCGAAATAAAGCAGATTATTTTTTTTAACAAATGATACTGTATTAAGCGAGAATTAACAAGAAAACTGAAGTAAACAAATGCTGAAAGTAAAGCTGACTGACCAAGTGGCATATGATCTCTTGCAAACTGTTTTCGAAACGATTAGAGTTGACCAGAGAACGGTCAAAGAATGGGATCCTGCCCATTCGGATAGGCAGATGGCTGAGCCTCTATCAGCGCGCCACTTGAAATCACTTAAATTCGTGCCAGAAAAGCAGGGCTGGTCCACGATAAGGTGGCTGCGTTGATGTGGGGTCAGAAAGAAGCTACAACGGATGCGCTGGACTCACAGCAGCGCTAATAGTGCAGGTGAGCAACTTTGAAAATTCCCGCAATGTTAACGAATTCTCTTCATCACCTGATAGATTTGTTTATGATATACGCCATTATGAAGTGGTCGACTTGAACAGCTCTTGGTTTGTCAGCAACTCAGCAAATACGGTCACACTTACAGAGTTTTGCAAAGCCACGGCACCTTATCCCATCTTGAATAAGAATTCCACCGTTTTAAACGGGCGTAGCCTCTTCGCGCCAGGCCGTTCTGTCCATCGCCAAGTTCATGCATTGTCAAAAAGCTCTCGGTATTTAATTCATCTCGAACATGCCTCTGGTGGATTCTCCCCACGACTTCGGGTACTCCAATGAGCAATTACCATCCATTTCCTAATAATATTTTGAATCAGTCCATCTTTTCTGAGCCATACTTTAGCCAAATCATCAACAAATATTGCAGGGAAGTACATAAACTGAAGCTGTGAGAAACTCGAATCCGATCCCTCCATGGACTCTGCTCACAATCAGTAGCACTGTAATAAAGTTACATCATGTTTATTTTCTTTACATGCTTTATTCTCCTTTTTTCCCCATTGCTTGACCACGACTGCAACCAATGCAATGAACATATGTTACACACATTATATATATATATATATATATATATATATATATATATATATATTAGAAAAGCCAAGGCCCATGGAGTGTCGACACGCGTCTTCGTCGCCTTATAATCGCGAGAAATCAAATGAAACTGCAATAAACGAGAATTATGAATGAACGAATTTATTACGGCATCACAAGTAACACACGTGGTAAACAATTAATAATAGTAATGATAAAATGTAAATATGTAAATCTAATTATCAAGAAAAACTATAGTAAACAAATGATGAAAGTGTAGCCAACTGACCAAGTGGCATATGATCTCTTGCAAATTGTTTTCGAAACGATTAGAGTTGACAAGAGAACTGTCGACGAATGGTATGTTAGGCAGGATGTCCCATTAGGAAAGGCAGATCCAGGTGATCTCAACTGAGAGGCAACGCCTGAGCCTCAATCAGCGCGACACGTGCAATCACTTGAATTCGTGCCAGAAAAGCAGGGCTGGTCCACGTGATAAGGTGGCTGCGTTGATGTGGGGTCAGAAATATGCTAAAACGGATGCGCTAGATTCACAGCGCCGCTGAAGTGAAGGTGAGCCGCCATTGAATATTCCCGCAAAGTTAACGAAGTCTCTTCATCACCGGATAGATTTGTTTAAGACACCCTGTCTGTAAGGCTCGATCTGCACCCTGTACTAGGAAATTTTTGATTTTTAAATTTGATGAAAACTCGATCATTTGTACTACTTGACGTGCTCTTTAAAATGGTATATCTTGATTTCGAAAAAAAAAATTCTTTCGAGATAATAGCGATTTAATGTCAAAATTCGAGTGCCCATAAATCAGTTATTTTTTAATATTTTTTAAATCTCTTTTTTTCAATGGATAGCTCTTTATATTCTCTTTAAAAAAGGACGCGGTGACGTTTCGTGAAAACAACTTTTAAGCTTCAAAATTCGCAAAAATTGATTTGAGAAGTGGGTTTTTCGGGGTTTTCAGCCCAAAACACCCCCAGTGCTCAAGGTAAGAAGTATATAGAAAGAAAGCCCGTGAAATTTGCTACAAAATGGCAAAGTTTAAAAAAAATCGAAGGGTACGTGTTTCGGGAATTTGCACTTAAGTAACGATATTCAACCTCTAAACTACCATGCAAGAGGTCCGGGTTCGATCCCCATTCGGGGCAAAATTTTTGCAATGTTTTGTAAACAAGCAAAAAGCATATTTTCGGTCGGAAATTGATGAATATTCATCTCATAGCTCGATATCCTTGTTCAAACATTCTATTTTCATCAACAAACAACATATTTTCATTCTGCGTTTTCTGCACTATATTATGGAGATTTCATCTCGTCAGGCCAGGCTCTCGGTGGAGTTGTAGCCGGCCGAATGATATATATATATATATATATATATATATATATATACTTGTATTGTGACACCGGGTCTGCCCATGACGGTATTACTACTCGGCTTCTTAGATGTAGCTTTATCACTTACTTAGTCGATAAGAAGGTAAAGGGAATATAGAGGGGGGGGGGGATGCGGTTCTCCATCTTTCGCTCTTGGTCCCACAGGTACCACTTATATTCTTCTCTTACGTCTTGACTGGCATTGCTGGAGCTCAAAAGTGAATTTTGAGCAATGAGCTATTTATGGCGCGGAATTATCGAATCATTATAGCTAGGTGATTCGATAAGTTTAAGCATTTTTCAAGTCGCTTATGGTTGCTCATCAATGAAAAAATATGAAGGGATTATGTTCAGAGTAGGTCATCGTGGACCCGTCTGGGCGATGTTTGAGCAGACCCGTTCATGTCTACAGGCTCCCATACGTCTTCATTCGAGAGCTATTCGCGTGATTATGAGGCTGTAGGATTTCTTTTTGGATCTGCCTTCTCACCATCAGATGAGTACTCAACATTGTTCTCTATGAGTTGTCTAAATTCGTCGAAGTCATGCGGACAGTCATTTGTCTTCAAATAACGTAACCATAAGAGACCCAGCGAAGTTATCGCGACGGACTTTGAGACCAAGTTTATCCTTCGTTCTCTCTTCATGATGCCATTTCTAGAATTAATTAGCCCACCACTCAGCATACTAAGAGAACACATATGCACATATGTAAGATCGAGAGAGCTCCACCCCACTCGATACCTGCCGAGTCACCATCAACGCAAGCCCTTCATCCGGTTCCTTGACACTTCGTCAAAAGACACTTCGTCAATTGACGTTTCGTCAAAATTTTTGGTTACATTTCGTCAATAGGCATTTCGTCAAAATAAATTTATCTTGGTTACTTTTCGTCAAACAGACATTTCGTCAAACGACTTTTCGTCACATTTTTTTCCTAATAATGCAGACATTTCGTCAATTTATTACCATTTTCATTCTCGCATCAAGCTCGCCAGTAAGACATGACAAATAATTAATTAGTAGTGACAATCGGTTAATATGCAGTGAAATTCAATTATTAAGTAGTAGATTGGTGATTATTTAGTAGGAAATGTACACATAGCTAAATGACAAATTGTTTGTTAAAGGACCACGCACTCAACCGTAAAAGAGAACGAGAGAGAGAAAGAGAGAGATTGACATAGAGGCAGGGAGAAACATCAGCGTTTGGTAATGGAGGGTTCGACGATGTTACTCGAAATGGCATAAAGGAAATTGGGAAGTGAAAGGGTATTGTATTTCCCTAGGACAGCTTTCAGACGGTCGTTCAGCTTGGCGTACTTTTTCTTGCTTGTCTTAGTGGGAGGCGATCCCATCTGAAGACGCATGAGCTTGTACTCAGTCAGTCCTTGCTCGTCCATCAGCCGGCTCACAAACTTGTACACCTTTAATTTTTGAATGACGTGTTTGGAGAAAAATGGTTTCCCTGTGCACTCTCTCAAAATCAGAATGCTCTCCCATGGCCTAGTGACCCGAGTTCATGATCGCTTCAGTCCACTTGCCTGAAGCTCTGCATCGTTTCTCTGCCCTCTCTTAAAGGTCAACGGACCCTCATTCCTTTCTCTTACAATTTGCGCATCAAGCAATATGCCGCAATATTATTAATGGACAGCCAATAGAACAAAGTAATTTTTGTAAACGTCTCATCTTTTTGAAAATGTGAAGAAGACAATTCTCTGGCAGAAGACTGTGCCTCCTTTCAAAGATGCAAATGTGCAACCAAACGCAGTACTACTACCTGCTCACTGATTATGATACCAGCTCCACGAGCAGAAGAATTGATGCACAAGGACTACCGATTTCATATTTTCTCAATACGAAACGAATGTAAAAAAAAATCGGACTGGAGATTTCATTCCATTATGCATGCAGAAGCTAATCATTTTAAGAAAGCTGGAATTTTTCTTCGTCATCCATTGTTTATTCAGTAATTTCACGGATATCTGCTACCCATAGACTGCTATAAAAAAAGGATAAAATGCAATGATTTCGATTCTTTGAAATAGGAAAGCGAAACTCAAAATACGATTTCTCCTTCTTTTGTTGAGGACAGTTGCGCCTGAAAGCGTTGAATAAGAAGGAGGAGCTGCCATTTTGCAATGAAAAATGCGAATAAAGTCACACTTTTACCGCGAATTTGCCAATCCTGTAATGATATCATCAATATATGAACATACTTATGTAAAGAAATTTTTCTCTTCACTGGGAAATGCCGAATTCGGTTCCTTGAAATAGGAATGCGAAACTCAGAAGGCGATATCTTCTTCTCTCTCTGTGAACAGTTTCTACCCGCACGAGTTGCTTCGAATGAAGAAACCCATTTGTAGAGAATTGGCAAAATTAGTCACGGTTTCTGCAGCGTATAAAGACGTACTTCTCTTCACTTGGTGGCGCTCATGTGCCTTAAACGTATTTTGTTACCATTTTTTACATTAAATTATGCAAACGAGTTACAATGAAATGATGTTACAGAAATGTTTCGCGTTATTCCTTCATCTGCACCCCTCATTCTGACCTTTGTCTCTCTTGCACTTCTTGAGAAAACCTATAATAAGAACAGTTTCACCCGAAAGTGAATTAGAAGAAGGGGCTACCATCTTGCTATCAAAAATTAAACGAACGAAGTCACGCTTTTGCTGCGTATTTGCCAAATCACTAACGGTGTCATCAACACTAAGAAGTTCCTCTATTCACTTGGTGGCCCTCCCAATTGATGGCAGTTTTGAGTAGATTCCTCACATCAAGAAGTCCGTTGTAGCTGTCTCGTTCCTCACATCAAGAAGTCCGTTGTAGCAGTCTCGTTCCGCACATCAAGAAGTCCGTTGTAGCAGTCTCGTTCCGCACATCAAGAAGTCCGTTGTAGCAGTCTCGTTCCGCACATCAAGAAGTCCGTTGTAGCAGTCTCGTTCCGCACATCAAGAAGTCCGTTGTAGCAGTCTCGTTCCTCACATCAAGAAGTCCGTTGTAGCAGTCTCGTTCCGCACATCAAGAAGTCCGTTGTAGCAGTCTCGTTCCGCACATCAAGAAGTCCGTTGTAGCAGTCTCGTTCCTCACATCAAGAAGTCCGTTGTAGCAGTCTCGTTCCGCACATCAAGAAGTCCGTTGTAGCAGTCTCGTTCCGCACATCAAGAAGTCCGTTGTAGCAGTCTCGTTCCTCACATCAAGAAGTCCGTTGTAGCAGTCTCGTTCTTGTAGCAGTCTCGTTCCACACATCAAGAAGTCCGTTGTAGCAGTCTCGTTCCGCACATCAAGAAGTCCGTTGTAGCAGTCTCGTTCCGCACATCAAGAAGTCCGTTGTAGCAGTCTCGTTCCGCACATCAAGAAGTCCGTTGTAGCAGTCTCGTTCCGCACATCAAGAAGTCCATTGTAGCACACGGCTAGTGTTGGTCGGAAGGAGGCACCGAAGTGACCTTTTGGGCTAGACGGAATTCCGGGACGTCCGCTTCCCGGACATATCCATAAACTAATCTGTCCCAATTTATGTAATTTAATCAAACGTACGAATAAAGTACATTATGATCTGATTTTGTAAGCTTGTTTAATCGTGCAATTGTCGAACACTTGACATTCGAGATGATGAAAGAAACGACAAGACAAAACATACTGAGACAATATTGGAAGGAGAGCACCAATACCAAGATCTCCTTTGGTAGGAGTCGATGAAGCTTGGTCTCCTGAATAAGACATTCGATAAGAACTTGGTGCTGTGTAACCGTTCTTTGTTCTGGTGAGTTAAAATCTTTAAAATTAACTGACCAACGAGGGGAGGTCTTCGCCCCGCCCCAATTGATTCACTTCTTATAAACGTATCTCATCTCTTTTGAGTGGTAACAGTGAAGAAAAAGAACAACGAGTTAGGGAGTTTCTCTCTTTTCCGATAGTAGCAGTTAGAAGGAAATCGTGTGCACCTTGGTCATTTGGCTATATTTTCACCATTTGTTTACTTCTGTTTTTCCTTGATAATTCTCGTTTATTACAGGAATGTCACGCTCTTTCCTGTCGTGCGTCCTACTTCTGATCTTCATTGCTTCTGACATTGAAGCATGCGTAAGAATTTCTATTCTTTTCTAGCGTTGCCTACACTGTTTGATAGTGAGAAAGGAAGGAAAGTTAACTGCGTACTTATAATACATATTTAAATATTTACTCATCTAACCTATGCAAAGAACACTTGTCTCTCGCAGTATTCGTGCACGGCTGACGGGCCCTGCCAGGCGTTCCTTTTCACCGCAGTTTGCAAGGGCGGCTGCTGTTGGGACAAGGATATTGTCAGATCTTACTTTTTTTAACAAGCTACTAACAAACGAGGTATATATATATATATATATATATATATATATATCTTCTTGTAACCACTCGAAGGGAATTCTGCCTGGACCCGATCCAGCTCCATCCACAACAATTCCACCGACTCCACTCCAAGTTCAATTCTTTCAATATTTCAAGTTATATTTCATTTATCTCTGGCTATTTAGTGCGTCTTCGAAGATGAAAGGAGTATAAATTGTGGAAAGTGAAGTTCACTCATCCTTTGCCAGCATGCGAGGATGTCATGCCAGCTGAGGACTGCATCAAGGGCCGCGAATTGTGCAAGCGCCCCCGAGGGGATCCCTACTACGAGCTGACTACTTTCAACTGTCCCAAAACATGCAATCGATGCGCTGAGTTCTTCGCCAATAAGAGCAAATTTGGTAGGCGTTACCCTATTTAAATACGCTATGCGCATACATATTTCCATTATTGTCAGTCATGTGGCAGGCCTCATCAATTCTTTTTAGAAGATTGCAGGGACAAAGCGAACTGCGAGCAGCTCAAAGGCCTCGGCCACTGCACAGACCCAATCCGGATTCCATCGATGAAGTTGGCGTGTCCACTCACATGTGGAGTCTGCTAGGCTGCTCACTCTATTTGAAAAACCAAATGTTTTTCCTATCACACTGATAATTGATGATAAAAGTTTGCTTTCTTAAACAAATACCTATGCAATTGAGAAGTGGTGGAACTGAACTCTTGGTTTGTCATCAACAACTCGGCAAATGCGGTCACACTTTCAATGAGAGTTTGAGCAAAGCCACGACATCTTATCTCCATTGAAAGAAGAATTCCACTGTTTTAAACGTTCGTCGCCTCATTCCCGCCAGGCTATGTATGTATTTAGCCAATCGCGTAGTTCAAGCATTGTCAAAAGTTCTCGGTACCTGATTCTCTTCGAATACTGTTGGACGAATTTCGTTATGCAGATTATAATAAATGTCTAATTCCATTTCATGGCCCACAGGATGCTCCGACGGCTTCTCTGCAGTGCCGCGCTCTGTCTGATTCTCGCTGTCGTTGCAGCGGAAGGATCGAGTAGGCTTTCTCATTCCTTTCTCTTATGTTAGCCTATCGAGCAATATGCAGCACTAATATTAATGGACAGCTAATAAAACAAAGTCATTGTCGCTTCTTTTTAAGAATGCGAGGACAAGTCTACGGCGGACGAGTGTGCTTCCCTTTCAAGGATGCAAATGTGCAACCATCCATCGTACGCCGAACTGCTCACTCAGAACTGCGCCAAGACTTGCAATCGATGCACCGGAACAGCTGCAACAAATACCGGTCTAGTATTTTCCTTTCTTTATCATAAAGATTTTCATGTATTTTGTTTGTAAAGATATTAGTCGAAGATAGTCGAAGAGTTTTTCTATAATTATGTAATAAGTGCATTGTTACAAAGTGAGATAAATTATCGTCCTTTTTGAGGATGCGAAGACAAGTCAACGGCGAAAGAGTGCGCGGCGCTCCAGAACATGCAAATGTGCAATGACTCGAGATACCAGGTTCTGATCCTTAAGGAGTGCCCGAAGACGTGCAAGAAGTGTGCTTAGTCTCGCATCACCCTTCCTTCCATTTCCTCGACCACTCATTGATGGCCCATGACCAATTGCTATCCATTACCTAAATACTTTGCCATAACACAAGAATTTATTCCATGATCTGCTAAAGATTTGAAGAGAGCTGTCAACCATAGTTTATTTTATGCTGGCATGATACCTGCTAACACTCCTAATCATAAGAATCAAGACATGAATTAATTCCGATTCTTTGAAATCAGAAGGCAATCATTCTTCTCTTGATGAGAACAGGTGTTGTAACCGCTCGAGAATAGAAGAAGAACTTGTGTCATCTTGCTATGAGAAAAAGGGCGCATGAAGTCACGCTTTTGACGCGAATCAACCAAACCAGTAGCGGCGTTTTCAACGTATAAGACGTTCTACTCTTCACTTAGTGGCGCTCCCAATAATGATAGCTTGTGCATAGCAACGACACCTTATCTCTCTACTGAAATAAGACTTCCAACGGGCGTCGCCTCGTTCCCGCCAGGCTGTGTTCTAAGTGTTCTAAAAGATCTCATTTTTTTTATTTTAGGTGAAGATACCGCTATGGTATTCTTCCAAAGACGCTGGGTATCCAGTATGCTGAACATTATATGTACGTATGTACATAAATGTCTAATTCCATTTAAATGGGCCATAGGATGCTTCGACGTCTACTTTGCACAGGACCGCTCTGTTTCTGATGCTCGTTGTCGTTGTAATGAAATGATCGAGTAGGCTTTCTCTTTCCTATCTCTTCCCTATCTGGTCTTGAAGGAGTGCCCGATAGCGTGCAAGATGTGTTCTTACTTAGTCTCTCAACACCTTCCTTCCATTTCCTCTACCACTCGTTGATGACCAATTCCCATCCATTGCCTCATAATATGTGCCCAGCCCCAGCATAAAATTTTATTAAATGGTCTGCTAGTGATTTGAAACCATAGTTAATTCTATAATGGCATTTTTATCTACTAAGCCTACTAAGGATTAAGAAATGAATTGATTCCGATTCTTTGAAATTGTAAAAAGTTAAACTCAGAAGGCGATATCTTTTTCTCTCAGTGATAACAGTTTGCTGTAGCCACTCGAGAAGTAGAAGAAGAAGTGGCTGTCATCTTGCTATGAGGAGAAGGACGAATGAAGTCACGCTTTTGCCGCGAATTAGCCAAACCCGTAACGGTGTTTTCAATGTATAAAAACGTTCTTCTCTTCACTTTGGGGGGGGATTGCTATTAAGGGTGCTTTCGAATAGATTCCAACTGCTATCAAGCTTTATTAAATGAATCACAATCTCTCATTATCTCTCTTTCTATCAGTCACTCATACTCTTTCTCTTTAAAAAAACGAGACTGATAGAAAGAGAGAGAGAGAGAGAAAGAGAGAAAAAGAGAAAGAGTATGAGTGACTGATCGAAAGAGCGATATTATGTAAATTAGACGACATTGTATCTTATACATATAGTAAGTATCTTGTTGTACGTTCTTGTTTTAAAATTATTTATTAGACTTATTTCATTATATGTTCTATTAAATTATGAATGCCAGTTAAATCCAAAATAAAACTATTTTGCAGAAATGTTTTGCGTTATTCATTCAACTACGGCGCTCCTTCTGACCATTCTTATCTCTTGCACGTCAGCATGCGTAAGTTTTCTTGAGTACTCATTTACTTATATGCTTTATTTTCGAAGACAGACGTGTTTACTTAATTAAGTAACTTTCGTTTAGTTTCCGTGCGCCAATGACAAAGCATGCTTTGACTTCGTGATCACGGGAGTCTGCGCAAATGGATGTTGTTGGGACACGAGAGATATATGTCAACTACGTTCCTTTCTCTCCTTTCTACTATCTTAATGATAAGTTAATTATATATGCAATTTATTTTTCTCCCGAAAAAATGGGAATCAGCATAATTTGACAGTTATGACGCCCAAGAAATGAAAATGCTATGAAAATCAACCTAATAAATTCGAATTTGTAATATCATTTCAAGGGAGATCCGCCAGCACCTCCCAAAACAACCACTTTGCCTCCAACAACACCGACAACCACTACTCCTTCAACGACGACTACAACAACTCCGCCTCCAACCACAACTCCACTGCCTCCTCCCCCTCCGCCGCCTCCAACCACTCCAGCTCCTCCACCTCTTCCACCTGCGCCAAGTACTATTTTTCCCATTTGTAACCAATTTAAAACTATTCTGATTCTCTTGTCTAGCATGCAAGGACAACGATGCGAATTGCGCACAGGGTCTAAGAGATGGAATGTGCGCGCGGACAGACATGTACTACGACTTCATGACTGAACGCTGTCCTTTCACTTGTAATCGATGCGACCAGTACAAGGCGAAATTTTGTGGTGCGAAGTGTATTAAAAAGACTGCTTATACTTGAAATTTTTATGTGACCTACTTGTTTTTATTTCATAAGTAATTCGTTGTTAAATTTTGCACAAATCAATTCCTCTACACAAGTCCTTTTTCCATGTTTTCTCATCCATATAAATTGCAGGAAAGTAAAAGGAACAAGCTCCGTGACATCCGAATCTGATCGCCTATGATCTCTGTCAACGTATTCTTCCTTTATTTGCCTGGATAAAGGTATTTTTTGTCAAGTGGCCTATTTATTTAAAAAAAAACCAATTTGAAGTAAATCTCCGGGGAGTTCAGTGTTGGAAAAGAGGGAGGAGGTTCGCGATGGGTCTATGTACATACATATATATGTATGTACGAACACTCAATAAACGCCGTCCGCACCACAATTATTGAATCGTGATATTTCCTCACAAACTGTCAACTGAATTAGAATTTGATGGATATTCCGTTGTATTAAACAATTTTGTATACAGATTGAGAGAACCTTAATATGCTCCGCCCACTAAGTTGATGGATATTTTTTTTATGTGTGCGGCTAAAACTCAACCAAGTCGATATTTGATCTCCATCCTCCAAGATTTCACAGATGGTTAGCAACGTTATGTTCATCACCGTCACGTGTATTCGAATAGTTTGGCACAATAGGCCACTTTGTAATGGATGTAAGTGATCCGATAACAATTTACAGTACGGTTATTCTTCAATTTCATGATTCTTCTTTTCATATGACGCATAATGAAACCTGATTTCAGATTCCCCGCCGGGGGAGAAAATATAAGATGCCATGATAAGAAGTGGAGAGAGAGTGGCTAAGAGTACGGCATCTTCTTTGCAATTTGAGTGGCTCCGCCCCCGGATAGGTCTCTTTGTTGAAGCTTGGAACCTCACTACTGACAGTTACTGTTCAAAGTTTATAATTCTCTAGCATCTTAGGAAGCACCAAGAACGTCACTCTGGCGAGGAGTGCACATCAGATTTTTCTACGTCATTCAAGCTTTCCCTTTTGCTTTCTTAGCTATTTGAGTGGTTCCGCCCCTTTTGCTCCCCAGTAGCTGAATTCTATATCGATCACAAATCGGGGTCGTAGCCATTCCATCACTTTCTGATTCGAGTCAGGAATGCAAAAACCTTCAATCGTTAAAAGGCGGCGATCCATCCACTGATAAGGACGGCTCACAGTGGCAGAGCCATCATCATTGAAGGAAGACTCCGTCTTGGATTGCACCGAATGCGACAGTCTTATCAGCAGATCCATGGGAGTAAAGCAGTTTATGTGTTTCGCTCCGCATACTAGAAATGGCACCTTATCCGCGCTCGCGTCGTCCGCCCTTTGCACTCCCTCTTCCCCTTCCGACAGTCCTATCACTATTCGTCTCTCGCCCAGGTTTAGTGAGTCCTCTGCCGTTTCTGCCCGCAAATATCACGCCATCGACTGTCAATTTCATTGTCCTCCATATTCCTTTGTTTCCTCGCCGTTAACAAATATATTTAGAAGATTATTTTGCTTGATGGTCTTATCGACGTGTTTTTTGTTTACTATTGTTCCTGACTGTAATATAACATGGAGAATTTTCATCAATTCATATATTGGTTCAAAACATTATTTGCGCAAATAATTTTCATGTTGCTCTTTCCGATTTTTCTTATAAATCGTAGTTTTACTCGAATGTGTTAACAAAAATACATATTGTCTTGTTAAAATGTGTGTTGAAATGAGCTGTATGCATTCTAGGGTAAAAACGAGCACAATGCTCCCACGGTTCAATGAAGCCTTTGCTGGCCGATCCGTGTTCATCACTGGCGGGAGTGGATTCCTCGGCAAAGTCAGAAACCTTTATGCCAGCAACATTATTGTCATGAGAAAAGTCGGCATTGCATCAAATCATTTTCTATCTTGAAGGTCCTCGTAGAAAAGCTGCTCTACTCGATTCCGGACATCAACCATATTTTCGTGATCGTTCGAGCCTCGCGTGGAGTGGCGCCAGCTGATCGATGGAAGAAGATTACCAATGTCGGTTAACGTACACTTGTGCCATACTTATTCTAGGAGATACTTAAAGCGACATTGCAAACAAGTGTCAATCATTCTTCTCTGTCACTCTATTGATGTGTTTGAATGGTTTGGACCTTATAAAATCGCACCAGACCAATGCCCATTTTCAGGATGTTCTCTTTGATCGAGTCAAGAGGGAGAGACCTCAAGCGTTGGACAAGGTACACACTTGGCACGACTTGGGCTTTATCAGTGTATTTACTTTGTCCATTATTATCAGGTGATCGTGATTCCCGGAGATATCATGGAGGAGAACCTTGGCATGAACCAGCACGACGTCCAGAAGATCTGCGAGGAGGTTTCATCAGTTCATTTTGATGATGATCATTTCCAGTCGTGGACTTGGTCTCCTTTAAGGTATCGATCGTGTTCCACTGCGCGGCAACAGTCAAGTTTGACGAGAAGTTGCGAGATGCTGTTGAAATGAATGTGAGAGGAACGACTCGTCTCGTCTCGCTCTGCCATCGCATGCCTAAACTAGCTGTCAGTCCAACCTCTTATCTCTCGCTTCCATGCACACAAAAGCTACACTGTGCAAGTTGTTACACCCGACTACGCCATTCCTTCCGCCAATATCATGCCATCGAATGAATTATATGTGACAGCATAGAGAAAACAATATGGATTGCTTTATAATATCACCTTATTGGGCGCTAATCTATAAAGGGCTCATTCAAATTACACCCTTTGAACGCAACACTCTTTGCCCTGTGATCAATATCTGCTGATTGTGAGTAAACAAGCAATGGACCTGTCATTTGCCTCCCCCGTACATCATTCATCTTATCATTCATGTGAATGTGATGAGGAGGCCGGAAGAATAGAAAAAATCGACTGCTTTTACAAAATAGCTTTCACCATTGAAAACCTGTCAAATAAGATTGTTCACTGTGCTTCCAATTAGCATATTTAGAGAATGGACATACATATGTATGTACATAAATTTCTGTTCAGTGCCTCGTTCACACGTCCACTGCCTATGCCAACTGTGATCGTGAAAAGACAGATGAAATCGTGTATCCACCGCCAATTTCTCCTCAGAAGCTGATAGAAGTAAGCATCTTATTGATTTCCATGAAATCTTTTAATGAGATACATATATATGTACGTAAAGATCATTCCACAATATATTCTACCCGTTTGTAGTCGATTGAATGGATGGACGATGGAATGCTGGCGGACATAACCCCGAGACTGCTCGGCCAGCGGCCGAATACCTACACCCTCACAAAGGCGCTCGCTGAGGTAAGCAAGCGATGACGTTAATGACTCGTTAATCAGTCAGTTATTGCTTATTAGTAATGGTCGTTGCAGGCCATGCTGGTGGAGGATGCCGCAGGTCTTCCTGTCATTATCCTACGGCCATCCATTGTAGGCGCGATGTGGAAGGAGCATCTTCCTGGATGGACCGACAACGTCAACGGAGCTACGGGCGTCTTTGCAGCGGTATCAAAAATTTTTTTTAAATTATAATTACAATTCAGTATTTACGGAAATGATAAAAAATTACTCATTATATTATAAAACAAAAAAACGGTAAAAAAAAATACCAGCATCATCTGCAATGAGCATTCCAGGTTGGAAAAGGCGTGCTAACCAACATGCTCGGCGATGTCAAGTCCAAGGCTGATCTTATTCCCGTTGACATTGTCTCCAACATGCTTATTGCTTCTGCTGTCTACAGAATGAATCTATCGTTGGTTATCATCTCTAATTTATGTGCATATTAATTAATATTTATTCTTGCTCATTTCAGTGGCAACGAAATTCCCGTCATGCACTGCGCCTCGGGAGATCTGAATCCCATCTACTGGGCACACATTGTTTACTTCCTACAGCAGGCAACTTGCGGTTTTATTTGATTTTAAGCATCTCCATATTGACTGCTCATTCAGTTCTTCCACAAATATCCAATGGAGGACAGTGCGGGCGTTGTGTCCACAAAGTTCCATCGTAATCGAAGTCTCTTCGAGCTGAACTACAACCTCAAGCATCATTACCCGGCATGTCTTCTCGACTTTGTTTACGGCCTCATCGGAAAGAAGCAAATGTAAGTCTCCAGCACACAAGATGACAACGTCGCCATGAATATACTTCAGAAACAAGCGGATTTATGCGAAAGTTCGCAAGCTCGTTGAGACGCTTCACTTCTTCACAACGCATGGCTGGACGTTCAACTCAAAGGCCCTGCCTATGCTATGGGAAAAAGTTCACCCTGAGGACCAGGAGGTAAATCAAGCAAAATTCCAGTCGTCAACATTTTTGCATACATTTAGAAAATTAATACTGTTTCCAAATTCCGATTTTTTTCAGGAGTTCAACTTTGATGTTCGCAAAATTGACTGGGACTCGTACATGTTTGATTACGTGATGGGAATCAAGAGGCACATCCTCCATGAGAACATCGATGATTTTAGCAAGGCCCGCGCCAGTCAAAAAAAGTAAGAACATTGGATGGCAGCCACTCATAATTCTGGAGTTGTTTGTTTGCAGGAAAGAGAGAATTCAACTGTGCGCACGAATGCTCTTCTGCTATGGCTTTGTCCAACTCGTTGCCAGGCAAGCCGCCTGCGCCACATTCTCGCATTTTAGAGAAAATTTGGCAAATCCAAAACAAAACGAATAAATGAATTATACAGGAAGCAACCAGGCTCGCGGAAGTGGCTTCTCTGGCTAGCCTCTCTTGGCGCCACCCAATTCTATGTCAAGTTCGACTACAGACCCCAATATCGGCTAAAGTCACTTGAGGAGTACAAGAAGAGCATCAAATGCTAGTAACGCTGCTGCGTAGACTTTAAAATTGGTAGACTTTCGCCTTGATGGAGCTGTGACTCTAGCACTCGTCTTCGTCTTATACCAACAATTTTCTGTACTTTACCAGAAGCAATTCATGCAATATTCACAGATTTGCAATAATTCTTGAGGCAGGTATACCTTCAGTCTACTTTCATTTTCTCAATACATGCACTTCTTATTCCATATCTTTGTCGATACATTTTAAGATGCCACATTTTTTTTTAACATAAGCCTCGCTGTCATTCTCATCGGATCTAACCTCCTCCACAATGGTGCCTGAACATTGATAAATAACACTCCACAATTGTAGACAAAACGCGATCAGGGCGCACTTTACTCATAAATCGAAAGAACGATGGAGTGATTACCGAGCCAAAGATCATACCGTCATTAATCTTTGCATTAAGTGTCTTATCACCAGTTCGAGAAGTGTTATGCATGGCATTCTCTTTGAACTGACATCACAAAAGTTTTAAGATGGAAAGAACAATTCCGGAGTGATACTGCTTTCCTGTTCCTTTTTGCACTGGTCGTCGAAGTTGTTGTTGGCCTGCAATGTACCATTTGGATCGTTGTGAGTAAAAGTATTTGGTGGATAATGACTGAAAAAGAAATAACTACTGTATCCAGAATAAGCAATTCTTTGAAGACACAAACGTGGTTGTTGTGCTGAAATTAATTTTAAACAATACTTTCAAAACTTAATTCCTTTTCTAATGAAAATAAAGCACCTGTACATTCCCTGCTGAGATGGAAGAGCTATATTATATTCTACATTTTACATCATAGTATCAAAACTGATTTGGTTTTTAATGCTCACCGCAGAATTCAGCATTGCTTTGTATAATTCATAATTCTTTTTTTGTGTACTTTTATTATTAAAAAAAAACCTCACATATTAAACGGAACATTAATCGCAATCACCTGAAAATGAATTTTTTAATTTTAGTTTTGAATATTTGATTAAAGCTGTTTATGTAATAGTTATTAATAACTACAGTGTACAAGAGAGAAAAAATGATGTACTGAAATTAATTTAGCGTTTCAGAAACCTGATCAAAGTTATCCAATGACAACATTCCGGAGGAATTGCTTCGCATGCGGCTTTCTCCAAGATAGGCATTGAGATTGGGGATGGCATTTGGGTACTTTCTGATGTCGAGGTTACATTTGGATTCTGTGAAATCCTTGCTATCTTGGCAGATTGCCTACAGCTGATAGAAACGACCGTCGTACCATTCTGAATTCCGACATTCGAGCAGACATTCATAGCTATTTTTTGGGAATGAAAAAATTCTTCTCTGCAAAAATTAAATGGCAAATATTCCGTTTTTCATACAGTATAAAATAATAGTTTCACATAGTACGCAAATCCCAACCAATTGTGATTCGCTTGCCAACGTTTTCATAAGATATGTACATCGCATTCTTGCGTCGTCTTGCGATCGCCGTGAAGTATGGAGACGCAATATATGTATCCAACGCGGACAAAATTGCAACGCCCATCACACGTGCTTCCATTTCCCCAGTTGCCGCATTCAATAATCTAAAAGTCAAGTCGGGATGAAGTTTGTAATAGGCCATCAAAATTGCTAGCCCTTCGCCTTCCGTTAAAATCAATCCTTCTGCTACAACCCATTGAATAATAGTACCCAGAAGGTGCCAAATTGGGAAATTCGGAACATTTGAAGAAACGTCATAACGTTTTTTGGAGGCGTTCAAAATTCACTCTTCTGTTGTGTTGAATAGTACCACGGGGTGCTAGTTGAAGAAATTCGAAATATTTGAAGTTAATACCGTATTTTCTCTATTAGTGCCCCTCCCTCTATTAGAACCCCTCCCATTGAAGAAGAGCTATAATTCTTCGTCTTTTGAGATCAAAATGTTGTTATCAAACGTTTAGTCAATCACATCGAAAAATGGTACCTTTCCCTCTAATAGAGCCCCCCCCCCTCTAATAGTGCCCCCCTCTCGCTGGGGTATTGAAAAATAGTACCCCCGTGGGCAGTAATAGAGAATAATACGGTAATTACATTTTCGAGGGCTTTCGAAACGATGGCTGGGTGGCATTAGCCGGCGGAAGTCGAGTGGAGAAGCGCGAGCACGAAGAGGCACAATGCCAGAGAGCAGGCAACACGAGAGGGCGTCATCAGAGAGGCGAAGGGAGTAGAAAGACGGAGACAACCCGAGAGCTGATCGGAGAGTCGACCACTCGCAGGCCAAGTAGCTCGGGATAATGATGAGATTCGGAGAAATCTTTCCACGTTATTTTTGGAACAAAATTTTGCATTTTGATGGTAATTTCGTCCTTGCTGTAGTGGAATATCCACTTCCCCACGTTTCCCTCATGCCTGCCCGCCCCCTCATTAGCATAGCTAAGTGTATATGACGCGATTTGCGAGAGAATCGCGAGGGATCTAAAGAGCCGGGGACCCGGCAAAATTAGATTTCGCTCAAAAATTCATTATAGGTACTTTTTAACACGACGAAACGATTGGAATGGGTCCGAAAGTCTGAAAACGCCATTTTGGCGAGCTATGCGAGATATAAAAGTCGAGTGCTCGGTGAGACCAGCCGAGATGTCCGCACATTCGCGTTCGCTGATTCGCACATAATAAAGCACTATTTGTGAAATTTTTGTCATAAATAGAGAAGATATTGCTTTAGAAAGCTGTTCAAGTAGAATTTTAAAATATTTAATTTTAGAGCCGCTGTGGCTTCTAGACTTTGGAGAGGCGTCGTTATCATATATGGCATTTTATCAGGGGTTTTCTATCTCATTTAGTAGAGCTGAAAATTCTCTTTCGAATGAGCTATAGTATGTCAGATATTGACGAGCTCTTTAATGTTTCCCTGTCCTTAAACCGTTGAAATACGCGGGGAGCGACGCGCGCTTTGTATGGGCGCTTCCCACGCCGAAAGTGCAACTCAATCGACAATTTGTCAAAAGGCAGCCGAGGGAATTCATTTTTAAGGCTATAAATGCAATTTAAATGCAAAATAAAAATCTTCATTAAAAGGCAAAACATTTGGAATATCCCGGAAATCGAACCTGGGACGTTATGATTACAAGTCAAGCACTTTCGCAATACTCTATGCTTATCTCGAGGAGGCCGGAAGATGCGTTTATTATGACGTGCCCGAACATAACCCTAAGAAATGCTGCGCAGACGCTGAACTCAACAGTTTATAGACTGGAAAACATTAAAGAGCTCGTCGATATCTGACTTACTATAGCTCACTCGAAAGATAATTTTCAGCTCTACGAAATGAAATAGAAAACCCGTGATAAAATGACATATAAGATAAAGACGCCTCCCCAAAGTCTAGAGGCCACAGCGGCTCTAAATTTGAATATTTTAAAATTATACTTGAACAGAGTTGTAAAGCAATATCTTCTCAATTTATGGTAAAAAATTTATATATATTGCTTTATTGTGCGCGAATCTGCGAACGCGAATGTGAGGGCATCTCGGCATGTCTCTCCGAGCACTCGAATTTTAAATCTCGCACAACTCGCCAAAATGGCGTTTTCAGACTCCCGGACCCACTCCAATCGTTTCGCCGTGTTAAAAAGTACCTATAAAGAGCTTTTGAGCGAAATCTAATTTTGCCGGGTCCCCGGCCATTTTGATACTCTCGCAAATCGCGTCATATTTTCATTCTTGTTTTGATGTACAGTCCCACCCAACATTTTAGGTACATAGATTAATCAGATTAATTAGATTAATCTAAATAATCTCAAATGATTTTTCAGCTCTCAGGACGCATTTCAATTGAGTTTTCATGTCAATCTAGACTAATTCGGCGCTTCTAAATTCGTTGGTAACCTTATTTTCTTAAAACAAGTTGGCGCCAACGAGAAAATTCGTATTTTAACCAGAATACCCATTTATGAAATGCAGCATATTGCGCTCCATTTTTAAACGGGTTTCTGCTCAAAATATGAATTCAACTTTTTTTAAAGAAAATAACGTGACCAACGTATTTAGCAGCGTCCCACTCGACGGCGAAGAACTCGCTTTAATACCCTGGGAGCACTTCCTGGCTACGCCCTTGTGGGCGACAGTGGCTTCCAAATGGCCAGCGGGTTATAAGTAGAGAATGCTCTGTTGAAGGGGGACTTTGACCAAGGGCTGAAGAGGATTGCATCCGAAACGCGCCAACTTTTTCTGCCTAAGTGCGAAGACGGATTGTCTGGAGACTTTCAAGGCTATCGTGAACTTGGCAGGACCACTCGGAGAGATACTGAGCGGAACGGTATTTCCAACTTTTATCAAGAAATCTTTTTTTTATCCATAATGCATACAAATTATAGCTTGACATATGTATAAATACATCATGGTTTAGTTTTTGAGGATAATGAATATGCACAGCAATCACCAATAAATATCCCAATAATATTTCCTTTTACAGCAGCAATAAAGTTCAAACACTTGCAGAAGAAGGCCCGCTTCATTTGCAGCTTGTTAGTTATGAGCTGCAGCAACTAGCCTTCAAGCATTCTACTGGCCTTTAAACATTCATAGTCTCTATCATACATTTGTGAAATTGCGCTGTCTACTCTTTTATAAATGGCGATAAACTCTTCAATCATATGATCAACTGCTTTCCTGTCTATTGTCATTCCTACACCAAGCCGACGAATCTCTTCAAATTTGTGCCTAAAAATGGTGCGAATGGAGGGAAAACGCTTGTCCAAGAACGCGATAACGGGAGGGAAATTTTTCTCGAAAAAGAACATGCTATCGAGACTGCGCACTTCGCTGCGGGGCTCCCTCAGGTCGAAGTAGGCCTCGATGGTGGGAGCGGCAGCGAGCTCTGCTGCGCTCGCCTCCGAGTACTTTGTCCACGCGCGTGGCGGTGCAAAGCCGAGCACAGCGCGCAACTCCGTTAGGCCTATGATCTTTTCCGCTTCGCTGACCAAAGTCCGGCTGAACAGGCGCGCTATCCCGTATCTAAATATGTTGTCCGATAGCTGTTTGTGATCTCGATTGCTCATGCAGGATGCGGCGATCTTCGCCAACTCTGCATCGAAGTCGAAGAATGGCAACTTCTAGTCAGCCGTGATGCAATTTGGCGCAGATGATGTAAAGATCGAAGTAGCGCTGCTGGTGGGGCCGATGCTGCCTGAATGTTATGTAGTATGTATGTACCATATGAGTACATATGTACCATATGAATACACATTTTAGCCAAAAACATCATCTGCTCAACCATGCTAATTGTCCATGCAGTACATAGTTTGCGATCAGCCAAAGGTATGTCTAAGTGTTATGAAGCTTACCGGAGAGCTTCATAGATGAATATTTCTGCGCCATACTTGCATGTTGGAGGGTAGCAAAAATGAGGAAGAAAATGAATGTAACCTTCATATATTCACCTGGAAATAGCGTAGTTTAAAGCATTTATGCAAAAGAGATAAGTGGCGAAGCGCGCGATTAATGCGAACCGGGAATGCAAAATACATACATATGTATGTATATATAATATAAAAAATACGAGAAGTGTGATTACTATCCCACTGGATTGTAAGGAAAGGAGGGAAAGAGAGAAGGTCACAAGGCCACTCATATCTTAACATACACAGCCCAACACTCTTCTAGCCGAAAGTGAAACTCTCCTGCTGTCACCCTCTGGTCATGTGTGGGTAGACAGATCATACGACACAGAAAGAGAGAGGGATAGAAACAGAAAGATAGAGAGAGAGACTATTTCAGATAAGCGTTATATTCTCAAAAACCCTCCGAAAATTAATAGTCATCGCTTATTGAAATGTTAAGATTATTCAATTCAATTTAATTACAGCGGACATCGAAATATACAGGTATAGTCATTCAAAAAAAAACTTGTTAATGCAATATAAGAAAGAAATTATGAAAACATAGAACATTAAGAAAAGATAGGAAAAGATGAGAAAACAATATGTGGACATGAGAGGTCGGATCAAGAGATGCTGATGGTGTGTTACTCTGTGCAATCCTTGCGCAGAATAAAGAGACAGTATTTGAAGAGACATGCTGCTCAAGTAAAGAGTTCCAGAGCCGGACAACACGATAAGGGAAACATGAACGCCTTGATCGGAGGGAGCGGAGAGGGGAAGTGAAAACTGAAACAATTTAGGAATCTCTACAGAGGTTGTTAGATTAAAGACATCATAACTTTTTGAAATGCAAAAGTTTCTAGCAATTTTTATAAAAGAATGAAGCAATAGCTACAATGATGTGTACTGCATTCTTGTATTTGGAAGGTTGAACTTTCAATTATTTTATTTTCATCATGTTTAGATAATTAATAATTATATTGGAGGATCTAAACCGAAAGATTCGAAATAATAAGTAAATTTGTTTGTCGTAGAATAACAAAATATTTATTCCCAGGAATTTTTACTCGATTGTTCAAAGAATCTCGGATAGAAGACGAATTCGAATAAGAAAGTTCAGTTAAGATAAAAAAAATATATTTGTAGGAACCTTTTCCATCCGAGATATGCTGGCGTCTCAACTAAGCAAGTTTAAAAAAAGTGGTTAAAAAATACAAATTTATTTTGTAGAAAGCTCACCAAGCGATCATCCTGGTATGCATTCATCTTATGTATATGCATCTTTCTGCATGTCCATCCCTTAATTAGTCACAAGCATGGCATGATTTTCTACCTGTGAATCCATTTATCAGTCCTGATCATGCCAAGAGATTCTGCCTGTCGCTATCGGTCATGTGTTGCAAGACAAATGTTGGCTTGAGCACCTGACGACTAATGAATAAGAGAACTATTCTTTCGACAGTAGCGAAATGAAACCGTAATAAGTATCTCGTTGTGTTGCCCAGTCAGCTGTGAGGACTATAGTGTTCGGAAAAAGTTCGATTAGAAGCTGTTCATTACTTTATTCTTGCTGAATCCGATTCACTGAACTGACTTTCACTTCAATTTATTTAGATTATCGATATGAGAGATGGCAAATAATTACTCTCCAGCTCCCTCTCAAACTCGCAGTGGCACATAGGAAAATCGATGAATCGACAAAATCACAATCTCAATGAGGCAATAGCAATCGAACTAGACGTAAAAGATGACTAGTCACGCTTTAAGTTCTGGTTTTCACAAGCAATCGACAATTATGAACGTCTAAAAAAAAGCACAAATACGAGCCCGATTTCGGCCCGGAAGTATGTGTCAGCAGCAGATGTAAATAAAGGAAATTGCTCGAAAACGGTACCTGAGAATCAGACACCATACAGGAAACATCTGTAACCGTAAGTAAAAAATTTAGACAAAATAAAAGGGATAGCAATGGCAATGCTCTAAAAAGCAAATATCCAAATGGTATCCAATAATCTACGACTCTATTCAACGTACTTGTTAACAAAGAGACCAAATACAAAGGAAACAAACACAATAATAGTCAACGAGAAATTGAAAACAACATTGAAGTGGCTGTCAGTTAGAAGAGGAAAAGATCTTCGTTCTCGAAAGCATTTAGTTATACGATTAGTGTCGAAAGAAGTTGTCGGAAAATGATGGAACTTCGGGTGCAAGGAATCATATTTGAATGAGGAAACGATTTTGTTGAATTGAGGAGAAAGAGACGGCAATGAAAGCGTTGGATGAAGAGGAGAGGCGTCTATCTGGCTGTGGATGAGCCACTGGTACCGAGAGTGGAGATGGTTGAAGTGGTGGAGGAAGAGAGGCTCGAGATGTCGCCCCCGATTGTAGGGGGCGGAATGAGAAGAGGAGCTGGGGCCACTCCGTTGTTGCTCACGCTTTCCCCTCCTCCTCCGCGACCTCCTCCGGACGAGTAGAAGTCGAGCTGCTTCTTTTACTGCTCCACGATATTCTTGATCATCATCTGCGACTCCGTGAGACGAGACTCCAGAATCACCTGACAATAAGTTAAGATCAAGGGTGAGGGCAAAGACAATACTTTCTTTCCTAATTACATTACAGTTACGGAGAGAGAAAAGCGCAACAAGAAAGCGAGTGCTGTTGGAGATGGAGAGGGAGTGAGAATAGTCAAGACTTCATGTACAAACCTTCTCACTCTCGAGTCGTTCTATCGTCCTCGTCATCTCCGACCATTTGAGAGGTGGTCTGCAATCCACGTCACACCTCGCTCACTGCATTCATTCTCACTCAGCATGTACTATTCAACACCAAGAACATAATATACGACACCTTGACTTACGTCTTCTATAAGCTCACTAAAGCGGGAGAGAAGAGATAAGAGAGAGACAAAGACAGAGAAATAACAAAGAGAGAATGAGAGAGAGAGGGAGACAAATGCGGAGACAAGAAGTGGCAAAAGGGGAAGAGGGCGCATGCAAACTGCACCAACTACACTACCTTTTCCATTCAGTCGAATATTCGATCCCACCAAGGGAGCACTTGTAGCGAGCCTTCGCAGAGGTAGCAGAGGGAAGCGGCGTGGAAGAGGACATCAGAACACGCAACTCTGACACACGCTCTTTCGCCGCTTCTAGGCGGTACTTTAACTTGCGCATCTCCTTCTTTAGCAGCAGCTTGTCCTGTAAAAAGGGATTTCAGATTTGCAAGGAGATGAAGAGAGAGTGAGAGAGTGAGAGAGAAAAGAGAGAGAGAGCGAGAGCGAGCGAGAAAAGAGAGAGAGAGAGAGAGAGCGAGAGAGAGAAAAAAGATAGAAGACAATGCTGACGTCGATGTTGCTGCCGGCACTGCTGCCGAGGTCTTCGATGCCACTCTCGGCCGCCGTCTGGTCGCCGCAGAGAATGTGAAAGAGCTCTCGGAGACGACTCTCGCCCTGCTCAGATCGCTCGCATCGGCCACACATTGAAGAGAGTGATTGGAAGAGGGGAGGTTATGAGACAGTCAAATAACACTCTGAAGGATGTCATGAGGCAAGAGGAAGAGAGGCTGACTCTTTGCATCGGCAGATGGCGCTTCTCAATGTTGAGCGAGGAGCGCGGCGACACTTGCATGAACTCGGCTGCTGTTGATGGAACGGCCTCTGCATTCCTTCAACACAAACATCATTAGTTTAGTGCACAATTCCTATGTAGCATTTCCAGCATCACGATTGTCACCTTTCTGTCATGACGAACCTGTACTTTTCAATGAGTGAGAGGAAGTTTGGAGTGTTGCGAGGATCAAGCACGAGACCGGACGAGTTGTGGTGGCTCTGAAAAGTTCTTTTTTTTATTTTTTTAAAAACCCTGTTTGTTCGTGCGATGAAGAAACAACGTTAAGTGGCAAACCTTGAGAAGTGTGTTGTACTTGTCGCGAAGGTCAGCGAGCCGCTTCTCATAGTCATTCCGCTGCCCCTCGATAGAAGACTCAAGCATCTTGATCTGTCTCTTGTAGTGATCGGCAGTCGCTGTCTTCTCCGCGGGCACTGCCCTCGCCTCGGATGCCAGTCTCTTCAGCTCTTGATCAAAGTCCTCCTTCAAACAGTCAATCCAAGATTTATCCACTACTTAATATCAGCGGCAATTCCTTATGGTTAGATTCCGGCACGCGAGGAATCGTCGAAATCCCTACCATCTTGGATCCCTCGACCATACATTAATGCCTTTATCCAATAGGCTAAAGATTTTTAAACTTAAACTTATGCGGCAAATTTGAATTTTAGCTATATTAATAGCTGATAATATTAAACATGCCTGCAGCCGATTCATCATCTTCATCTTCTCCTCCGCAAAGTCTCGCTCCATCGAATTCCGCTCATTGACGAGCTGGGATTCAAATTGGCGCCTCTCCTTCTCGAATCTCAAACAAAATTTTTATTTACTTAAAATTTGGCAAGTTAAAAAAATGATCAGAAAGATGAAAAGAGAACAAACTGGGAGTTGAGCTGCCGCTGCTGGTCGTTGAGTGTTTCGGATAGCTTTTGCTGAGAAGCCACGTTGGCTCCCTCTTCATCTCCTCTCTCATGCGGAGTCTCTCCTGAGAAGCAGCTCATTAACTTCCTTCATTATCTCTTCCACTTAATAAGGCCTACCTCTTGCGTGGCGCGATTGATGAGCGCCGCGAGATTCGTCGTGTTAGCGGCGGCGGCGGCTGCAGAGAGACCCTTCGACGCTGTGACATGCGGCGAAGCGACTTCAGAATCACCTCAACTACTCACAGTTAGAGAGAGAAAGAGAGAGAGAGGGAGAGAAAGAGAGAGAAAGAGAGAGAGAGGGAGAGAAAGAGAAAGAAAGAGAGAGAGAATGAGAAACAGAGAGAGAGAGAGAAACACTGAGAGAGAAAGTGAGAAAGAGGGAGAGAGAGACAGAAAATGCTGACTAGAAAGATGAGTGGCATCGAGTCTGCCGGCGACTGGATCGTGTCGGATGCGTCGCTCCTTCTTCTTGAGCAGCCGTCTCCTCCTGACTCGGAAGAAGATGCCTTCTGGTTCGCTCTCCATCTCGGACAGCGTGTCCTTGCCAAGGCGGCGTTTCCGGATCATCGACACCTGAGCAGCCGCACAACAATGAATGGCCACTCATTGGCCATGCCACTCGTGCACCAATTCTCTCTCTCTCTTTTCTTTTCTCTAACTCACTCTCTCTCTCTCCCTCTCTCTCTCTCTTCTCTCTCCCGTCATAAGTCTCGTGGCTTTCATAGCATCTGCACTTATTACCAGCAAAGAGCTGGGCAAAGCCCTCGCGTGACTAAGAATGGAATCAGCTGCACGCGCGTGCACTGATTCCATTCTTTGCGAGGTATATGTAGAGAGGGTGATCTGGCGAATGTTGGGGAAGATGCTGCCGAGAGTGGCCCAGGTACTCTGTGAAATGACGCAACCACCAAGGTCAATCCTCTGCACGGACTCAAATGGCTCGCACATGCTGTGTAAGTTAAAGTTTTCCCAAAAATGAATCATGCCATATCGAATCAGAAAGAGTACAGTCATACTATGCAAACAGCTTCTTCTTCCATTTGAACATTCTCTCCGTCGTTTCTTCCAACAACAAGATCCAAGTTAATAAATGCAATATATATATATTTTAATTCCTTTTGAAGCGATTGTCCCAGCGATCTTCTGAAGACACCGGAGAAGCAGCAGAAGGCACAGCTAGTCAAGGACAAGAAATTCGCCTCTCTGCTCATCACGCTCGTCGGCTCGTTCGAGCACCTGGAGTTCAGCGAGTTCACGCCGGCTTAAAAGGTGGTTTTTAAGAGAGGATGTCAGTAAGACTCGAGCAGAGCTCTATTATGACCTGCCCTAGGAATTTTTTTTTCGAATTTCTTCACAAAAACTGATTACAGTATACAACTCGACGTGGTGAACAAAATAGGCTATATTTCAAAGTTGAAAAAAATTTTCCGCGCGAGACCCAGTACAGTAATCTTATAAATTACATTGGTCATAAGTCGCTTCAAACTTATTATTAGACAACTATCGAGGTACCATTCGATAGCTGATTGAACGGGCTTTAATTTTGATCTTGGAAGATATTTTCGTAAAATTTGAATTTAGCCCTAAAACACGGCCCTAAACATTTTCAAAGGTGGTTTTTACCGAAATTAAGTATTTTATGTTCATTCCGCGACAACCGCTTCTGGATAGCTTTAAAGTACGTGAAATTTGCTACAACATATATCTCTTTCAAAAGAATTAAAGGTCTCGCTCCTAGGTTCCCAAACGCTTGAACATGATCCAGTCCTTAAAGTACGTGAAATTACATTGGTCATAAGTCGCTTCAAACTTATTATTAGACAACCATCAAAGTACCATTGGAAAGCTGATTGAACGGGCTTTAATCTTGATCTTGGAAGATATTTTCGTAAAATTTGATTTTGGCCCTAAAACACGGCCCTAAACATTTTCAAAGGTGGTTTTTACCGAAATTAAGTATTTTATGTTCATTTCGCTACAACCGCTCCTGGATAGGCTTAAAGTACGTAAAATTTGCTACAACATATATCTCTTTCAAAAGAATTCAAGGTCTCGCTCCTAGGTTCCCAAACGCTTGAACATGATCCAGTGTAAACTAAAGGCCCCAGTGAATCCTCCAAATTATCAGTTTTTAGGTTCAAATTTTTGACGGCTTCAGAGAAGAAGCATTTCAGTTGACTCCTAATCGAATGAGGATTAATTTTCATCCGGAATACCATTTTCAAAAAATTCCATTTCAGCCCTAAAATCAACTTTTGCATATTCTGAAAGCACTTGAAATTTGCTACAACATATGTTTCTTTCAAAAGGTATGACAGGTCTCGCACATATGTTCCCAGACGCCTGAACATGAACTAGTGACCGCCAATTGGCTTTGGCATTGAACGGCGAAGAGGTCTTTATTCGGAGTTTTGACTTGATTTTGGTGTGCTCAACGTACGTTGCAGATTTGATACCAATATGTGGTCGTCTTTAGGTCCTTTCAAGTGCAAACTGTCACCTCATGCTGTAACGCTCGTTGCTTTGTATATTTGTCACAGAATCGTTATTGTTTTCTATATGCACTGTTCATATCTGTATGCTGACAAGCAACATTCACGCGGATTTAATTTCTCTCGTTCTTCACTTGTCATGCAACTATTTTCGGCTGCGATCGTTGAATTTTTTTTCCAATTAGTACGCTCAAAGAACAACCAATACGAATTTCAAAGTAGGAAAGAACACTTAGATAGAAGTGGCGGCAAAATAAGCTAGAAATGTAAAAGAGAACAGACATTCTTTCTCTAGCTATTTTCGGCTGCAATAGCTGCATTCTTTCTAATCGGCACACACAAAGCCCAACCAGCACGAAGTAAAAAGCAGGAAAAGAACACTTAGTTAGAAGAGGCGGCAGGATAAGCTAGAAATGCAACACAGAACAGGCTCTCCTTCTCTTTAATTGCACGGCACGCAGGAGTGAACGTCGTTGCTTATTTCTACTCCGAAGCCCAGTCTGGGAAGGGACCTTGCGACAGAATGTCTGCAGTGGCGAAGAGAAAGATGCGAGATTATACCGACAGTGGACATGATATAACGAACCCGGAAGAAGCATTGAAAGGTATTACAACAGGAAAACCACTGGAAGGCGTGTCCGTTTATACCGGAACAATTGAACGAGGGACTACTTCCAAGTCAAAGCTGGTTGGCATTACCAACTTCAACACGTTTATCTTCGAGCGTGACTACATTCGTGCACACCGCCATTCGACCCTCGGAGTCGGGAAAGAAGTTGCTTACACTACTCTGAAGCATAATGAAGCTCAATTTCTTGTTGCATCCTCAGCGGGAAGATTGCCATCCGAACCTAATACGTTCTGGGCGAGAACTCTCTATTCACAGTCAATAAGGGAGTCACTGGAAGACGAGACGATAGAAAACGACAATTTGTATGCCCACGACTGCGCAGCCCCTGATGACGCTATGGATTCGTCTCTGAGTTTTGCAGGCTCATGTCAACATCATGGCGACGTGTACAGGTGTCCTGACGAATCCTGCACAGCGGAATTCGTTCGCTCCTTTAACCTTGAAAGGCACATCTTGCTTGGAATTCATAGACGAGTCTCTGAACGGGTCACTCTTCGTGACTACGCCCTGAAGCAATACGGCCAGTGTCTGGAAGGAGCAAACGCAAATCCTCTCAAGGAAGTCAACGAGGCCGTCGAGTCATTGGTGGAAGTGAACGAATTAGGGATTCGCCAGAAGAAAGGATGGGCATTGCGCGAGCGTAAGAAATCAGCACGTCTTCCGCCAAGTTCGAAGGAATACGTCATTGCAGCTTTTAACGAGGGAGTAAACACGAAGAAGAAGCTTGACCCTCGGCAGTTACAGAAAAGAATGCGCGAGGAAACCGATCAAGATGGAAAACTACTGTTTTCTCCGAGTGAACTGTTGAACTATCAACAAATTGGGAGTATTTTCGCCAGTCTTGCCTCAAAAAGAAGGAATGCGGACGTGCCGACTACCACTCAAGCCAGCACGACGACAACGGATCCCAGTGTTAAAGACGACGCGAGCGAGACAGATCAGCTAAATTTGGAAGACGATGCTGAAATGGACATTTACTCTGAGCCCATATTCGGAAATGATCAGGACGAACTTAGGAGTGCAGTTGAAGACGATATCGAGATTCCTTTCGAGAATGTAGAACCAAAGAGATACAAAGATAAGCATGAAGTCTACAGCTCACATTCAGGATGATTCTAGACACGATTTTATTCCTGAGTTCGAATGATGTTGCACGATAAACCATTATAAAAATGCGATTCAATATTACAAAAAGAAGTTTAAAAAAATTTGAACCTAAAAACTAATAATTTGGAGGATTCACTGGGGCCTTTAGTTTACACTGGATCATGTTCAAGCGTTTGGGAACCTAGGAGCGAGACCTTGAATTCTTTTGAAAGAGATATATGTTGTAGCAAATTTTACGTACTTTAAGCCTATCCAGGAGCGGTTGTAGCGAAATGAACATAAAATACTCAATTTCGGTAAAAACCGCCGTCGAAAATGTTTAGGGCCGTATTTTAGGGCCAAAATCAAATTTTACGAAAATATTTTCCACGACCAAAATTAAAGCCCGTTCAATCAGCTTTCCAATGGTACCTCGATGGTTGTCTAATAATAAGTTTGAAGCGACTTATGACCAATGTAATTTCACGTACTTTAAGGACTGGATCATGTTCAAGCGTTTGGGAACCTAGGAGCGAGACCTTTAATTCTTTTGAAAGAGATATATGTTGTAGCAAATTTCACGTACTTTAAAGCTATCCAGGAGCGGTTGTCGCGGAATGAACATAAAATACTTAATTTCGGTAAAAACCACCTTTGAAAATGTTTAGGGCCGTGTTTTAGGGCCAAATTCAAATTTTACGAAAATATCTTCCAAGATCACAATTAAAGCCTGTTCAATCAGCTATCGAATGGTACCTCGATGGTTGTCTAATAATAAGTTTGAAGCGACTTATGACCAATGTAATTTAGAAGATTACTGTACTGGGTCTCGCGCGGAAAATTTTTTTCAACTTTGAAATATAGCCTATTTTATTCACCACGTCGAGTTGTATACTGTAATCAGTTTTGGTGAAGAAATTCGAAAAAAAATTCCTAGGGCAGGCCTTGATCAAACGATACTGACAGGCTCTCTTAATAATAGATAGTCTCTCACGGAAAGCAAAAGACCAAAAAAACAAGGGACAAAGATTGAAGCATGTTTCTCATGCAATCTTTTAACCCCTCCCCATCCCTTTTGTAACATATTTATGGCTTAAAACAGAGACACATCCAACAGAAGCAACCATATATCAATTTTTTCATGTTTGCTGTCCCTTGTTTCCTGCTCGGTCAATTATGTTTTTCTGACGCTTGTCTTTTCTTCTTCTTTCGTAGTTAGTTCCTTTTTTAGACTATTTTTCTAATTCCCTCCAATGCTAGCGGCCGCTTCCCAGGCCTGGCCGAAGTATACACCATGTAGTTGGCAATAAAATCAGATGGCTAAAGTCGAAATAACACCTCGAAAAATGTGTTCAAGGAAATGAAAAAGGAAGAAAAGTGTAGTTTCTATATCCGAAGAGATTCTCTATTGTCCGATTTTCATTTGTCTAGCCTTTCAAGCACTCTTTATCGTGTTGCCATCGTCTGTCTTTTCTTCTGCTTATCCAACATGTCTCTTTGAGAATGCTAATTTTCATAACAATTAGTCTTTATATTCAAGATTTTCATAACGATTAGTCATTATATTCTGAAATCACCCGCCTCGATCGGCTGCTTTCTTCTCCCTTTCGCTCTCTACAAAACTAACCCGTCCATTTTGCGTTCACTGTCTATTTCTATTTTTGTGTCTATAAATTCACAATTTAATAATTATAGCTTTACTTGACAACGACTAGCGTCTTTTTATCCAGATAAAATCATGTTGACATTCGTAAATGTATTAGAAAAGACTGATTTAGAAGAATGCCTCAAAATGATGGGTACTATTTCCAGCTCTGATTCAGCGAGCTAACTGTAAAGTGAGTGTCGATGCTCTGCGTGGCGGCGACCGCGCTGTGCTGCCTCTCGGCCTCGCGCTGCAGTCGCCGATAGTGAAGGGAAACGAAAGCCGAGTGGAAGAGGCCGCTCTACGCAAACACGTTCAAGGAGTCCACGAACTCGAGAGAGCATGTGATTTAGAGAGACGCGACTGCAATAATCAGAAAATTATTACGGTCGTGTTTCGCATTCCTTTAAAGTTTCCCATTTGGTTTTAGTTTCACAATTTTAATTTATTGTCAAATTATTTTCAAACATCGATTCTTGGCATGTGCCGCCATTGTCTTTTGAAGAGGAAAGAATCTATAAAATAGACTGATGACATAAATGTATGTACTTTACTTTTGTCCCGAAGGAACAAGTAAAAGTACGAGCAAAACAAGTGCAAGCTCGAAAACGACATTATTCTATTGGAGTCAGTATGAAAGTGGACATGGAAAGATTTAACCGAGGATATTCATTGCTCTTAAGATATCTATCAATAATGATATTGGTATTGATATTGGAGATCGAGGGGGCATTTATTGGAAGATGCAGCAACTGTCGTCCCCTTCTCTTGGATCAAGAAAAATTTACTCACAATCAGTGTATGCTTTAGTTGAACATTTGATTACGCAGTCTAATTTAAAGGAGATGAACACTATATTTCCATGTATTTGTCGTGAATAAAGCATTGAATTAGATTGTTCGATTCACAGAAATTTTTGAGATATGAAAATTTTTAATTGCTCAAAGAAAAATCCCACTTCATCAGAAACTGAATTAATGCTCGTAATTCAATTTCATCAGTACATTTATTTGTCTTAATCACGTCAGTTTCTTCGAGTAAGATTGCACTGATGGGGGTTGAGGGAGAGATGTTACGACATTCGTGAGAAGGGGAAGGAGTGGACAGGGGAAAGGATGCCAGTCAGGAGAGTTGAAGCTAGTATGGGGAGGAGAAGTCATTGCACCACAGTCATCACTGCTTCGACCTTTCTCATTGCAGACGCGCAGGCCGTCTTCGCCTTTTCACTGGACTCTTTGAAGGAGTCAAAGAGGCTTTCGCTCGCACTGCTTGGCCGTGGCGGGCGCACCGGTTGCTTCTATCTTGTTGATCGCCTGAATGCGAATGAAAAATCGAGAGAAAGGCGAAGTCCACAACGAAACGGCGAAAAAGAGAGAAAGAGAAGAGGCCGCAAGAATTAAGAGAACTAGGAATATGACATAGAGATTAAAATGCCACTAAGAATGGCATCTGATATGCGGATGAAAAAAACCGGTGTAATCTTGCTAACAGCGATGACAGCATTCTTCTCCTCAATCGCGCAGTCCACCGCGTCCCTCGCGCCTTCAGCACATTCCAGCATGGCAAGAAGGACCGACTCCTCCGGAATGGCGCCGGCCGCATTGTCCATTCGAATCACGAGGATAGCGATGAGTCCTCGCAGCGAATCCTGCAATTAGCAAATGTGCTGTATCGTATGTCAGTAACAACCAAAAGACTGTTGTTCATATATCGTCTGTTTACTAACTCTTCTACATAGATATGATGTAGCAAGTTGTTGTCACGTACAACACTTGAATCGCGTTAGCATAGATTATAATAAAAAAAATTTATTACGCACCAGACTTTTGAGCCTTTCACCCATGAAGCGCGTCACCTTCTTCACAATCGCACTCAGTTCGGGATAGGTCTTCTGGCAATTGACATGAGGATCCTTGTCCACTTGCTTCTTTTTCGGCTCAAGGATCGGTTTTCCTCCTCGAATTCTGCAAGAGGAAAACAAAAACAATGGAATGAATGGTAACTGATGGCGCATTGGTAGTACGTAAACGTGCGAGTTCTGAGGTCACAAGATCTGTTCCTTACATCTTGCAGTGTTATATGATCTAATATTTAATTTAACTAAATCTGTCTTATTCTGACAAATCTCGTTATAAAACGGATTTGTTTTTCTTATTAATAAGTTTGACGTGGAACTTTTTTGCCGTAGTATTTTAAATAAGTCATTCTCTCGCCTGGAATCACATGGAAGCGGTAGATTCATTTGCATTTCGATGTTTTTAGGATGTCATTCTCACTTCGACATTTCTTGAGATAGCTAGCCGGTCCGCTTTTCTTCCTCTCCTTTGAGGAAAGTCTTTGTTCCGTCGTTATAGTTCATATTGTTGCTGTTCCTTCTTTGCACAAGTGATCAACTTGATGTCATCTGCCCTTGAAAGGCTCACATATATTTATTGTGTTCGTTCTTCTTAACTTTCATCAAAAGTTTGGCAACCTTTTGTGTTTGGAAGCATTTTGGAGTAAAGTAGATGTGGACGCTAGGCTAGCCCTTTTGGAAGACACCCTTTTGAGAGTTAACTTTGCTCTCACGTATCTGTCTCCCCGTTTCGCTCATCCGCCTTTGTCCCATCGCTCGCACTCCGCCTTCCTGCTTCCCTTCCTTCCCCATCCTCACTGCTCTCTGGATTTCAGGAGCTCTTGTTGAACAATAGTTGCTAGAAACTTTTGTGATATTCTCTCTCACCGTCGCTATTACTGTTTTATTTTCCTCTCTCTTTCACTCACTCTTTCTCTCTCTCTCTCTCTTTTTGTCCCTGTTTTTATTTATTTATTTTGGTCCGTTTTAGTAGGATGTCTTTGTTCCACTGCAAATCCACATATCCACTCGCCATTCGGCACAAACTTGATTCGAACCCGAGACATTACCAACTGCCAATCAAAATATTAAAAATCCATTAAATGAATCCTGTCATCCAGAACTCCTGGAAGGATTTGCCGGTGCTCTTGTTAGTACACTAAGCCTAAGCAGCGCTAAATTTCTTTTGTGTATCAATATTATCACGGGCCTAGCCAGCGCTCTAAATTCGCGGCAAGAGTTCTATTCCTTGGAAGAGTGTCAACCCTTATTTCTTTGTTGATACCTAAGTGGTTCGACCCGGAATATATTGCTCTTCTGTCACTCACAATTAATTAGAGTAGAACAAGTGGTTCAGTGTGGGTACTGCTCTCTCTTTCTCCCTCTCCTTCTATCTCTCTTTCTATTTCTATCTATCTCTCTTTCTCTTAGTCTCTCTCACTCAACTAACTCGTTAAGCTTCTGCTGGACGACGGAGAGCTGCGATGCCGGGGGCGCTGAAATTATCGTTTATTCATTGTTACACTCTTCAGAACTTAAAAATCCAGAAATTTGTTAGAGTCTTTAAAATCATTCGCTTCGATGTTCTCTGATTCACCGAGAGGAGCGGGGCGGTGGAGCGAAGCGGCGCGGCGGGGCGAAGCGGCGCGACGGGGCGAAGCGGCGCGGCGGGGCGAAGCGGCGCGGCGGGGCGAAGCGGCGCGGCGGGGCGAAGCGGCGCGGCGGCGGAGCGAATCGCTCAGCGAAGCGCGAGCCGAAGAATCGCGGAGGCTTGAAGAAGAAACACGACGGAAGGGAGCGGCGCCCTGTACTCCTCGGACTGACGAGTCCTTGCCGGCGGCCGACGTTCCGCGGCCTCGAAATAACGCTACATTATATCACTCCAGTAGTTCTCTCTCTCATTCATTCGGTCACTCTTTCTCTCTCTATCTATCTGAGCGTTTCACTTTTTGTCATTTCTGATAATCATAAAACAAGTACTAACGCTCCTGCGCGTGCTGCACGATGCTGCGTCGCAGGCCTACAACGTGCTGCTCAGATATCCTAAGGATGGAAAATGATTAGTTATAAATGTTGAAAAGCTTACACAAATGTTGCTAATCCTATACGAGTAGTCAGTAAGATCATTAATTGGCCTACTTCAAGAACTCCTGCTCACGTAGGAGCTGAGACGCCGAGTGTCGATCTTTCGGGTCCTTGCAGACGGTCGCCGCTGTAAAATGAGCAGACATCACCTGTGCATATTACATCTTGCTCTTTTATTTTACCGCCGACACTCTCGTCATTAAAGAACTTACCGATGAAGTCGTGGAAGGGCATCGAACACCTCTCCGGTAGCAGGGTCGACGGCTCGCCTTCAACCTAAAAACATTATCTTTTGCGATAAAAACAAAACATCACAAGCCTTAAAAAATGGCGCCGTGACCGTGAAGACGGCGCGGCTCAGTCGGACCACTCTTCTTACGTGTCTCCAGAGCAGCCCGACTGCGAGGAGGCAGCTCTCTCACAGCCGGCAGATGCGGTGGTCCCGCACAAAGCACTCAAAGCGGCCAGCTCGGCATTCCGGCGACCGCACTGGCGACGCAGATCGGCATCGTTCTCGAGCTGTTTCTGCGTGTAGTCCGGGCAGCAGTAGAGGGGTGTTGGTCAGGTGAGTCTTGATATGGGAGATGAACAGGACACGGGTGACCTGATCGGAGAACTGAATCTTGAGAGGCCGCGGGCGAGAAGAATTGTGAGGGCGAGTGGGTGGGTGGCGGTGGCATGAAACGCCGACGAGAGACGAGGAGTTGGGGGGTGAAAGGGGGTGGAGAGCTTCGGCCTGGGAGCATTGGAGAATTGAGAGGAGGGCAGCTTTGTCGTTGAGAGCGGTCTCGATGCCGCTGCTCTTCTCCTCGAGACCGATTAGGACAGCGCGGGTGGCCTTTTCCCGGATGAGCCGCTGTGCATCCAAGGTTCGGGTAACGGCAGAAGCATAGAAGAGAGGGCATCCAGACAATAATGCAATTAGTGAAAGACTTGGTGTATATCGCCAGGAGGGAGATGTGAGCGAAAAGAACTTCGGTTACTTTGGCGAAGATGGTGGAGGCGAGTTTGGAATTAGTGGGGGAGGAAGATTGCTGGGTTTTCTCGTTTCCCATATTGGTCGCAATTAAGGCAGGGGTATAGAAAGCAGAGCAACCACCTCTCACTGACCAAGGCGGGCGAAATGAATCATACTTCACTCCGAAAACTAAAGCAACTGTAGATGAAACGGCCATCAACTTTTTGTGAAACTGGTATCACTTTTATCAAAACTAATTTGTACGGGTGCAGTATTTTCATCTCCGGAAAGCAGACAGAGTAAAGTGAGAATGTGCACAAACCCGAGAACAGATGGCTATTTCACGCCTTATCTCGTACTGTGCTTCTGAATCACTGCCGTATTCCAATCGCTTGAGGGCTACGACTTCATGACTTGGGAAGAGATGTCCCTGGAATAAATACGTACCTTTTGTTAATATAAGTTTCACTGTTTATCCTTTAATGTATTTATCGCCCTGTTATGAATGTGAGTGCTGTCTGGAGAAGTTCACGCAATGTTTTGTTCTTTCTAGTCAATTAAGAGACGGAGAAACTCATAATAACAGAGACATGGTGCACATACTGACCTTGATGACTACTTCGAACGCTACATGTCCGATATGCTCTGCTGTGCAACGGATTCCGGTTTCATCCTGAAGAGGAAAGTTTGAACCGGAATAAATGAAATGAGATAACTTTATATTGCTCTTTCATCCGATACCTTGATTGATTACTACACATATTTTGGTTGTGTTATCCCGGGATAGTGCGATATATATATATATATATATATATATACATATATATTTGCTTGAGAAAGACAAATGCAAGCAGCAGAATTCATTGTGAATGAGTGAGCTCATTGTCAGGAAAGATAGTGATCCGAAGGGGGTGGGCAGAAGTCGACCCTTTTTGAAATGTGTGGAACTTTTCTGATATCTGATTAAGATGGAAGGCTTTCTTCAATGTAATATAGTTCCATTTTACGGGCACATGACGTACACTAATTAGGACTTTGAAAGTTCCAACTTTCGGGACAGAATACGTATAATTTTGGAAACCTCTGAAAATTTCCAGTGACAAAAGCTCAGAAAAGGCTCAAGGGGAGAAAAGGTTCAATAGGACCCTTCCAAAATCGTAAGACCCTTCCAAAATCGTCAGAACTCGGCTACCATAACCTTCTGGAAAGTAAATGACTCATAATCAGGTGCTAAAATTTAACAGAAGAAGCATGGAAGCATCCAGAAGAAATATATAACAAATCCACCTATTACACTTTAATAGTAGTTAGATAGATTGTACATATGAACAAATATACATGCACGTATGTATGAATGCCGTACGCCCAATATTGCGGGTTTATTTTTCCTTAAAAATTGTTTTGAAAAAAAAAATTTGGATGATAAGATACCAATGGCACGAAAGGACAGGATACTAACGGGCAATCTCAACAGATCGACATCTTCTGGCAAGAAAAAGGTGCCCATTCGGGGACTTTTGAAAGATGAATGAACGAGGTGCCTGGACGAGAGCAGAAAAGGAAAATGAGAAAACGTTACTCGCATAGAGTCACGGCAGATGGAGTACTTTGAGGACTTCCGGAGGGATAAGCTAACACCATTGAACACTTTGATTTTGCAGGAAATACACGATTTCTTCACGTACTCTTGAAACCAGTTGTTTGTTGTATATCGAAAATGAAACCTGCCCTTGTTTTACCTGCTTTCCTTGGATGTTAATTTCCTAATAAATGTTTTTGTCTGCTAGTGCAGGTGTACTTTATATTTTTTCACATGAGTTACTTTTCATCTCCATGACATCCCAAATTCCTCCACAGTTTCCCTGGCATCCCCGACCGAGCGCGGTCCTCTCTGCGTCACTCTGTCCGATGTAGACTCTCTTCATCTCGCTCTTTCTCCTCTTCAGAAGAAAGTGAGACGCATGGCCGCCGATGGTTCTCCCCTGAGCAGAGCGATGACTAGATCTCTCCCAGCACTCTCGCTATGGAGTATTCTATAAATTGTAATTCAGCTGACAATGGATGATTTGTAAAAGGGACTGGGTATGGTTTTTAGTATCTCTCTATTTATCTCTGTATGTATGTGATATCTCTCCCTTGTTTTTCTCGCACTTTCGCTGTCTTGCTCTCTCTCGCTTTCTTTGTAACTCCGCCCCTAGGCTCTTCTATACTTAAGTCCCGATTATGACTAATCTAGAGGCTTTTTTCCGGAGGTGACCAGCCTTAGGCTGGATCGCCTCTTCCCTTCCTCTCCACTAGTCCCAGTCCTTGTTTCCCTCGACGACCACCACGCCAACGCCCTTTACCGATTCCGGAGAGGACCGTTCTCCTCTCCCTCGTCGACTCTCTATCTCTCGAGTAATTAGTTGTCGATAAACTTGTCTGACTGCTAGTAGTGTCGCCTAGGAATGCAGCAAGGAGTACGAGTGAAGGGACACGTATTGACTTTGGAACTATCACGGTTCGGCATTTATCATGTGGAAGGTGCAGTGGGTAGCGCCGTATGCATTCCGTACATATGGTTTCATTCACGCCTGAACAGATTTCTTGGGTTACCGAAAAAAATACAGAGTGCACACATGTGGTTTACAGATGATGTTGCGGATAGAGGGAACCCTAAATACATACGGATAGATCCGTAGGGTACTCAAAGGTATCCGTGCTTTATATCAGTTACCATAAACGGATATTTTTCAGTGTGTATTGCTTCAGATGCAAAGCACGTTTAAAAGGTGAACATTTAATGGCATGATTATGATTTATTGTCGCTTTATTTTATTCTTTTCATGTATTATCATTTTTTAAATATCAAATTATATCTTTCAACATCATACCGCTCCAACCCGAGTTAACCTTAGACATAAATTTTGACATAAACTAAGTCGCAAATTCGCGTTCCGCCGAATTATGGGCGTCCTATGGCAAAATTAGATGTCCCATGAAATTATTGGCGTCCGACCGATTATAGGCGTCTCACGGCAAAAAAAGCGCACCATTAAATTTAAAGGAAGTATCCGACGAAAGAAAACCGTATCTAATAGAATTACGTTTCAAACTGTGCAAAACTCTGAACTGGATGAGCCTTTTTTAGCGGCCGCTACAAAATTTCAAATTCGAAACGTATGTGTATCTAACCTCTCTCCACTTCTCTCATTGTCTCGCTTTTCTCTAACGTCTGTATCTCTCATCCCTTGGTGAAAATGGGGTGCTAAGTGGGAAAGACGGGCAGAGACTGCCTCTTCTTCCCACCCGTTGGCACCCCTTGCTTGCTGTTGAGCATACACCGGGTGCATCGACAGAGACGTTTTCTACCGTATTCCAAAAGACAAATGCAAATTTCTGGCTAAATACTGACTTTCGTAAAGCGGGACCACCTCTATTCGATCTTTTAGGCCAGACTTGATCATATGGGAATATAAAAAAAGAAGTTATTTTTTCGTCGGATACTTCCTTTAAGGCGTCCCAACATTTTTTTCTCGTTTTCTTGTCGTGGATGCACTTTGAGGAGGAAAGTGTACTCCCGAGCAGAGATAGTAAATGGCCCCAAAAAATTTGGATCGGACCTGCCAGTCGCCTAGAATTTTGGGCCCAGCCCAAAAATGAATTATACAGTCGAATATGTTTTCTGAGATTAGAAAATGGTGGGGGGGGGGGAAGGTTGGTGAAATGTGACGCCACCTGGAGCGAGGCGACGGCCTAGAGCTTCCGTCTCCGAGCACATGAGAGTGGGGCGGTCGTTCTCTGCTGTCTCCTTTTCGCTGTTCTTCTCGTCGAAGTCGTCGAATTGTCCCTATTGAATGGTGCTTTCCACAGCCGATGTAGCGGCGGTGTAGGATTTGATGAGCATAGCGGACGAATGGGATAGGAAGGGGGAGAAGACGATGCTGAGCAAGCACACGGCCAAAGAGATGCCGAAGGCATCGTTTTTTGTCCAGGTTTGCAATGACGCTTCCTTGACTATCTCGGCTACGGCGTTGACGAGGTTACAGAGCAGCCACATCTCGCCTGCTCAGAGCGAGATAAAGGCGCTGAGTGTGCTGCTGAGTAGGACATCACAAACCGAGAGAACCAAGACATTCAGCCCTAGGGAATGTTCTTGACAAAAGGACATCCACAAAAATGCCAAGAATTTTCTGTCTTTGGTCCCTTGGAAGCGTCTCTCAAGAGCTTCGACGACATGGCAAAGTCCGGCTTCCTTTCTATCTTCGGGCAGAACGTCCAGCTATCATTTCTCTCACTATCTACATTTCTCGCGCTCTCTCTCCTCTTTCAGGAAAGTGAGAAACAGCTACTTGGCCGCAGGGATGAGATGGCTGTAGAGAGTGGATGTATTCAACTGGAAAGCAGATTCTGTGCTTCCCGTTCTCTTCATATCGTTTTCCCTTCTTCCTTCACTTGCTTCCTGGTGTCTCGGTGGAGCAGTTGGCGGGCCAACGTCGAACACAGCCGCTTGCGGATGGTCCTGCATTCGATATTCGAAGGCAGCCTATTGGGTGTGAGCCCGTCTCGGCTAGTATAGAGCCTCCAATGATGTGGCTTGTTTGGCTTGCGAGGCATCTAAATGCTCTGCTACGCATTCAGACAATCCGAGTGGTCTCCGAAGCTCTCAACCAGTGAGCTCTATGTTGAGCCTCTCAGAAAGACGCTCGTCTTGGCTCGGAGTCTTTCTCTCTCCTCGTCCTTTTTGACGATCGTTTGCTTGTAGTGTTATTTCCACGACTTGAAAATGGCGAAATGGGTGCTCAGCCTGCCGAAGAAAATTTTTTTGCTCTTGGAGCTGGCCAAGTCATTTCTTCCTTGATGCTGCTAATTCTCGATTCGCTATCTGTATATTCGCTTTTGTCCATGCCCTTACTTACTCTTCTCTACATGATGATATTCCACTTAAACTGCATACTGCACTGTAATTATAACAACAACAAAAATGCAAAATAAGGTTTGGCCTTTATATTTCCGAAGGACTTCTTTAAATTCTTCGGACGCCTATAAATACTTGGGACGCCTAGATTTTCTATGGACGCCTTCATTTCCCATGGGACGCCTATAATTCGATGGGACGCCTACAATAGAATAGAACCCTTCTTTTCTTCTCTTTGTTCTTGAAAATGTTTTCCGCAATGGAAGACCATAACAAAGTAGACTACATTTACGTTTCATGGTTGGTTTAAATTCGTTTCCGTTTGTACGCATAAAAAATGAATTTTCTCAGAAAATTGACGATTTTTAAAATTAAAAGGGTCGAATGAAGAGGAAAACATCTTGCTTTCAAGATATACCGATGATATTCTGAAAAATATTTTTTTCCATCGACATGATATGCATGCATAATCATTTGATATAGGCGTCACAAAATATGCCCGTAAGAACTTTTCTCATTAATTTTGTTGTAAATTTAACGCACGTTCACGATATCAGCTACATGTGAGAAATTACTGCTTACTAATGATACTATTTTTGATTCGAAATTATCAATAACAACTTCCTATGTCAAGCTAGCTTCGTCCTACTAATTAATTGAAAGCGTTCAAAAGTGCCGGCTTTTCTTCATTAATTGCTCTAGATTTACCTCTAATCAGGCTGAAAATAAATAAGCTAAAATATGAATAATATCCAAACATTCAGACTGAGCACCGACGGCGCCGTCTTCTCCTTCAGCCACAATCGTGCCCGCTTCGATCGTCTGGCGTCGCTCTGCCCCTGTTGTCTCTCGAATATGCCACTTTATCGTTTGCGTCCAATTGAACCTCTTTGACACTTCATTCATCTACCGATTTTACGTCATCACTCACTCGCAGTTTTCAATAACACTATCGGATGCAATCCGTAGTATCTCACCACATTGCAAAAAAATTGCACAGGTAGAAATGAACCAACACGCTCGAAATGCATTTCGAGCGCGCTACCCACAACACCATCCGTTCAACAAGTGTTCGTTGAATCCTTATATTTCCTCACATAGTCTCAATTGAACGACAATTTAACGGATATTCCGTAGTGTTTACGGATTTTGTTATAAATTGAGAGAGCCTCCGTAAGCTCCGCCCACCAAGTTAACGGATATTTTTTCTGTGTGTATACAGCATATAACAAGTATTTTACAGCATATATCTCATCTCTACGTGGTAGTATGCTTCACTAATAATTACTATTTTTCCTTTTTACCATTAGGCGCTTCTCTATTTCGCCGACTAGGGCTTTTTTAAGATGAAAAATTATATGAATCAACTCTTTCCACTGCGTCTTCAAGTAGAGGTTTTTGTTTCTGGTACTCACCTTTTATATATTATTATGTATTTTAAGCGATTATTTTTATCAGTGTAATTTTCTTGTTATAGGAAGCTATACGTCTAATCCATTACAATGGCGACGTCGTCGCGCTCTATGTAGCCATGAAAGCTCTTAGTATGCTCATCCTTCGTAGTCTGGCACGTCTAGGAAAGAGAATGAGTGGTTTATCAGCAACTTGTTACGATATGGCGACTGAATTGTACTGTCCATGGATTACTCATTTTCTTGTACATAACCACTAGCATTCTCTAGCAGTTCATATATTCTAATAAATGAGAACATCGATCTGCAGCGCGCGTGAAACTATCAGCAATGCCTGTAATTACTTGCTTCGACTGATAGCGCAAAAATTGAGCCAGAGAAATTTCTAAATATAATCGACTCTACCCATCATCGTGTGAAGTTGCATATTTCACCATTTATCATTTCTCATGAATAAGACCGCTTGTTTGAAAATTTATTTAGAATATTCCTCTGATTGTCATTTAGTCAGAAGTGGGAAAAGTGGAATATTTTAAATTTGATGCCAAACATTCTGTGAAATTTTACACAGCTTCTTGGCTGAATGTCTTGCAGGCTGTGACATTCCATGTCATAACACCGTTCATCTTCTGCCGCTCATCTTTTGCCTCGCCGTCGCCAGTGCCGCTCTTATGATTACGAATGCCACTCACGTCTCGTTCGCTGAACACTTCACGAAAGCGGTTTGTCTACTCGTTCATCCGAAAACAGCACAATTTCATAAACAAAAACATTTTTGTTTTACTTGTAGGTTGGCACTTTAATCCCGACGTATAATCTACTGGCAACTTTCTACTCCATTTCTACATACAAAATGTGAGCCTCAGGCGCTGTTCTACTAGCCTTTACAAGCCAGAGACAATTTAGATATTTAATTTGGACATGGTTATTAAATTAATCAGTTGTCAAGAAAGCAAGGTGCTCATTGTCAGTTGAACACTATAGTGCTTCAGATAGTGAGTAATTGAGAGTAATCTCGAAGAAAATTGTGATTGAAGTTTAGTTTATTCTTGACATTTGTTACTCATTTTGCTCATTACAGAATTGTCAAGCGACTCATCACTGATCATAGGCACACGTCAACAAACGTTCGTAGTGTTACTGTTCAGACCTTTCCCATTGGGAGAGCACCATTAGATGATTTTTGCCAATATCCATAGAGAAGGACAAGAAACATGGTATTAACGAGAGAGAGAGAGAGAAATAACTCGATGATAAGAGCTTTCATTCTCGGCTTAGAGTTGAGCAGAGGCTCTGCTTAGAGTTGAGCAGAGCTCTGCTCAGCTCTGCTCAGAGTTGAGCAGAGCTCTGCTCAGCTCTGCTTAGAGTTGAGCAGAGCTCTGCTCAGTTCTGCTCAGAGTTTAGCAGAGCTCTGCTCAGCTCTGCTCAGAGTTGAGCCGAGCTCTGCTCAGTTCTGCTCAGAGTTGAGCAGAGCTCTGCTCAGTTCTGCTTAGAGTTGAGCAGAGGCTCTGCTTAGAGTTGAGCAGAGCTCTGCTCAGTTCTGCTCAGAGTTGAGCAGAGCTCTGCTCAGTTCTGCTCAGAGTTGAGCAGAGCGCTGCTCAGCTCTGCTCAGAGTTGAGCAGAGCTCTGCTCAGAGTTGAGCAGAGCTCTGCTCAGTTCTGCTCAGAGTTGAGCAGAGCTCTGCTCAGTTCTGCTCAGAGTTGAGCAGAGCTCTGCTCAGTTCTGTTCAGAGTTGAGCAGAGCTCTGCTCAACTCTGAGCAGAACTGAGCAGAGCTCAACTCTGAGCAAAGCTGAGCAGAGCTCTGCTTACCTCTGAGCAGAGCTGAGCAGAGCTCTGCTCAACTCTGAGCAGAACTGAGCAGAGCTGAGCAGAGCTCTGCTCAACTCTAAGCAGAGCTGAACAGAGCTGAGCAGAGCTCTGCTCAACTCTAAGCAGAGCTGAGCAGAGCTCTGCTCAACTCTGAGCAGAACTGAGCAGAGCTCTGCTCAACTCTGAGCAGACCTGAGCAGAGCTCTGCTCAACTCTGAGCAGAACTGAGCAGAGCTCTGCTCAACTCTGAGCAGAGCTGAGCAGAGCTCTGCTCAACTCTGAGCAGAGCTGATCAGAGCTCTGCTCAACTCTAAGCAGAGCTGAGCAGAGCTCTGCTCAACTCTGAGCAGAACTGAGCACAGCTCTGCTCAGAGTTGAGAATTCTGATATTTTGCATATGGATAGAGCATCACATTGGATGGTTCGGAATGAAAAAATTGGGACCCGAATCGCTCTAGAAAACTTTTTAAACCCATTTAAAGATGACTGAAATTCTCGTTTTATCTGTAATATGCCACGTTACAAAACGTTCCACTGATTAAAACATGAAAGGTTGGCGTAGTTGGTAGCGCTTCCGCCTTCAATTTTTCTGTTGCAAGTTCAATCCCCATTGGAGCCAAAGTCTTTTGCAAATTTTATGTAACTGTAACTGTATACTTTCTATGGTTTTCTATTTGCATACGGACTTTGTGAAGTGCAATTATCAACAAAAAATTGCTTTGATTGTGTGTCCACATTGTAGGCTGACGGTGACATAGGCCAACGCCTTTTCGTTTTACTTTCCGATCCGACGGGACCAAGACCATCGTTTTTGCGCTTTAAAAAAGAAATTATTACTTTCGGTCGATGATCCATGATCAGAAAAAGATAATATACAGACCAAAATTTTTTTTTTTTTTTACATATTATTACTTGCACTTCACAAAGTCCGCTTTCAATTAGATAATTATAGAAAGTACGGAAAAGAACTCCGGAAAAGAACTCCTCAAAAACCTCAAAAACTTCTTTAAAATTAGCAAAGGATGCGAACAAAAAAAATCTGTACGTTCAATGGCTATACAGACTCTGTGAAGTGCTAGGATCCAAATAAAAATATTTGGTTTGGACCGTATGTACATACATATGTATGTGTATATATCAGCGTACCCAGTGATGTGTGTGTAGCGACAACTCTCCTTATTTTCTTTTCGCCACGGAATGCACGAGTGCGTGTCAGAGTCTGTTCATTCGCAGAACCGTTTCGATCCGCATTCCAGACGGCAAAGCGCGGGAATGCACGCTTGCAGAAGTCATCGGCACGCACATACACGCACATGCATACAGTCCAAAACAATTTTTTTATTTAGATCCTCGCACTTCACAATGTCTGTATGCAAATAGATAACCATAGAAAGTACATAAAATAACTCAAGGACTTCAAAAGCCTTTTATAAAAGTGGCAAAACAATTTCGCCCTCTGGGGCATTGAACTTGCGAACGAAAAACTGTAGCAGGAAGCGCTGCCCACTGCGCCAATGTTTCATATTTTATTTGTTCGAACGTTTGTTAACGTGGTACCTTGCAGATAAAACGAGATTTTTAAGCAACTTTAAATCTGTTTAAAAAGTTTTCTAGAGGGATTCGGGTCCCAATTTTTTCATTCCGAACCATCCAATGTGATGCTCTATCCATATGCAAAATATCAGAATTTTTGGAATTTAGGGTTTCTGGTAGTTCCCTGGTTAGAGTTGAGCAGAGCTCTGCTCAGCTCTGCTCAGAGTTGAGCAGAGCTCTGCTCAGCTCTGCTTAGAGTTGAGCAGAGCTCTGCTCAGCTCAGCTCAGCTCTGCTCAACTTTAAGCAGAGCTGAGCAGAGCTCTAAATACATTGAGAATAAACAAGTCTCTTGCTGCTTGTACATTCTCAATGTATTTAGTAGAAAATGTAACTCATTCGTGGACACGCCGCATTTACTTTTTGCAGTAACATTTCTGGACATTGAGAATAAGTTGTGCAACGGCACGAAACTTGTGTTCTTGAGCGCAGTCAAAGTAAACTCTGCTGACAGAAACGTCATTCTGCTGAGATGCAGAAATGTGA
>CALZFC010000026.1:1687500-1935000 GCA_945643635.1 Allodiplogaster sudhausi | reverse complement strand
TCACTAACTCGATAAACAAGCTTTGCAAAAGCAAGAGGATATCCGGTCTTGCTGTTGCGAGGTGGCAGGATTCGGTTATATATTGCGGAACAGGTTATGTTCACCTAGGATAAAATAAAACTTTAAAACACTAATACTTTATTTAAAGGTCACAAAAGATATAAAACTGATAAATTGTTTATATATAGCATCTTCCACCTTGTTAGTTGGCCTTACGTTTTTTATTGGCTTTAACTTGATCTTTTGCTTCGCAACAGCATTTTGATAGGCTTTATCGCCGGCTACAATTCGGCCACAGTCAACATCAGCAACTTCAGAGCGTTTTCTCAGGAGGGCGTTCCCAGAAAACACACTGGAAAGAATCTCCATCTGAAACGATTTATAATTTCTTGATTTCAAGAAAAAATTACGTTGGAAATGTAGTTAATCTAAAAAAAAAACATAGCTCGGCTTGTACATATTGAAATGTAGTTAGGAAAAACAATAGTCGGACCTGCAGTTTTCGTCGCTCTATCTCCATCGCGCGCGCATCCGTCAATGTTATACGACTTGTAATCATGCCTCCATCGCTCAATAGAACAAAGTAGAAGATGAGAACAGCTGCTGCGATAAGGCATACAAATTGACGTAGCCGTCCTTGGGAAGCGAGAGTTCCGCATCGGAGCCTTTTGAAGAAAGGCTGAACGGAGGTTGGTTTCAGACAAGATGCTAACAAAGAGTCTCCAAATGGGATTACCTCAGTTCTCATGTTGACATACTCAAAGAGATCATCTTCGTCATCATAGTGAACATGAGCCATTCTTGAGAGGAAGAGGGTGATTGTCTAGAAAAAAATAAGCCATTTGGCAGCGAAAAGCACTCAGGAGCATCATTCATCACTGGTTTTGGGCGAGGCTGAGGCCATCGATTCAAGTACAAACTGATAACAGCTTCGACTTCCCATGCCCAACAGCTTTGTCATGAAGGGATCGTGGGCTTGCTCAAACAAATGTCGGACACGCCCAAAATTGCTGACAATTCAGGAACTTACTTTACGATTATTACATGTAATTATGATTATTTTAGATTTAAAAATATGTATGTACATACATGTGTTGCGTAATTCCGAGTGTGAGAGGGACAGGGAATGATGTCTGTGAGACAAAAGTAGAGGTTTATTACGAGAGATGAGAAGACCACCACACCAAACGAAGAGTGAACATTGCTCTGACTTAGGCAGATCTTGTATACATACCAATCGCTGGCGAGGGGCAGTTGGTAGAGCAGAAGGAGCGAGGGGCCTCATGGTCAGCCGGACAAGGCATTGACAAGGGTAACGATTTAGTGCTACCAAACGAGAACACAGTGTGTGGCTCATGGAGCCAAAAGATCAAACGAATGTACATGGTACAAATACATGTATATCTTCTAGATAATATTATATCAAATTGATTATATTAGACTTGAAACATAAGTAGACGAAGAAGTGCACAAGTTCATGGACATGAAAGGACTTTATCTCGTCATGATTAAATATAGTATGAAGATTCCCTTGGACGAAAATTACGGAACGCCGATTGGACAGTCTGGGTCGTCAAGATTCTCGCAGTTGCATAGTTGCTAAATCATCATAAGCGGTTAAAACATGAGAATGCCAAAAAGAGATCAGATTTAATGGAACGAACATCGAATCGAACAGTATTGATATTCTGGTAATATTCGGGCGCATGAACGTCGTCCATGTAGAGAACTTGAAGAGGAACGCAGCCGGTCGCAAGTCCTCCGTTTATCTTTGCATTCTGAACATTGCAAGCTGAGAGCGACAACTCCAATTGTCATAAAAGAAATATATAGAATGGAAATTTAAATATATAAATCTCTTTGGAAGTAGGAATTGACATCTATGCAATTGTGCGTGATGCGTAGATAGGGTTCGAGTTGGAAGTCAAGCTCAAAGTGTGATCTGCCTTCAATCTTGAAAGGCGCCGCGCCAGGATGCTCGCCATGCACTACGGCCAGCTCGTCATCCGGATTCCACAACGAGTCCATTCCTGTAATAGAAAAAATATATAGAAAGTAAAGACCAGACGATTTATGCAAAAGAAATGTAGTTACAGCGATTAAATTAAGCTTAATCAACATAACTAAAAGAATAATATTAGATAAGGTACTAAATAAAACTTTTTTAATTCTTCTTACAAATGTCGAGTCTAACACAGCAGGGCTTTGTTTCCGTTATGCATGACGTACAAATTTAAGTTTTGTAAAGAATAATTTCTCTCCACAATTGCAATGTTAAAGTTGTTTAATCGAAATTAAATGCAATTTATTAGTCACTTTGACGGTTACGCGTAATGTAGCTAACAGGCTCCGCTCTGACGAAAGGCATGTAGAGAATGAAGCAAAGAGTGATGAGAGCCGCGTGGAGAGCAAAGAAAAGCTGCCACTCGCATGGCTGCCCGTGGGGACTACGAGATTGAAGAGCAGCGGCTCCACGAGCACGGCAATCGACTTGAACAGCTGGCCCTGGCCGACCACGAAGAAGGCGTACGGACTGGAAGAGTCGAGTCAAAGTTAAACGGATCCTGTATAAAAGCATTTCGCATACTTCAAGTAAAAAAATATGAGGCACAAACCCCGAAATGAGCACGGCTCCCTTTCCGAAGGCCCCAACGGCGAATCCAACGAGGGCCTTGATTATGACGTTTTTCAGTGTTTTTTCCACTCGGAAAAATATTAACCTTGAAAAGAATGATGATAAGCGGTGCTGAAAAAGAATGAGTAGCTGGCAGAATAGCTAGTAAGACAAGAGCACCAGCGGCCACTGGCATCGAGAGGAGGGCAAAGAAGCGAATCTTCGACACTTCTCTCACGAATCTGTTATCAGAATGATATGTTTATCACAAATAAAAACGAACAAATTAAAATAATAAAAATTAAAATATATTCTAAATAATTTGAAGAACTCCATCCACTTGATGTTATCGCTCAACAAGCCGCCGACAATACGAACGGCGAACATTATGTAGCCAGAAATTATTGAGCTCCACGCAGCTTCAGATGGCGAGAAGCCGAGAGTGTCCAGATACTTGACAGTGTACATCTGATGGAGCTTGCATTTATTGATGGTCATAATTAGTCATAGAAAGTGCAATTGTTTGTACAACAAGTTGTAAAGTCTACAACTTTATTCCACAATCAGGGAAATAAACTTGTAAACTTGTAAAGTGTTTTTACAGACAAATAAAAAAAACAATCACCATAATCATAATTGTCGACGTAGTATCAGCAAATGTCGCCCACCACACCGCGTAGACGTGAATGTCTTTCAGTATAGCCTTTTAAGATTTAAAGTTTTTTTCTATTGGCCTTTACACAATTAATGAGTTTGCCTTGCATACATACATATGCACAAATAAGAGGTATGAAAAAAAATAATATTACCCGGTACGGCACGATAATCCTCTTTGCAGCGGTTGTGGATGCCATTTTTCCCGCTCGTATTCTTTCCAATTCACGCTTAGTTGCAATCGACTCCGCCGGATCATCACGGTACACAAGCAGCCATAGAATTGAAAAGGAGAAGGTGATTCCGCTCATGGCGTAGAAAACCGCTCGCCATCCCGCTAACCCAAGAATCTTAATTACAGATATTAATTAATGAAGGCATTGCACAAGTGTATTGCGACTAACCGCGCTTGCCACAGGCATTTGTACAAGCGACTTCATGAACGGGAACGTCCACAGAACAGCCAATGCGAGACCCGTCTCATCCACCGGGACCCAACGAGAGACCACCAACCCAATCGCACTAAAGTCCGCCGCATACAAAACTCCCTACGGAGAAAAATCGGAAGCAGTGACAGCATTCTCAATCTATCATTATATCAGTAATTATGAAATAATTTTCCTTTAACATACTTGGACAACCCTCGCTACAATCGCTGCAGTGTACGAGTGATCGAGGATAAACGGCAGAAAGCAATTCAAACCAGCCGAAAGGACGCCTCTAATGAATGCAAAATTAATAATTATTTTTTAAGAGAAGAAATAAAATAGAAAACTAAACCTGTAATAAACACGACGTGCCGTGCTCCAAAGAGAGAAAAAAGCCAAGTGTAAGGGTACATGCCCAGCAATGTTCCGATTCCAACGGCTGATATCAAGAAGTTCTTCTCGCTTTCTTCGTAGATGCGAACATTCGTCGACTCAAAATTAAATTCTTTTTTTTAATAAAAAAAAAGCATTAAAAAATATGTAACTGACCGTGGCGTTCTTTTCCATGTAGACCATAGTAAAAGTGAAAGTATCAGGAAGAATCATAAGTCCGCCAAGCATTGTGAATGTAGTCAGAATAACCAGGAAGCGATAGCTATCGCGTATTACAAGCATTGCTCTGCGCTAGGTAAACATTTATTTGATAAAATTTATTTATTATTAAGAAAATATCTAAAACTGACGCAACACTGTCTCAAAATTGAAACCATAAACCAGAAAATGAATTAAATACTGTCCATCTTATCTATCGAGCACATACAAGAACGAAGTAATCACATTTCACATTATTCATGAGATTGCTAACAGATCAGTCACGTGATAGAGAATATAAACGAATACCGACTGAGGCACCTAGAAAAAAAAACCGAAAAAATCTATCACTTCATTGCTGAATTTGATTGAATGATAAAGGTTCTTCCAATGTGTTTCCGTTGAAACCAGCTACATTTCTAAAAAAAAAACATTTATCTCTTAAAAACAAAAAGATTCCAAAATCTCATATTAGTTCGCAGTGAAACAATTTGTTTTTTTATATCTTTTTACAAACAATTTGATGGCTTCCAAAGTTCTTTAATTTTACTTTATTTCTTTGTTTTTGGAAACACTTTCTATATAGATATAGAGAGAGCGAGAGAGAGAGAGAGATCGAGAGTGTGAAAGAGAGAGAGAGAGAGAGAGAGAGAGAGAGAGAGAGAGAGGGACAGAGACAGAAGTCTCGATTAGTAATCCGGTTAGAATGGACATACCAGAGGGCTGACGACAGTATAAGTCATTCTCGGTTTGTGATCTCAATTGGCCATGGTGAAAACGAGCAGGCTGAAGGCGACCAGGAATAGAAGGGCACAGAGGGCCGCATATAATATGTAGCTCCTACATTTTGAAATCTGGTCAGCAAAAGAGAAGAACAAATTGAAAGGAGAATTGGTAAGAAAGAGCGAGGGAATCAAATACCGATTGAGGCACCTAGAAAAAAAAAATCTATCTCTTCATTGTTAAAGTTGATCGAATGATAAAGGTTCTTGCAATGTGTTTCCGTTGAAACCAGCTACACTTCTCAAAAAAAAATTTATCGGTTAAAAACAAAGAATAAGAAACCAAAATCTCATATTAGTTCGCAGTGAAACAATTTTTTTTTAATATCACGCATTTACAAACAATTTGATAGCTTCCAAAGTTCTTTAATTATTCACCGATACTTCATACTGCCTTGTCGTTAACATTGTCAATTATTCAGATCAGGTACTTTACACGTCACAAAACAATTTCTGATTCTGAGCGAAAGCGACATCATGTAGAATGAATATCAGTTTGACTGATGAGATCGCCGGCATGGAGAACAACTTGCAAGCCGAGCAGAAACTGATTCAATATTGATAATTTTAATTCTTTGTTTTTTTGAAACACTTTCCATAGTGATAGAAAGAGAGAGGGAAATCGAGATCGAGAGCGAGAGAGGCGTGAAAGAGGGAGGGAGAGAGAGAAGTGTCGTTAAGTGCTCCGGTTAGAAAGCACATACCAGAGGGCTGGCGACAGAATAAGTCATTCTCGGCTTGTGATCGCAATTGGCCATGGTGAAAACGAGCAGGCTGAAGGCGACCAGGAATATAAAGGCACAGAGGGCCGCATACATTAGCTTCTACATTTTGAAATCAGGTCGGGGTTATGGAAGTGTGTTAATTTCATTTTAGTATATTATCTTGCTCGTAATCATTAACATTTCATACAAATGTCCTGTTTCTGAGTTCGAAAACGCCGAAAAAGAGGACGACGAAATTTACGATGACGCAGAAGAAATTTATCCGAACGGCGAATCCTTTGAATCCATCTGAGAAGCAAGCCAAGTAATCCTCGTTTCCCTGCCTCAAAATATTTTTTTTTGTAAATTGTTCACAGTGTTCCGCGCTGCACACTGTAGTAGCAGCTTTTTTTTATTTTAAAAATTAATTGACAAACAAAAACTCACCTTGAAAATGATATGAGGAAAGCGATGGCGATCTGCTTGAACTTAATGACTGCTCCATTCGAAAAGCAGTAAGTCGATTCGCTTTGGGAAACATGGGGCATCTTGTAAACCTGAGCAAGTACATACTTCATGAGAAATCTTGTGAGATCAAAATAATTGTTTAAACCCCCCCCCCCATAAAAATGCCTGTAATGCTGCATCTTTAATTGAAATGAAAAGAGAAGAAAAAATGCTTTGTTAGTCATTTCGATTTTTGAAACTTTTTTCCCAGGCGTTGATCGAATGGCAAGAATTTCGAAGAAAAAAAGCAGATGTGAATAAATACGAAGGCAACAATGGGAGCATGTACTTTTATTTCTTTAGATTAGCCAAACGAAATCATTAAGCTTCCGATTATTACTGTCACTAATTACTGGCTGCAAAAGAATAATATTTGCGCGAATGAGTGCCCTAACATCTTGACTGTGAACCCTACGAGATTATTCTGTCTAACGAGCTGAAGGTAGACGCTTCCGAAAACGTTCATTGAAAGCTTAGGAATATCAACAGATAAATAGCACTGTAGCAATTGTGCTGACTTCTTCTTCAGCCATGCACACTTGAGGAGGCGAAGACGAGAGAGAGTGGAACACGACCGGTGGAAACACACTTCCACGAGGCCGCAGTGGATCATTGACCTTATAATTTGCATGTTTACCACCGATTTCTTGATCAAAAAGGAAATGATCGCGAGTTTTTTTTATATTTTCGAGAGCGGTATCTTCGCTTCGAATGGAACGAGTTTGGGAGAAGCTGGCAGAGAGAGAGAGAGAGAAAGAGAGAGAGGGTACAATGAGTTCCGGCGGGCGGACGGCCAAGAATTGACGACAACTTGAGGAGAAGTTCTTCAGAGAAGATTCTTCCATTCACAAGGCCAGAAGAAGGGAGAGGAGTCGAGAGAAGGAGAAGAAACGACTGAACTCTCTCGTAGCTTGTCGACCTGGCCCACGCCGTTTGCTGGCTCCGCTCTTGTGCGAAGCATCTCTCCCATGTCATCGAAGGAGTCTTCCTGCTCATGAGGGAGACCAGGAAGTCATGAGAATGAGCGTAATCTCAACCGAGGTTGACTGATAAGAGTGAGGAGAGTGCCTCTACGTTCACAGTGGAAGCTGTGCTATCTTCACTGTAGTCACGCAGTCAACATTGTTACGGCTTCTCTGCACTTCTGATTAACCGCTATTTATCTGTGAATAATTTCGAAAACTTTGGCAATCGAAAGCAATTTTAGAGTGGGACAATATGCATATCGCTCTTGAATATCTCTCTTCTTCACCGTGACTACTTTGCCCCTGAGGGCGGACGAGTCAACAAATGTCGAGATGAGGCCCCACAATGGCTCGCTACTTCGTCTAGAGAATCTACTGTCTGTTCTGGGGGTTACCCGATGCTTTTGATTCACTTTCGGTATTTCCTTTCATTCCAAGAAAGAGTGCGCTTGAACTACCCGATGCCCTTGAGACAATTCTATCCACACTTTATCAAGTTAGGAAAATGGTTTATAGATATTCATATTTAAAAGATACTTTGTCAATCAACTGAAATGGGGAATTAATCTAGCAATGAAGAAATAAAGAATTGATCTGATTACTGATTTGCCACGGCGAGAAGGGCTGCTCTTGCCGACGAACTCCGTGCATCTGCCGGTGTTCAGGGGAGTTTCTATCTCATCAGCATTTCATGGCTTTCTCTTCTCTCTTTCTCTCTCTGTCTCTCTCTGACTCTCTTTCCCCTCTCTCTCCCTCTCTCTCTCTCTCTCTCTCTCTCTCTCTCTCTCCTCTCCATCAAGCCATTTTTGTTTTTGAAAATGCTTCTCAGGCGCTGGTCGAATATCAAGAATTTCGAATAAACAAACAGGTGTGATTAAATACGACGGCAGCAAGCATGTAGTTACTTTTATTAATTTAGATTGGCCAAGCGAAAAAGTTAAGCTTTAAATTATTACTGTCACCAATTTTAAATATCTAATCAGTTCATCATTCGGTCCATTTGACTCGAGTATAAGAATATGATTATCAATTTTATCTGCTAATCTGCGTTCTAGCATTTTATACCTCTTTTTGCGAACCTCCTCATTCTTTACTCGTTCGCGGACTATGGTCAGTCTGATAATGTTCTTAGAATAGAGAGAAAGAGAGAGCGAGAGAAAGACAACTGTAGTGCGTTTTTCGAGGCTGTACTCACAGCCGACGATGTGGCTGAGAGTGCGAGCTAAATTGTTCGAATGCGTTTTCTGTAGATGATCAACGAGACAGAGCAGGGCGCCGATCAGCAGAGGATTCTCATTCATCAGGTATCATCTTAACTCTTCCCTTCTTTCTATATTCCGGGAATGTCACAGTCTTCAAAAACATCATCCATAGGTAACAATTATATTTCTGATGAGCAATCATGAAAAGGCTATTTACCGAGAAGGGATTTTACAAGTAGGAAAGACGACATAGCATTGTAAGTAGGCAATGTGTAGGCTGAAGGAAGATGCTACACGTAGAGGTCGAGAGTGAGCGGCCAGCTCACCACGTGGCGGCAGTGCGAAAACGACTCACGGATGCAAATGCTCTGCCATCGGCCACGGCACAGCGGACATGTCTGTTGGCCGGCTTGTGCGAGCCAGCTGAGAACGAATCTGAAGAAAGAGGCAGAAAGAGAGATATCGAGAGAAGAGGGATAGAGGAGATTGTGAAGAAGAGAATATAAATAGAGATGTGGTACCAGATGGAGGGTAAAGAGAGACAGACAGAGAGAGGGTGAAACAGAGAGAAAGTGAGACGGACATAGAGAGAGAGAGAGAGAGAGAGAGAGATGGAGCTCGACTTACTTCTTACAGCCCAGAAGGTTGCCGCATTGACCACATCAGCCACTCGCTCGACTGCCTCGTCAGTCCAGCAAATGACGCAAGAAGGACCTGTTGAGTGAGAGGTTGCTCAGACTACAACTTGAGAAAGCAGAAGAAGCTGTCAACAGACCATCCCGCTGGTCCAGCTCTCCCAGCTGCTCGAGTATACGTTCACTTTAAAAAAAAACGAAGTAAAAGTGCGAAGAATCACAAGGAATTAAAAATAAATTAGAACTGAATTAATGTGCAATTACGACTTGCCCGGATGGCCGACTTTCCTCAATCGAAGTTCCTTTCTCAGCCGCTCGCACACCTTTAAGGGCAAATAGTCTTGTGATCTCTCCATCAAAACAGCAGCTAGGTCTGACAACATACATTTCGCTTGGAGATGCGAGTGGAAGGCATCCGCGGTGCAACTCGCTCCCTCTGCTTGAGAATCGACGACATTGTGGGAGCAGCGTATCCGGGCATCAAGGACATAGTTAACATTCGTTCAAAAGAGAGCGAAATAGATACAGAGAGAGACGAGAACGATAGGATAGATGGAGCGAGATGGATATCTTGCAATTAGCTAATCTCTGAATCCGATGAACGGCAAAATAACCTGAGAGAAGGCCGACCGTCCGCGGACGAAGCAACAGTGCAAAGTGAATTGCTTTTTGTGGGTTAGCCTTACGGAATTCCCCTTTCAAGCATTTGAATAACTTGTAGTTGAAAGTGCAAAGTACAAGAAAATTATCACTTTCTAACCAAAATCTTTCATCTACTCGAGATCGAATTGTCATCATAATCTCTGACAATGAGCAGAGCGATGTGTGCGACCAGGATGGGCAACTCTGGGAGAGAGGGTGAGAGAGAGAGAAGGGAGAGTAAGCAGTCTGCGCAACGCTGAGCACGCCGTCCTAGACGAAGCAGCCGTCGGGTGTCTATGCCCGGCACTCCCACGTCGACTCGCAGTGGGATGACACCTTTCTTACTCTTTTTGCCATTTTATATGATTTTTTTCTTCTTCATGTCACAGATGGCCCATACAAATCACCTCAAGACAAGCAACCCCGCTAATATTCACGACTCGAATAATAAAACCACCGGCCTCTGAAAGGGGGCAAAAAAGGTTTAGTACATGTAGATTTTGAGTTCTCCAAATCTTTTTAATCGATGTAATGTTTGTTTTAAATTTTAATCTGTATTAAAACCTCGTCTGTATCGTCGCCACAACCACGCCTTATGACATCTTTCAAACGAAAATGGCACCGTCAAGATGATATGTATGCACGTATGTATGTAGATGAAGAAGAAGGACATAATTGTTTAGCCGACAACGCCTGCTTCGCTACGTGGCTGTCTGGAGGGCCCTGATGCAATTCGGCGGCTTGTCATTAGCAGTATTCTCTTGTCATTCTCGTTCCTCCTCCTCTTCTTCCACTCTTCTCCTGTGTCTCTGTTAACACTTTTCAAATCAGTTTAACGTTGAACTTACTAATATGTTTATATTATGTACATACATATGTACATATGTACAGTACCGCTCAACAACCAGAGGTGCAGGAACTTTCGGAACTTTCGGAAAGTTCCAAAATGTCTGATCAAATTTGTGCGTTTCTCGATAACCGCACGTCAATTTGGTTTGCACATTTGGATTCAGGCACTCGGTTTTCACCATAATTGAGCATTAAAATGTCAGGATAATGCATATTCACCAAAACGGTAAATTTTGTGAATTTGGTGGTGCAGGAACACCACAATTCGTAGTGCGTCAATGTGTCTTCGTGTCAGTGAAATTTATGAAGGCATTTGCTCGAACAGTATAACTTTAAATTGCAGTTTCAGACTTCATATTTAGTATCCTTTTGTCTTATCAAGTGCCTTTTAATGTTACAAGTGAAAAAGTACGGTTGAACAAATCTTGCAAAAGAAATTGAACACATTTCTTCATAAGTAGAACCGAACACCAGCCACTCCGCTCATCCTCGTTGCAAGCATACCAATACGCCACCTGGTCATTGAACTGCTCAGCTTCAAACAATCTTAGGTTGCATTTTGACGTTGTTCTTCAGAGCTGGTAGAGTCCATGCCACGAAAATTCCATACCTTCCGTAGTCTTCCGTACATTGCCAGAATTCAATTTCGAAAACATAAAAACATACTCTCTCCGCTGTGGAAAATATTTTTTTGAATGTACTTTTCCAAATTGAAATCCAAAAGCGCAGCAAAACATTTACCGCGATTGGGGCTCGAACCTGAGACAAACAAAATTGCAATCCAGCGCGTAAATCACTGCGCCATTTCTCCCTTCTCTCTCTCTCTCTCTCTCTCTCTCTCTCTCTCTCTTTCTCTCTCTCTCTTTTTCTCCTCTCTCTCTCTCTCTCTCTCTGTTACTTCTTGATTTGTCCTCTCTTTGCTTCGCTTTTTCCCTTGTCCTTCGCTTTCTTCGCTCTGTCCTTCGCTTTCTCCTGCTTCGATTCGCTTTGTCCACTTTGCACTGTCGGTGGTCTCAAGCCCGACGACGATAATGGCAGAACTATGATCTGTCATCCACGTCCATATTCAATTTCTCTCTCTCTCTCTCTCTCTCTCGCTGTCCTCTATCTCTCACTCCATTCTTTCTCTCCATTTCTCTCTCTTCCTATTTCATTCTCTCTCTCTTAGACCCGAGATAGAACAGGGCCGGCCAGGCCAGGCCCAAAATTCCAGGGCCCGAAGTCTGCGGGAAATAGTGAGAGATTGAGAAATATAGAGGAGAACGAGAGATAGAAATGAAATTGTACAGCGAATTAGATGGCTGATCATAGTTTTGCAATTATCATTGTCGATCTTCAGACAATCACTATGGCCTGCGTAGCGCAGTAAGGTGCGCGCTAGCTTGGTCTTTTGAGCGTCGCAAGTTCGAATCCCAAACGGGGAGAACGTTTTGAAGAGGAAAAAGGAAAGAGAGTCAAAATGATAGCTCAAATTGGGTGATCCTTCAAAGCGAAGCAAAGAGAGAAGAAATCAAGAAGTAACAGCGATAGAGAGAGAGAGAGAGAGAGAGAGAAAGTGTATTTGGGAAGCAAGTGGCTGACCGCCTGTCAAGGATTCGGTTGCGTGAACAGATACGATTGGTATGTCGCAGTGGTTTACGCGCTGGATTGTAATTTTGTTTGTCTCAGGTTTGAGCCCCAATCGCAGTAAATGTTTTGCTGCGCTTTTGGATTTCAATTTGGAAAAGTACATTTCAAAAAATATTTTCCACAGCGGAGAGAGTATGTTCTTATGTTTTCGAAATTGAAATCTGGCAATGTACGGAAGACTACGGAAGGTATGGAATTTTCGTGGCATGGACTCTACCAGCTCTGAAGAACAACGTCAAAATGCAACCTAAGATTGTTTGAAGCTGAGCAGTTCAATGACCAGGTGGCGTATTGGTATGCTTGCAACGAGGATGAGCGGAGTGGCTGGTGTTCGGTTCTACTTATGAAGAAATTTATTCAATTTCTTTTGCAAGATTTGTTTAGCCGTACTTTTTCACTTGTAACATTAAAAGGCACTTGATAAGACAAAAGGATACTAAATATGAAGTCTGAAACTGCAATTTAAAGTTATACTGTTCGAGCAAATGCCTTCATAAATTTCACTGACACGAAGACACATTGACGCACTACGAATTGTGGTGTTCCTGCACCACCAAATTCACAAAATTTACCGTTTTGGTGAATATGCATTATCCTGACATTTTAATGCTCAATTATGGTGAAAACCGAGTGCCTGAATCCAAATATGCAAACCAAATTGACGTGCGGTTATCGAGAAACGCACAAATATGATCGGAATTTTGGAACTTTCCGAAAGTTCCGAAAGTTCCTGCACCCCTGGTTGTTGAGCGGTACTGTACTTGTAGAAGTGAATTTTTGAATTAATATTTCAATCATAAAGGATTACTGATTTTTATCTGCATTTTAACGTTCTTTGATTCTTGCGACCCTTTTACGAACCTCCTCATTCTTTACTGGTTTGCCGGCTATGGTCAGTGTATATTCTGTAGTATTGTCGTAGCGGTGGTTTCTGCTTGTTGTGCGTAGAGAAGACAAGGGACTCTGGGTGATATCTTTATACTTACTTCATGCGTTGCATTACTAAATAAGGAAATGGTGATAAGGGTGAAGGGGGCAGCCGCCCTCATCGCGGCTCTCTCTCAACTCGACTTTGCCACTCGACCGTTCCTTCCTTGGCTGGTATGTGTCCCGCCTCTGATTCGGGGCCGGCTCTCCTGTACTATGACAATTCTAATAATGTTCTTTGGGGGAAATTTTTTTTTAAAGAAGTAATCCCCATAAAAAATTTCTTTTGTGCGTAAAATATATCGCTTGTCGTTAAATTATAGAGAGGAATTTAAAATGTAATGTAAATAATAACTCTACAGAGTCATCGTTATGACACATTGAATAACACAGATCGGGTAACTACGGTACTGCTTTCTCATGTCAGGGAAGCGTTCTAAATAATAACAGCGTTGTTGTGCTTGAAGTTTTTGTTGTTTCTTTCTTGTTCTCTTGGTAATAATGATGCTAGTTCGCAGATTATTGTCACTGGCTGCATGCGTTGTTGAACTGTCTCGTTCATTCCTTCGAATCAACGACCATGTACACAACGCAGACGGCGCAGGAGTTAGCCGACAAGGTTTGGTTGACTTCTTTGGAAATGGCAGTGCCTTATGTTCTATTTTCAACTGATATTCATTGGTTGGTCCTGACAGATTCGCGAAGAAGGCGACATGTGCTGTGAGCCTTTCGATCGCGTTCTTGTCAAGTTGGGCGAAGTCATTGGAGAGATTGCTGTTCGAGGCTTCCTTTCACAAGTTGGTGTCCTTCTGAGTACAAAGTTTCGAAGTCGTTTATCCGCTTCGAGCGCGGTTATTGCTAGGCTTGTTTTAGATTGCATTGGAACATCTGGAGAGAGCTTCCATTGTGCTCGAGTCGCATAGGAGCGACTTTGGCTACTCGTCGAGTGCGATACTACGTTTCTGTTTTGCTAGACAATTCATTGGCGTCATCAAGCAACTGCCTTGCAATGAAAACGGGAATGAGTACGTGTTCATTTATTCATTCAGAATAGAATTGCGAAGAACAGGCTTAATTTGGCACATAATGAACCCATTTTAGTATCGCTACCAACGGTAATCCCAATTTTCATCCCGCTATTGTGGTTAAGAAGGAGGCAGAGAATAGCCTCAATGTTCATGCTGATGAAGACCCGGAGAGCATGGCTTCAATCGTCAGTTGGAAATGATGTGTCTTTTCTATCATGAGAGGCTCCTTTTCATACATTTTAAGATGTTTAATATAAGGGAAATAAAAATTTTCATTTTGCAAATACATTTTTTTTTAAATTATAGATTGCGAACATTGCGACGTTATCAAGAGATACATTTGACTCCGTGCTTGCAGTAATGAGCAAACTTCTCCATGGATTGAGCCAACCGAACAGTACAGAAACTTCGGTGAGATTTGCTTGAGAACTGGTCATGATGATGGATGTTCTTTTATATCGTAGAACAAACAGTTGACCTAGACAACGAAGGAGAAGCTTGCCCCCTTGCACATCTTTGCGAAGTTGCTCGAACAGAAATGTTCACCAGAGCTGCCCGTTCGATTCATTCGTCTGTTCTCCTATGCAATGGAAGTGCTAGCTCGTAACCCTGAAGAGGAAGGAAGACTGAACTGTCAAATTAAGCAGGATGCCGCTGTCAGTCATTTTTTTTATATTTATTTATGCAGATAATAAGACAATGATTTACATTTTAATAACTTCCAACAATTGTTCATTCCAAGTTCATCTGGAATTAGGTATTGCTTCTCTCCATATTTGATCCCTGCAGATGGAACTTCCTATTCCATGCATACCCATTCATTCTCAAACGACTACCAAAGAGGAACGAGACGACATGCTAGGTTATCTTTTGCTTCCCCTACTTGATCCTTATAGAACAAACATCAAAATTTTTTCCCCTTTTTGGAATACATTTAAAAATAGCTTTTAGGCCTATCGATGTATTCGGTGCTGAAAACAGAAGACCATGACGAGACACCGGATACGGTGGCGAATAATGGTATGTAAAATTGAAATATCTTCTAATATTATATCATTTTCGGTCGTTTTATGAATGATTTGTTAGTGGTTTGAAATGTCAATTCCTTTGCAGATAGGACGTGTGAGCGCTGTGGTCGGGAACTCGCAACCGTTGCCTGGCGTGTCCGGCACTCCAAGACTTGCACAGGGCAGAGAATACCAGTAAGCGAGCAGTTATTAATTATATTTATCAATTGAGTTGAACGAAAAATGCTCAAAATACAAAATGTAAGAAGACTTACAGTACGTTAGCACTGATTTGAACTCATCTAACTTCTAGAGTCGCCATGAACAAGTGTTCGCGTGTCCGGAGCAGACTTGCGACAGGCGATTCGCTCGGCACAGAGACTTAAGGAGACATTTCAAGGTTCAACACCAAGATTCTTCTTATAACCATTATAAATGGCAGTCTTCCCTTTTCAGTCGAGCCATATACCTTCAGTGCCGCAGCAGAAACTAAAGGAGGCACAGACAATGAAAGATGGTGCTCCTCCTTCACAAAACGAAGAGCAGTCAAGTTGGCATATTTCTCTACAGCTTGTTTTGTACGACATTTAATACAGACTTCTTACAGAGCCGAGCTCAAGTTTCACCGCGGAATCCGAGGAGAATAGAACGGAACACGACCTCAGAGCTGGCGCGCTATGTGGTGAGACTTTTGCTTTATGAAGTCTCATCGTGACATATTGATCATTTTTTTTATTCCAGGAGGATCAGAATTTACGGGGTGCGCAAATTGTGGCAAGTCGATGAAGAATCTTTCGATGCGAGGTATCATGGAGCACTGGAGGGACTCGCACCCGGAAGAATATATTGTATGTCAATTTCCAACAGATTATTTTTAAATCTCTCTAACGATTTCGAGTCCATCAGGAATGTAAATTTCATCTGAATTAGTTTCCCATTAAGAACACTTTAACGAATGATGGCACATACTATGGTATCGCTGAGTATTTTACCTTTGGTATCAAATCATAATAAGAATCACAAAGTTTCGATACGCGTACGAGTGTACGTTCGACGACTGCAAACTTCGCTTCAGAACGTATGAAGGCAGGCGAAAGCATGCTTATGTGCGTTTTCATCATCTTCTTTTTTTTTGTTAATTAAAAAACTAATTTATGTTGACCAAAGCCAAAATTATAATTCAGCGAAATCATACTGGGAAAGCCAAAGCCACGGAGGAGCAGGATGGCGAGTATTCAAGTGACGATGATGCGCCTGAAATCAGTACGACCACTTTCTGTTCTCGATATCATTGGTCATGACTATTGCACAAATGTTTCCGTTCATTAATGCAAGTCACAATTTCAGTTCAACAGAAAGCAGCTCCGCCAGTTCCTAAACCGTCGACTAGTTTTGGTGAAGCCACGCTTACCATGGGAACAACCCTACGCAAGCCAGCTCCGCATGTGCCGAAACCGTCAATTGATCGTAGTGAAGCCACGCTTGAATTGGGAACATTGTTCAGAGGTTATACTTCATTTTTAATGGAAAAAAGTTCTTTGATTTCTTTGATGCTGTTTAGATAGACGTACGGCGAGAAAGCGACGATTGCAACGTGTCGATGATGATCCGGAGCTGATGTCAAGGCCGTTAAGCGCGAGACTTCGTGGCATCTTTCAGACAGACCTGAAATGAATATTTCACGGCCCGCCTTTCTAAAGTTTGTAGCTACGAGGAAACTCGTCCTTTAAATCTGTACTGATTGTGAGATATTTGTAGAATTCGTATTTTTCATAAACCGTTTGTTAGCTATACTTTATTTTCGATCTTTTTTTTAATGAGTATTACAATAAGCGCTAAATTCCATATGTATGTGTCATAGTTTCTACTTATATACATTCATGTGGAGTGCTAAAAATTGCAGCTCCATACAAAGCAATTTAGTCATCTTGTTCGCTTGTAGGATTACGACATCACTGATACTTTTCTTCATTGCATGGTTTCGGTCTACAATGTACTTTAATTACTGAGAAATAAGCATTGTAGTCTACTTGTTTATGAAGAATGTCAAACGGTACTATAGATGCTATTATGGTTAATTCCTCGAAAACGAGCAAGAATAATGATACTACAATGTACTGGGAACAAGGGTTTGCCTAAAATGGTTGTTATGAAAGCGTGTCTAGTTAGAAAATGCAAAGTTGTTTACCATTAATCAGCACATCATTAGATAAGCTTATTCAATAATTTAATAAGTATGCATATAAGTTACGTATTTCTTCTCTTCACCAACTGGCAAAAAGTGAAATTATTATATGGCATCTTGTTAATAAAAAACTGAAAGGAATATAAGGGTTTCTGTGAAAAAAAAAACTCTGAGGATCGTGTTTCATAAAAATTAATTTATGCTTTCTCTTAGATCACTTTGGCCTAAATCGTGAAAGTATGTATCTGCTGGATAAGAACAGACAATAAAAATAAATAGAACTGCAGCTAGGAATCGTATAAGCATGCTGCAAGCTTATGGTCTGGAGCAAGTGAGATTTTAGCATACTGGGCAATGGAAGGCTACTGGTTAATGATGCTTACTGTGCACAAATTGAAGAAATATGACATCACTCGCGTGTGGAATTGGAGAAAAAAAAAGAAAGTGAGAGGTGCCTGATGCATAAGCTGTATTCCCTGTGTAGGCCGCCGCCGCGCCGCTCAGCAGCGCGTTTCGTAGAGTCCAGAGCGGCCAATGTAGCGGACCCACTTGATGACGTCGTGGTCCGAGTAGTTCAGCTTGGGCTCGAACACTTTCAGGTAACGAACCTTCAGTCCAGACGGCGCAAATGGAACCTGCAAAAAGATCATATCACTCAATGTTAGCAATTTGGGTAATTAAGAAAGGTAATTATTAATTGGCATGCACAAGGCCACCTCGAAATTCATGGAGACCGGCGGACGATTCCACTTCTTCTTCTCGACATTTCCCGTTGAAAGAAGATCAATCTCAGCAGAGATCTGGCTCTCCTTCATCCCAGCCATCCGTTTAATCCTTAAGAAATTTCCATTTATATGTATGATGAAAACGGTGTACTTAAATAACTTACTTCCAAACAATAGCATTCTCGCCCGCCTTGTACTTTGCCTTGCCCTTCATGCAGATGAGCTGGACGCCGCTCGTGTTCGGAGGCGTCGGTACTCTTACCTGTGGAAAAAAGAGAGGAATGTGCCCTTCTTGAAAAATAGACATTCACGAAATACATTTTAATGAAAATTACTGAGGCACCTCAATTTTCTGCGCGAGAAGTGACGGCTTGAAGTTTGACTTGACGACGACCTTAAGAGAGCAGCAGATTCAGTTTTTTTCCTAACCTTTTTTTCTCTCAACGAAATGTGCTTCCACCTTGACTTCCATCTTATTACGAGATGTCTCGCGCACGAGTGGAATGACACGGAATGGCAGCTGAATGTCCTTGGTGGTACGGTATCTAAAAAGAATACGGTAGTTCAGATGTATGTACATAGTATGTACAAATGCATGTACGCAAGTATATGTATGTATACAGTACAAACCTCATGAGTTCGTACTCGCCATCCGGAGGAATGAACGAGATGGCGTGCTCGGTGTCGAACTTGTTCAACTTGACGCACTGATGGAACTGGCAGTCGTCGATAGCGACGGAAGCACGGTTACTAAAGTATGCAAAGTTATTCCTAATTACACTGTTTTAGTTAGTAATTACTATGTAAGATTCAACTTGTTGGTTTTGCATAAGTAACAATTCAACTGACGCCTTGGACGGGTCGTCGCTGGCGCCGCTGCTTCTGCCCTTGCCCTCGATCGTAATTTTGTCGTTGATGCCGAACTTGCACTCTGGCATGCCACTCAGGTACGACTTCATGGCCACCTTCCCCGCCACGTGCGCCGAAAGCACTTGGCCTGATAAAATACGTTTCAATAAAAAAGACAGAAATCGAAAGCATTTCATAAAGAAGAGAAGAAAAAACCATTCATATTTTTTGTATTAGAATTTAAAAAGAAAAGAATAACCTTGTTGTGACATGAGAAGATTAACGTATTCGATGACGTCAAGAAAGAGTTCATTCCTTCGATACTTGATGCCCTCTCTTCGCCAGCCAATCTGCCCAGTTACCTGGCTCGTTATCTGCGATTGCTCCTCCTTTGTCTGCAAATATGCACATACATACATCTTTGTCTACCTTCTACTCTTAATCTTGTAATCATTCATGCGTTCAGAAATCTGCTTAGGGTTTGTTTTTTTTCCCTCAAAAATAGGGCAATCGCAGTGGGACAGTTGACAACTTGACGAAATGAAATTGGGCAATAGTGAGTCTTTAATGATGTATGTCATATAATTTCTACCTCACACAAACCACCACTTCTGATCCGAACAAAATCTCGAATGTTCCTCAACAAACACATCACAATTAACGAAAGTCCAATCGGAAGAGCTAAGTGGGGCTAAGGACTGATGGATGAGCGCATGATTTTGCTTGCGAATCAACAACCGGTTTCAAGGCGCACAAGCGCATCTCTTTTTCTCTCGATAACATCAATTCCCTCGTTGCTCATGCACAGCGATGCCCTATTAGGAAGGAGATAGTATCAAAGAACTATTTAAAAAAATAGATCTCTCTCCATTGTGAGAAAAAAAGATTCACCACACACCAGTACATCACATCTCAACAACACAATGCTGACTACCATATCCAATATGTACGGATATATGTAAGATGACGACTCATTCCACATCACGGTAATTTTATATGCAGATTGAAATGCTATGTATATTCATCCACAAAACTAGACATTTAACTTACGCTTACCACCGGCGTTTGTTGCTCATGAAATAAGGTATTTTTATTTTTATTTTCAAGATAAGAATAAAAAAAAATTAAATATTACAAATCCATTAGTAAAAAGACTTACTGCTGTCCTAACGCCTTGTTGAGTGATGAATGTCTTGAGCACTCCTTGGTCAGTATTTTGTGGGTATCCGAAATCCAGAATCTCTGAAGAAGCACAATATGCATGCATGTACATATGAAAAGAAGTATAACGTTGTAATTCGATATTAAAGACAGACTAGAACAGAACCAACCATCCAAGAGCTCGTAGATAAGAACAAAATTATTCTTGACGTTTTCCTCGTTTAGTTTTCCAAAGTACGATTGCATAGTCTCAGCGAAACGATTTAGAAACTCAAACACCTGCAACAAATGTCAATGTAATAAGGCGTAAACCACTAACCTGCTTGATTGACCACGAAGAATGCTTTAGCACATGTCTTACCTTTATTCCCTATTTAACTTTAAAAAAAAAACTTTTAACACCAAAATTCCCACTCACCATAAGAGCATTAACATTTTGCCTTGTTACAGCGCAAATCCAGAGATTGCCTCGCTTGATGTGCAAGAAGGACGTCCGAGCCATGTTAGTCACCGGACTGCGCACCTATGCATAAAGATAGATTAAGTAGGATTATGCGCTCTAATGGAGTCTCGTATTAAATGCAGATTAGTTCATGGATCTATCACAGAGAACGCCTGTGTTCCGCCTGCAAGCAACAGCTCAATGTCCAAATCGGGGCTAACCTGCTGGCGGGCGTGGATTACATTGACCCGGAAGGCATCCACGGCATTGCGACTACAAATTCAAGTTCGATATATCGATGACACTATGTATGTACATATGTGCATATGTATGCATGTATGTATGTACATATGTATGTATATATGTATGTATGTACATATGTATGTATATATGTATGTATGTATGTATGTAAGTCTGAATGTATGTATATATGTATGTACATACCAAATTAAAAAAAAAATCTCCGTCATAATGAGCGCATCACTGAGATAAAAATAATAGTTTCTGCTCACTTGACATCATCCCTGTAGATGCGCGAGATGAGGACTTCACCCTTGTGGTTGTAGACGAAGAGCCCGCCAATCATGGCGGAAGAGCCTCCTGACCAACACTCAAAGAGCAATGTAGATATGTGTTTCTAATGTGCCTGAACAAACCATTCAAGATTGATAGAAGTAAAAGAAGCACACGGCAAGCACTACAACACGAAAAAAATACATAAGTATGATAATTGCGTTCTTTCCCTTTAAGCGCTCATTAGATGCAGCTTCTCTCGGCCACTAGGCATCCTTATGGCTACGAGCACAAACTGCGCGCCCCAATCCAATACATTGACTGCCCCTGTGATATTCAGGCAAGTTGCGACCGCATTGCGTCTCCAATGCGTCGCGGTTCCGAGATTACACATTCACTTCGCATGGCAACTAACTCCATGTCGTAGACATCTATGTGGCTAATCTTTTCGCCTCATGCATTTTACTTTGGGCCCCTTTTTTCTCAAAGTTAAGAGGCATCATGAACTTCACGTCTCAACAACTACTAATATATGACGTGCCTTTCTATTGTTAGCTGTGTTCCCTTTCCCATACAACTCGATTTCGAGATTGTTATCTTACATGAACTTCTCTGTTTGATTCTGTTGATAAGAACATTCTTTGCCGTATACACGTGAGAATCGATTGTCAAGAGCGCGTTGAATTCTAAAGCCTGATTTTATCTGTACTTCCCAAGTCGCAGCTTCACTGATCGTGAAGTACTTCGCAAGACGTTTCCTTCTTTCTCTAGGCGACACGACTTCATCTTCAAGGAATAGTTTTTTGTTCAGCCAGCCCAGTGCGCTGATTCAGAACGCAGAGTGCATGGGTAATTGCACTGCTACAATTTGCTGCATTGTTGGGGACTGCGAAGGAGTGGAAAGGAGGCTGGAGAGAAGTGTTGGAGTACGAGGGAGGGAGAATGAGCAAGGCAAGGCAGGCAGCAGCATGTTCCTCGACACCTCGCACTCTACTGCTCTCCTCCCTCTCCTCCACTTCATTCCTCCCTTCATTTCCGGTTGGGAGTCGAGGAGGAGGAGGAGGAGGAGACGCACTTGTGGTGCCAGTCACTCTGTTTCTACTTTCGATAGTCAGTGCAACGTCGACCGAAGGCCAGCCATCGCCATCTCTCTCTCTCTCTCCCTCATTCTTTCTCTCTCCGTCTTTCTCTCTCTCTTCCTCAACTCTCTCATCCTCTCCCGTTCTCTCTCACTCTTCCACTTCGTCTGCAGCACTCCATCTCTCATCTTCACGTACATTCCGCATTCCATCCTGTCGCATTCCGTGGCTCTCAATGCTTTGCTCATCCTGAAGAGAGCTTGAGCAGCTCGGCTTCACGCGAACACATATTGCTGTTGTCATTGAACACTGCTGCATTTCTAGAAGTGGACGACAAGAATATCACTTCTTATTGTGGTAATGAGCAGTGTAGTTAATTAGTTTGAATAGTTGAAATATGGATGTTGCCAATATTGGATGCCTTCCATCGACCGCCTCTTCATGCCATGCGTGCCCCTGCTTCCACTTGTCGTTTGCCCTTGGGGCGAATGAGAGCCATTTCGGCTGGATCTAAGTGGAGAGAGTGCACCATCCGAGTGAAGAGAGCAGCACAGTCATGAATAACGCGCGCAATAGTTGGGCCCCAGTGCTAATATTGAGCCCGGCGTGGTTTTGGACATCCCTGGTCTGTGCAAGCTGAATCCCCCGTCCTTCATCATGAGCTGTTGACCTTTTGCCGGCAAGTCGTTCCGTAATGCTCCATCCACTTTGTCCAATGTGTTCGCTCTCTTCAGTCGTCATCCATTGTCCATCTGATCTATAGGGTGAGAGTTATTTTATATTCGTGTCACTGACACAGTCCTTTCTCTCCCTTTCTCTCTTTCTCCTCTCTCCCTCTCTATTTTCCCCATTCCCTTTCTTCTGTCACTAATCATCATAATGCTAGCCGTCCTTTCCATGTTCGGCTATTCTCGACCCGCTTCGAGCAGAGGACAAAACGAGGACAGCAAGCCGAAGCGGCGACCCTTTCCCGTACAATGCTCTTTTTGTCCTCTCTCTCTCTCTCTCTCTCTCTCTCTCTCTCTCTCTTTCTGCGCCCTTCGGTTTCATTCGTTTCGTACATCAAGCATCGTTATCCGACGCCATATCGTCCTTCCTTAGCAATGCATGCGCGTACTTCAAGTGCATGCTAGGTGCATGAGACCCCCCCTCCGGGTGGTGCCTCCATCTAATTACAGAAGCTCGTCACGTTTTTACACCGTAATCCCCGATGCGGTAGCGCAAGAACGGACTTGAAAGTATCGCATAGTTAATGCGATATTATGTTAAATTTACTTCCTGGGATGAAGGAAGTAAATTTAAGATAACATCGCATTAACTCTGCTTTACTTCGTCATTTCCTGCCTGTCCCCACCTTTACGCGTGGTCTGTTTTGAATACTAATACATATTTAAAGTTGACCTGAGCGCCTGTGATTAAGCGGAATACAAAGACTGTGCTGACGCGTACTCGGATGAAAGATGAGTGTTAGAATATTTTCCCTCTATGTCTGTTTCTCTCACTCGTTCTTTCTCTCTCTTTCACTCTCTCTCTCTCTCTATCTCTCTCTCTCTCTCTTTCTCTCTCCTTCTATCTTTACCACAGTGAATGTTTAATTAAGAGTGTGGAAGCGTGTGCCATGTTGCGCTACGAAAAAAGCAAGCATAGTTGTGCTGGTACGCCCTGTCGTGGCTGCGCAAGAGAGTGGCACGGTGCGACCGCTCTTGTTTTGATGGCAGCCATGGTCTCTTGGTGGCAGCCGAGAGCAGAGAGAGAGAGAGAGAGAGAGAGAGAGAGAGAGAGAGAGAGAAAGAGAGAGAGAGAGAAGATTTGGTAGAAAGAACGAGAGAGAAAGATAATAAGGCTTGACAACTTGAGATAGAAATACTTGGAAAGAGAGAAAAAGGCCCTCGCCGAGCGCATCGTTCCGAACGAGACAATTCTCCTTTATGACATTGTGTGTGTTTGTCTACTAATCCGATCCCAGACTCTGCTGGCGTCGTGTTTCTGCTGCTGCTTGCTAAACATTTGCCCCCACAGGCCTATGATGTAGTCCCCCTCCGACTCTCCCGTCTGAATACGCTCGGCCTTTTGTGGACCATTTGTAGAGTTGATGTGACCGAGAAAGGAGAAGCCGAGAAAGCGAGGAAAGGAGAGAGAGAGAGGAGAGACAAGCAGGGAAAGAACGAGAGAGAGAGCGAGAGAGAAGAGAGAGACGGAGAGAGAGAGGAGAGACAAGCAGGGAAAGAACGAGAGAGAGAGCGAGAGAGAAGAGAGAGACGGAGAGAGAGATTGAGAAAGAGAGAGAGAGAGGAGAGAGAGAGAGAGAGATATGGTAAATTGAGTGCGACAAAAGGCGTGGTCCGTCTGCATGAGGTGGCCGGTCACGGACCCTGCCTACTAATGTGCACTGTCAGCTCTTCCTCTGCCGCATCACTAATTACCCCAACTGCTCCCTATCATTAAAGAGATAATGGCTGCTGCGCTCTGCCCTCTCCTGCTACTTTCATGTAAATCGCTTGAAATAATGCTTGTACTTTGTCATAGAGATCAAGAAACAGATGAGCCTGCCAATTCTTACGACGATTAAAAAAAATGCATTTTCTGAAGTGGTTTCAAGCTAAAGTATTAATATATAAACGGTATTTTGTCTCGCATGGAATACCCTTTCAAAACTATCACAAATACTGTAAGAGTATTCTTCAATAGACACAAGCGCACAATGTATTTATGTTATTTTCCGCTATTCCTTATCTTAATCGTTTTGTTTTTGAATTTTCTCAATTGAATAACTCTTTATATTCGCTCGGTTGCTTCCAGTAACACTATTTCGCAATGCTTCATATAACGAACGTTCTGGGCTCTATCGTGTCGTATTTATTTCGTACTTTCGCGTTTGATTTCTTCTTTGGCTTCTTGTTTTCGAAGTTTTGTCGAATACTTGTCCTTTACTGTTGACTCTGTGAAGAAGCGCTAAAATAGTGTCGGCTGGAGTTATCGAAATAGCGGCACGCCAACACTGTTCCGCTTTCTGCTTTCATCCAGCAGGGCACCCGTGGATAATTCGGCTCGAGTGCTATTTTTATCCCACTTTATCACGATCTAGCTCTTCTAGAATATTACATCGCCAAGTGTTCATGGCTTTCCATGAGTGCCAAAGTAACCCACTTGGTTGTATGAGTTAAGTAGCATGTATATATAGTAGTAGCAGAAGTAGCAGAAATGGAGTCTGGGGATGATGGGGAGAGAAAGAGTATGAGAGAGAGAGACATAAGGTTGATGGGGTCAAAGCTGTGAGAGTAGCAGGAAGCTGGCTGGTGGCAGATGGGGGGCACCAGCTGAGTTATTTCCTCTTTCACTTTCACACCTGGCACCGCTTGGGGCAATCGTCGGTTCCCAGACACAGCCAGATTTTTGGCCGATCCTTGAACTTCCACTCTCCAAGACATTCTCCTTTTCCCTTCATTGCTCGTCCTTCCTTCACTCATGTCATATGCAACCTGCTACAATTCCCAGAAATATAGAACCCACCTACACATTGCTTCGGAATTAATTCTTTTCCTTACATTTGGATGGATGACACCGTAAATGATTCATTACTTTTTTGTTGACACAGTCATGCACCATTTTTGTATTCAGTGCCTTCCGTTTTTTTTCCGTCAACCGTCACTTCGCATACCGTCGGGCCTCATTGTCGTTCTGACTCTCTGTTCTCTCTGACCTCTCTCTCTCTCACTCTCTCTCTCTTTCTATTTTTCTAACTCTTTCCCTTTCTCTCTTTTTCCTCTCTCTCCCCCTCCCCCCCTCTCTCTCTCTCTCATGATGCTTGTTTGGTGTGCACAGTCGTATTCCCATGCGGCGGCTGGCTGGTGAACTGTGCCTTCAGCAGTGGTCCTCCCTTCCTGAGTCGCTCAATCCCCTCCTCTTTAAAAACTCGTCGTAATCCCCTCTACGACCATGTTTTCCGCGCTGACTTGAACAGTCGTACAAGATTTGCCAATTTGGCAAGGAATTAAGGATTAAGTGGCTGATGGACTAAACGCCAATGACGACAAGGCTGTTGATGACAACACGCGGGCCCTTTCTTATCTGCTTATTTGTCGTCTCTTCGTCTGACTTCTCTCTCTCTCTCTTTCTCTCTCTCTTTCTCTCTCTCTTCACTTTGCACCTCTTTCCTTTACTCTCGCCGCTTCATCTTACCTTCCCACCTAATTTTATACGCTCTTTCTCATTCTCTTTCTTCTCCGCGTACCCATCGATTGCGCGTTTCTTCAGCTGCTCGCCTGCCAAATTCTTCACTCTTGCCTGGGATTCGTGTTTCTCTCTCTCCCTCTCTTTTTCTCTCTCTCCTCACTCTCCATCTCTCTCTCTCCCTCTCTCTCTATCTCTCTCTTACTCCCACTCCTTCGTTTTTCTCTCGCTTTCCCTCTCTCGCTGTCTCTCTTATTATCTATAACCAGCAATGATCCTCTCCTTCTCTCTCTCTCTCTCTCTCTCTCTCTCTCTCTCTCTCCTCTCGATTCCAGTATTATCCAAGTATTAATTCGTTGTGCATCATTTCAAACATGCGCGTGATGATCATTTCGCTGCCTGTTTAATCTCATTTCCGTCGATCGTTGGGTGGCATACGGAATATGGTGATGGATCATCGTATCAATCATCTGTTATCGACGTGGAATAATGGAGATACTGATTGATAATGATGCGACCCTCCCCCTACGCCTCTCTCAACTCTCTCCTCTGTCTCTCTCTCTCTCTCCTCTCTCTCTCTCTCTCGCTCCTCCCTCTCTCCTCTCTCTCTCTCTCTCTCTCTCTCTCTCTTTCTTTCTCTCTCTCTCTCTCTCGCTTCTTTCATTGTCATGTATATAGGTATGCTCCTCTCCCCCTCTTTCCTGTTAGAGTTGCTGCTCTCCCGATCGATTCGAATTGAAATGTGTCGTGTCGTCGTGTCTTACTGTGTATCTCTCTTGTCTGACTCTCTCTCTCTCTCTCTCTCTCTCTCTCTCTCTCTTTATCTCTCTCTCTCTTTCTCTCTCTCTCTCTCTCTTCAATATTGTTCTGGTTGAGGGAGAGAGAAGCGGAGAGAAGAGAAGGGGAAGGGTCTCCCTCCTGGCTGATCAGCGGTGGCCCTTCTCTCTTCTGCGAAGAAGAAGAACTGTAACGGATCGCCGCACTCTCTCCACCCCAACCCGATGCAGTCGTTGCGAAAGTTGATGAACAAGCCGAGGCCCGATGACTGGGCGCCACTGGCCAAGGTACGGTCGCACTATTAATGGGGTATAAAAAAATTCCTATTTTGAATAGAAGGCATAAATTATTTGTAATTCAATTAATCCCTTATTCAATCAATGATTCAACGGTGTATTTCATATGAAAAGAATGCTAAAACGAATGTGGCAATTAATTAAAGAAAACCGTCCATACAAATGTCTTTGTCTTTATTACTCTTTTGTTCAGATTTGATGTAATGTTTGTAGGATAGATAGAAAGGCACCTAATGGTATATTTTATCAGCTATTATTTTTGTTTTGTTTTTTTTCCAGTTCTTCTACGCGGATGAAACGCTCAACGACATCGCATCCGAGTTGGACTCTTTCGACGGCCGGAGAGATCCCGAAAGATGCAATGTTCTCGTGAACAAGTTGAGAGTCGCGCAAGATCGTGTCCTGCACATTATTAGTCAGTTATTATTTTATTCTTTTTTTTTCTTTTTTTTTTCTTCACTTTTTAACATTCTTCGTTTGCTACCACCGTTTTTTTTCGTTTCTCCTTATCTGGAAAAAAATCTACGGGGAGAAGAAGAGAAAGGACGACTTGGGCACTGATTAAAGTGATAGTGATGAAATTACGCAGCATCTGGGAGAAGTTTCTTGGCCACTAGTATAGGTTCTCTCTCTATCTCTCTCTCTCTCACTCTCACTCTTTTTTCTCTCACTCTCTATCTCTTTCTCTCTCTCTCCTTACTTTTCTTTCTCCCCCCCTGCATCTATGTATCACTTACTTTCTTTGTTAAAGATAATTCGCGGGAAAATAACGCCAAATCAATACAGCTTCCAAGAATCCTACACGTCCTTCAGTTCTTTCTCTGTTTCTCTTTGCGACGTCATTAGGGCCTCTTAAATATCAACCTTGCCCCTGACATCACTGAGAAAGAGAGAGGGAGAGAGAGAGAGAGATAGAGAGAGAAAGAGAGAGAAAAAACGGCGACTTCTGCTTCCCACGGTGCTAGGCCTTTGTGCAAATGTTGCGAGCGGGGAGTCGTGTCCGTTCATCATGAGAAACAAAGCAGATTTTATCGGATCATGTCGCTACCAATTATTTTTATCTTCTCTCTCTCTCTTTCTGTCTCTCTCTCCTCTCTCTCTCTCTCCTCTCCTCTCGTCTATCTCTGCTCTCTCTCTCTCTCTCTCTCTCTCTCTCTCTCTCGGCTTTGGCTCTACTCCTCTCCATCTAACTCTCCCCTCTAATCTGCTATAAGTTGTTGTCACGAGGAGATGATCATATGACCATTTGTTGTCATCAATCTGCAATCCAACGAATGTAGAGTTTAGCCTTTTAAGGCATTAAAAAGAAAATGAAAAGACGAAATATTGTCTCCAGGCGAGATGCTGGTGACTCTGTTCCCTCGCGAGGCCGACCGGGCTTGCCGAGACTTCCGTGTCAAGTTCCCGGACGAGATCATCCACGACAGCCTTCCTGGACAACTCTGGTTTGGGGCAGAGGTATGTGAGAGAGAGAGATGAGAAAGAGAGAGAGAGGTGAGAAGGAGAGAGAGAGAGAAAGGTGAGAAGGAGAGATGTGAGAGATATAGAGAAGATTCTCTATTCCATGCTCTTTTGCATATTCTCGTCCCTTTTCAGTGTCTCGCCGCCGGATCGAACATCATCGATCACGAGTTCGAGAGTGACTGCATTCGTCCCCTCGCCAAGGATCTCACACGCCATCTCGACTCACTCCGGGATATGCTTAAAGTAGGGAGATTAACCCCTTCTCCCTTGCTTCCTCAAAGAAAGATTCTGGATATCCACTTAGGGAATGGATATCCACTTAAGATTAGAGAAGAGGGTGTGGCATTTACTGGAAGCCCACGTTGATTGATACGAGGGAGATGAAGAGAGAGAGAGAGAGAGAGAGAGAGAAAGAGGGAGAGTAGAGAGTGCCAGAGAAGCAGTGAGAGAGAGAGAAATATGCTATTTCAGGATCAGTCACTTCGTGATCCGACTGTCTACACAGACGCCATCAAGGAAGGCCTCCTCAAGTTCGACCAACTCTTCGCTGACTTTGAGTTCAGGTAGTGAAATATAGACTCTCTGTATACATTGTGCCATTGTACACGTGTTGTTGTCGGGAACTACCATTCGGATAACTCATGGATTGGGAAGAGAAATGCATTGCTCAGCTTTCATCTCTCTCTCTTCGTTCTCTCTCTCTCTCTCTCTCTCTCTCTCTCTCTCTTTCTTTCTTTCTCTCTCTCTCTCTGCCTGTGTCTCGCTCACTTTCTCTTTCTAACTCTCTTTATATTTCGCTGTCTGCTCTTCCACAAACACTCATTCGCATTCGTTAGATAACACGGAAATGCCATGTCTCAGCGGTGGTAGAATGGGGCTAGAAGCTCTCTCGTATTGGTAGTGGAAAGTAGTCTGCTTGCGCTTGCTCGCAGTTGCGATGCCATCCATTCGAAGGTTATCTCAGGCATTTCACGATTGTTCATTTGTTATTATTAATATGCATATATAACAGGAGAAAGGAAATTTGGTGATCTTCGGTTTGTTTATTCCCCGAAATAGATGTTGTTTATACTGTTTGCGAAGCACTCCCGTTTCGGGGCTTTTGCAAAGTCTGCATATTTGATAAGTGCGTGTTGAAAGAGTGATGAAATGCGCGAAGCTATTTTCTCCATTCATCAGATTGGATTCTCTGCAAAGGGGTCGTATGGTGCTGAATATTCCTTCTCATCTGTGCCTGATCTCTAGGCGCGCATCTTGCTTGGTTTTTTCTCTCGCAATTTTGGAACAGTTGAAAACTAGTCAAGTGTTTCTCGCCAGAATGATTGGAAATGTGAACACTTTCTTCTAACAAGGAAGATTGGGTTAAGTAAAAGAAAGGGTTAGATGAGATGTCCTGCTCTAGCCAGCGTAGACAGAGCGAGGAGATGGTCTTAGGTTGGAGAGAGGGAAATAGATTGCGTTTTCTTTCAGTTTGGCGTTCGCAGACTAAGGAATGTGGTTGGTGTTCGTTTAGACCCTTTTAGTGCGTTTGATTTGGCATACATTTGTAGAAAAATGTGCACTATGGTATTGAAGAATATATATTTAAAAAAAAACATTTTTCGGACTTGATTAGTGGGCAAACAAAGAGACACTACAACTTTTTTCTAAGATATTCAAATTTGTTATAATGCCCGGACTTTTAATCTGTTAATATGTTTTCAGGTACGTCTCGGCCATGGTGCCCGTGAAGTCGGCAGCAGAGCACGATGCTCAGTTGGACGTGGCCGTCCTCTTCTCCGACGTCCTCCAGCAGGCAGTCAGGAGGGATCTCATCACTCGTGAGATGATCGACTACTGCGACCCTTCCGTCATGATTATCGTCCCTCGTCTGGCGATTGTCTGGTACGCAGCTATCTTTTTAGAGTGATCAGAGATCACTTCAGCAGAAAGCATAACACATTTTGGCAGATGTTTCGAGACATTGCTCTCTCTCTCTTTCTCTCTCTCTCTCCTCTCTCTCTCAATCCTAATGCTTCATTCCAGGGGCTTACTCTACTATCCCGAAGGCGCTCTAAATGTTGACGGCGAAGAGAAGAAGATGTCTACTATGTTCCGGCCAAACATTTCTCTTCTCAAGAAGATTCGCAATCTTCTAAGAATTCTCACCAAGAAGGAGTTGGCCAAGGTTTGTGAAGTCTTTCGTGTTCTTGTAAGCTCTTCTTCTTATTTCTGGCTCTTCCTTCCCTTGCTGTCCCAGCCATGAACGCCTTCGCTTAGGTGGAGGCCGTTCTATGCTCTGGAGAAGCAAGATCTCCAGTGGACGAAGATGAAGTTCTGACGATGAAGGAGTTCAGGAAGAGGAGAGAGGGCGGAGGGGGCAGCAGCAAGGAGAGAAGAGAGAAAAGAGAGAGGGAAAGGGAGAGACTGGCTGCTGCCGCTGCCATCTCTGCTACTGCTGCCAGCACCACTCTCTCCACCACGGAGACATCTCATGATGGAGAGAGGATGCTACAAGGAGAAGAGGGAGAAGAGACGCAGAGTGAGGAAGGAGACATTGAAGATAATGAAGAGGAGGAGGGAGATGAGAAGAGACCGGGCGAAGGAGAGGAGAATGAACCGTCAGTTCATTCCGAGGGAGTTTCAGAGAGAATGAAGAGGATGTATTGCAGACTGCCACCCGACCCTCATGAACTCCGGTGCCGTTTCCGCTCATCAGAAGACCTCGTACATCGTCTCTTCGTCTGTATCGCTGGTTTCTTTTATTATTATTATTATTATTATTATTATTATTATTTTTGAAACTTAAATAATGCAATGTATAATATGAGTAACTATAGGAGTTGCTGACCAACTCCAAACCACGAACTCGTCCGACATTCGAAAAGTGCTCAAGCTCATTCTACAACCGACCGAGGCTATTCCGGTCTATGAGGTTGGTTTCCTCTAATCCATCAAACTATCAGTAACAGGCCTAATTTATTATTTTAAATTACTTTCCTTTTATTTTTAGGTCAGTGGCGAAGTTGCGCGCACTCAGAATTCGGAAGAAGAAATGGGCGTAGAAGTACAAGAATCGCTGCCACTGCCTTCATTCATCGGTGAGACAACTTTGTACATAAAAAGACAAGAGAAAGAGAGAGGTTCAATAACAATCGAAAGTTGTTGGCGAGATATGTCAAGGTTTTTTTCCCTTACAATGAAAATATAATATATTCGAAGATATTTCAATTGTGGACGGATGCAGGTTCAGATTTTATGATATGAGAATATATGAAGGCTGTGGGAAGTGAGGACATGAGAATCTGTAATAATGTGAATAAAAGTAGAGTCTATAATTATGTAAAATCTATCTATGAGTGAAAGTGGTGAGACTTTGAGTGAATACAAGTGAATACCAAGTGAATATATTTGAATCCTTGCAGGGGTTCGCTGGGTGCCCGACTCGGACTGCGAGCAGTGTACAGCATGCTCCTCCCACTTCACAGTCGTCCGTCGCCGCCATCACTGCCGCAACTGCGGCCGTATTTTCTGCCATCGATGCTCCGCCCACTCCATTTGCATCCCTGAGCTCGGCTATGAGAGAAAGGTTCAAATACAGCCAGTCAACATTCACTTCTATCTTGCATGGGAATACACCTTGAGTATACACTGCTTGACGGCTGGTTCTAAACGATACAGTTTCCGGGCTAACGACAGTAAGTTACCGTATCTTTTTCCAGGTTCGCGTATGTAACCTGTGCTATCTGCATCGGATAAATCCTTTCTCGAACTGCACTGGCACGACAACAACAACGACAGAGAACCAGACTCAGGAACAGAGCCAGCAGACAATGCAAGAGATGGCAGACACAGAGCAGGACGCGGCTGCTGCTGCTAACCACGCCAACCCAACAACGCCCCCTGCCGAGTCTGCATAATATTACGCTCGTCTACTTAAGTCTAATTGTAAGCCAGCTAATTCAGCATACAACATGTTTTATTTTTGTATTTTTCTAATCGTTTTATCATCCGAATTTCTAATTCCCTTACACTACTTCTTCATCTTCATTCTGATCACTTGAGAACAGTTCACAGAGTATTTTTGCTACTGTACATTTCTGCTTATTGCCTTACCATTTATTGGAGTCGTGTCGCGTCGTTTCATCATGTATTCATGCATTAGACGTGGAAGATATTCCACTTTTGACTATTTCGTCTCGCTTGTCGAAATATGCTTTTTCTTCTCTCTTGTGAACAAATGCTAGGAGCAAGTCATTGATCGTGTATAATATCTTCTTTATTTTCGTCTTCATAAACATTCTGGTGATTGCTTCCTTGAGAAGCAGCCTTCGTTCCCTTTCACTCTTTCCCGATTCTTTTCTCCGCTTCTGACCGCAATCTGCCACACGCTCCCGCACCTCCCGGTAATCTATCGTTGTTCTCTCTCTCTCCTCTCTCTCTCTCTCTCTCTCTCTCTCTCTCTCCTTTCTCTCTGGTCATTCCTAGTCTCTCTGTCTTCTCTGCAAGGCCAAATGTCTTCTTGTTGGGACCGGGCATGGCCACAAGACGGTGGAGCGCGCCTGCCACTCCAGCCCCTGCTCATGAGCCATAGAATGCCGCAGCTGCTGCCGCTCTTCTTCCGACCATGAACGTATCATTGCGTTGTTGTTGTCGTTTTCCTCACCCGAGAAAAGATCCATCCATGTCGAGGATAAGAGTTGTAGAAGAATAATTTTTGTTTTCTCTAAGGCAAGAATCACGCATGCAATATCTTCCTCCTCTCCCATTGAATCAACTGACTTTTCCCGCCGAGTCTTGTGACTCTTGGTTCGCAAAGAAAGAAAAAAAGACTATAACCTCGTCGTATTCCAAACTAGCTTCCGGTGACGTTAACTCTCCTAATACCTGTGTAAGTCTCCACAGAATAGCCGCTCTTTCCTTCTTTCTCAGCTCCTTGCTCTGAACATAAATATGTGTGTCTGTTTGATTGTGAGCTGATTCTCCAATCAGCTTCCCTTTCCTCCTCTACATCAAATCTTCCCTTTGTGTGATCAATTATGAAACATGGGTTGTCCTTCATCTATTATCGTGACGATGCTTATTTTTTCTTGTGTAAAGAAATGTGATGTGTGGAGTGTAAAACTTTACGGACATGAATTGTACATCACATGAGAAAGCCACACAATGTTCGTTCTAATTGTAAGGAAAAGAGAAGGCAGTTTTGGCGACGTGGGAATGAGAATTGGCAAGCGAAAAAAAAAGAAATATGAGCAATAACAACGAAATAAAGAGAAGGCAAGATTGAGGAATATATGTACAGTAGTCCATACTAAACACATGTCTCTTTTATAGTAGAGTAGTCGGCGAACTTTGAGGGAGTCCAAGTGCCAGCGACGACTGCATCCAATCGAATTAACTCCTCCTCGAGTACCCGGTACATGATGCTGCGGTACGTCTGGCGGAGCCAGCGGAGTTCATGCTCTTTCTGGAAACAGGGTACATTATGCGGTCGCAGCTTACAATGGTAATTACCATTAATAATAACTTGTGAGATGGTCATAAGGCGTTCTAGATCTTTTATGTACATCCATTCATGGTGGAAACGTACTCGTGCAAGCTCTACGCGGAGTTCAGTGACCTGCGCCTCCGATTCGATCAGTGCGCCACACATTTCAGCAGCAAAGTCGACGCAGTCGCCGAGACGGTTTCGCATGCTCTCAAACAAGCAACGTTTTCTATACATTGTTAGACATTAAATAATAATTTAGTTCCCAACCGACACTGAAGGGGCGCAACCGCTAGGCCGATTCTGCAATGGACATATGCATATGAGTGTCTGCTATGTGTGATATAAGGAACTAATTAGTAAAGGCACAAGCAATTGTGCATTCATTGATTCGAACCACAATAACTGAATTCATCATCATATGGCAGAATGCCACCAGAAATACGACGAGGAAGGAAATGAAAAGGGCGCAGCCAGGAATTGCACTCAGACACTCAGTCAATTCCATCTAGCACTCTCGAAGGTCTCTTTGAAGATCAAAGATGTCTGCAATGAGATCACATTCAAACGGAATGCAGAAGAAGTTTATGGACAAATTGGAAACTCGTCAGATATGATTAACATACCAGAATAAGAAGAAGAACCATAACAAATGTTCACCTCCGTTCTTCGTGATACTCTGCTCCGTCTGAATCCAGCATGTAATTGAAGGTTTCCTGCCAATTCTGCCCCACGCTTGTGGAAGAATGTGTGGAGAGAGTGAGACAGACGGAAAGAGAGAGAGAAAGAGAGAGAGAAAGAGAGAGAGAGAAAGAGAGAGAGAGAGAGAGAAAGAGAGAGAGAGATTCGTGATGGGTGAGAAAAGAGAGAAGAGACTATTTTGCTTGCCATGATATTCATTTTTTACTTCACCAACGACAAGAGCTTATTCTACGACAAGAGCATCTCAATGAATCATTCTATTTATTAATTCAAATTGTTGAAGCGCAGACATGAGACGGAGGAAAGAGAATGAGACAGAAATAATAAGAGGGAGAGAGAGAGAAGACAGGGAAAGAGACGGTCGAGAGAAAAAGGGACAGAAAGATGGAGATGTGAAGAGAATGAAAAATAACAACGTTGAAAAGTAAGAACAAGAACGGCAAAAACAATTCCCTGCATTCACTATGGCTTTTCACCACATCATTGCTGTTCATAGTTTTCTACAGAATATTACTAGAAGGTTTTTTCACAGTCAATTGCTAGCCCATCTTACTCAAATGCAAATAGACAGACAGCTTTTCAGTAGAGCCTATTTTTATCAATATAAAGGATGTTTAAAAGAGAAAGGGTCTCGAAAATATGTCATTTGCTCTAAATAAACAAATTAATTTAAAATTGCCGCTTTCCTGGGTTGTGCAACCAACATTGCCCCCCTCTGTCTCTTCAGGGACCGGTACCGCTTGAGAGAAGGGTCCACGGGCCGTGAGAGGGACAGAGGGACATTGCTGATCGGTGATCGAGTTGTAGCGATGGAATGGAAGAAGGTGATTGCGGAAGCCGTTCAATCATTGTTATTATAAAATCGACCTTGTTTTAACCTCGAAAGAAGATCAGAATGTCAATTATTTCTTTCAAAAAACGACTGTATATACATATGTACATATCCAATACGTTCAGGAAATCAGTTTAGCGGACGACGAATGACAACAATTTTATGTACAGACTTACGATTTGCATGAAATTGTCCTAACGACGATTAATTTGCCAAACTTCTCTCTCTTTTAATTTATTGAGGATAATACTAAAGTGTCTCGCAAACATTAGGAACGATGAAAAACTATGGGAAATACATACGGGTAAGGAAGCCACATGATTGAAGCGACAGCTCACAACTTCCGCTTTCTTTTATCTCCCCTAGCAACGACCGCTATGAATGGCTGAAAAGCGTGTCGTCCATGCCGAATTTTCACTTAAATTCGTTCATTGAGTCTAGTATGAAACATATGACAAATTGCCTATTCGACGTTTGAAGAATCCGAGAACTCCTGATACCGTTAAACGGCAGCTCAAATGCATTAAATTGGAATTGAAGAGTTGTACTTTGTCATGTCTTAAACAATCTGTACACCAAATAATCTCACAGCTATATCTATTCTTTCCGGTTTTATTTACCGACTTGTTGGAGGCTGTTCATGAACATGTTCATTAAGGTATCAATATTACATTTGACTACTAATGGTACATTTTCTATCACAAATTATACAAAGAACTAGGATTCGACAAATGCTTCAAAGGTTGTACATATATAGCCGCCTTTAGAGAGAATCAATATTGTGGGAGACGAACTAGTCTAGTCATATAATGCTTCCAATGTATGCCGGAAGGATGAGCGGAGGAGAAAGAATAATAGATGCGACACGAATGAAATGAGACGAGTACCCGGAAGGGAGAAGCAAGAGCGCGGTGCTTGCTAAATGAGTAAGCAACTTCCGCATAGAAAGGACTAGTCAAATGCAATGACCAGACACAGAGCACAGAGACAAGAATCAGCAAGAGCATAATAGCACTGGAATGGCTTCTTGATGCATGTTAATCAGAGGTGATGGCAAGTGGGTAATATGAAAACAACATATAGATTGACAAATGACACACTACAAGCTAAGAAGATACAGCAACCAGAAAACTGCAATCTAGAGCCTTCTAGGGAAGATAAAACGAACATGAGTAAAATAATCTAAAAGGAAATGGAGAAGCAAACGAGCAGCTTCACGTATGCCCGTTAGCAGGCTCCCTCTTCTTCTTGAGACTCTTGGTGAGGAAGGAGAGTCGCTTGCGGAGTTTCATCTTCCTCTTGGACTTGTCGCCCACTCCCTCGCTGCAGACGCTGCCTTCGCTCGACGCTGCAAGGTGGAATGACATTGATTCGTCATTCCCCCCCGCTCTCTCACCATCGACTGGTCGTGCATCCATCAGATAAGCGTCCAGCTTGATCTTCTCGTCGATGACGTAGATAAGAAGATTAGTGAGAGTCGCCTCTCGCTCTACATCCCACGCCGTCTTCTCTGTAAAGAGAAGAAAACGTATTTCAAGGAAAGCAATGGCACAGGGTTTAAAACGTGCCGTCTTGCTTTCACACCCACCCGGATTTTGGGCGCTCTCGGAGCCATATCACACCCTAATTTTTGCATTCAAATTCTATTTTTACTCTCACACGTTGCATTCCGGTCTCAAGTCGTCAAAATCATCCTTTTTTTCCTAATCGAAGACTGTGACAATTATTCCTTGACATGAATAATTATGCATATTTAATTTAAGAGACAATAAATAAAGCAGAAACCTCTAAACATGCAAATGTGCAACTGGTATGTTAACAAACATTGTGACAAAAAAATACCAAGTTCGTCCTTGTCGAGAAGACAGCGGATAGCGTACTCGGTCTCGGAGTGCACGTCATTCAAGAAGGCCTCGCGCCATCTGCAATATCTCACTTCTTCATTCTTTCTCTGTCTGAGTGTAAAGTCTTCTCCATAAACCCTCCCCATCTCCCTCTGCTATCAGACAACAACACTCGAACAAGGTGTGGACGACACATACAAGCCAAGCAGCTGAAGTTGCTCGCGAGTCAGGTCGAGCTTCTTGTTGAGAATGACGATCCAGTCATCTGTACGAGGGCAGCGTACCCATGTGTTTGGATCTGTGCAAGAGATTAATTAGAGCCTAATTAGAATCCCAAAATTAAAGTAAATAATGAAGTGAAGGAAGCAAAGGAAGTGCATGAACTGCTTACTGGTCGCAATCTGGAAGAGCATCTCCTTCTCGACGGCTCGTCCCTCCACTTCGATTCTCCCCATCGCAATCTCAATCTCGGCGAGGCGTTTTGCTATGATGGCCGAGTCGACTTCGGACGTGCCGTGCTCGGTGAAGTTGATCTGCAATTGAGAGTGGGTAAAGAGCAACCTTTCGAGAACTATCACCAAGCAGGAAGTGATCGAATGCATAGAAAGACGACCTTTCGCTTCTGCGGCACGGGCGGAAGTGGCGCACGGAACTTCTTGCGTGAGATGCGAAGAGTCTGAATGCGAGGCTCGGAGCCGGGCTGGACGTAGTTGCCGCGGGCGGGCTTGGGCGGTGCAGGGGTGCACGTGCCGACCGAGCTGGAATCACTGCCGCCGTCGATGGGCGACTCGACGCGGACACCGCCAGGAGGGGGCGGCGGTGGCTGCACCTTTGGCCGGTCAGAGATTCCCGGCAACTCGGGCAGCGGTGGGGGTTGGCTAAAGAGGTTAAGAAAGATTGGGGATAGGATCAGACTATTATGAAATAACTGCTGAAACTCACGTCCTCGGAGCTGGAATGGGCGGGCCCTTGCTGCTGTCATCATCGCTGTCCGCGAATGGATTCTTCGACTCGTCATACTCGCTCGTCTGCAACTGAGCGCACGTCTCATTTCCAGCTTTTTTCCCAACACAAGGTGTCCAAGCAAAAAGACCAATCGTCAACTAAAACCAATAAGACCAACCGCATCTTCGTCATCTTCCGTAAAAGGACAGAGGTAGTCGGGGTACTCGTCGATATGGAGCGGCCGATTGCGAGGACGAGTTGGAGGTGGAGGAGGCGTTGGAGAGACCGAGGGGCGCGAGAGGGTTGACGTCCTGCAAAACAACAAGCTATCGCGTTGTTTCATTCCCTCTCCATCACGATCTTTTCGCATGTCATAGAGATGAGATTACAAAGAAACCTGAATGATGTTGTAGATGAGTCCAGGTAAACGGAGTGAGGGTTGGTGCCATTGGGTGAGAGTACTGCAGAAGTGATGAGCATGCTGGCCCGTTTTGGACGCGGCGGCGGCACGGGAGGAGGCGCCACGGCCGGCTCTGCAAAGGGATGTGGCTCGTCTCAATACTGTTGGCAGCTTCAAAGACATAGTAACTAAGCTACGTACGAGATGCCCTGGAGGTGATCTCCTTACGTGGAGTGGAAGGGCTCGAAGAGGAGGCGGCCGGCTCTTCTCCGCTGAACATCCTCGCCATGCGCAGCACGACTCCGGAGTCAGAAGAGCAGCGGGAGCCGCCGCTCTCGTCTGATGGAGGCGACTCCTTCGGCGGAGTGTCCTTGCTCTTTTTCTTTGTCAACATCGACATCGATGCCGGGCTTCCCGCCAATTCCATTATAGCTGGATTCGTTGACTGGGTGTTATCATAGATTGGAGAAGCTGGCTCTACGCTTCCGGAAGCCTCATTCTGCGCCGCTGCAGTAGGCTCGTCATTGCTGACCAGTCCACTTCCTCCTTGCTCTGCCATTTCCTCAGTAGATCCTCCGCGTGTTCGCAGCTGCTCTGCAGTTGGCGACGACTAAAAAAGGGAGAAGATGGAGAATGAGCAGAGAGCCAAAGGAGGAAATGGTGAGAGGGATGGGATGCGCGAGACTCGTAAAGCTGAAACTATAGCGGGCCAGTCATCATTCTGAATCAGCGGCGCTCCTTGAGTACATCCTCCTCCTCCATTCTCTATTCCTTTGGTCGTCGCCGCAGGAAAAAGGGCGCAATGAAATAATGTGCAGCCTATCTTCTTATCTAGCCATGGAGTTGTGTACTTTGTATAAGCGCAAGGGAACATTGGTATCGCTCGCTGATTGACGGCAATGGCACAAGCAAGAATATAATCTGTAGACAGCTTTCAAAATGCGCCAATGCTTTGATAAAGGGGTCACGAAAGGAGAGAGAGAGAGAGAGAGAGAGAGAGAGAGAGAGAAAGAGAGAGAGAAAGAGGTCGAAACAGAAGAGTCACGAAAATGCGTCATTAGTTATCGATAAAGTTTCAAATTTCATGGAGAGCTAGATTGAGAATCCCAAGCGCTGAGGGTGAGAAAAAAGTCTAGTAGTGATGACTAAAGAAAAAGTTAAAAGAAAGGAGAGGAAGAAAACAAACCATGGTCGTGTCTTGTTGCTGTTGAGGAGCAGGCTGGGCTGGTTCCTCGAGTGTGTCATAGACGGGCTCAGGTCTGCTCGTGCTGCTGAGATGGCGTGGCTTAGGCGGTGGCTTTGGCTTAGGTCGCGGTGGGGGCGCGACTGGCGGTCGAGGGGACTTGAGCTGGCGAGGAGGCACCGGCCCGCCGCCCACCATTGCGTAGCCGACACTGTCGCCGTCGCTGCTCTCCACGCAGCCACTCCCGCTGCCGTCGCCGAGGCTGGTGCTGCTCCTGCACATCACAACGAGCATTATGCTAGCATGGACCAAGCAACCATCTACCTTAGCCTGTTCATCTCTTCCTGTGTACCGTTCCTTGTCTTCACTCTCTCTCTCATTTTCTCTCCCTCTATCTGCCTATGCCCTAGTCGTTTGCTCTCTCTCATCTTCCACGTTCCCTCTTTCTTTGCCATTACGTTCGACGTTCGTGCTTGAATCCCTCTCGCGCCAAACACGCCATCGGGCAGACAAGACCAAGAATAAGTCGCCATAAGCTGGTGTTGTGAACAACGAAACGCCTGAATTAGCCTTTTCAAAGTCGATGCAACAGACGCGCATGCTCCAAACAGGATGTGAGCAATTTTCGCTCCGCGCATTTCTCTCCATCGTTGTGTCCTTCGAACGTGTACTTCTTTCTCTCTCACAATCACTCCTTCCATCTTCCCTTCCCATTGTTTACAAAGAAGACTCATGGCTGTGTTCCTGTCTGCCTCACGCCATGAAAAAAACATCATGATCAGTGAGAGAGCAAGAGAATGACAATGCAATCAGCATTCGCTTCCTTGATATAACTGCCTACACCCGGAACCTGACATGTCTGAATCTGGTGGTCAATTCGCTACATGCAATAATATGAAAGAATCAATCGGCACTCTCATTGAAAACTTCGTCCGAATTAAAGAAGTCGTACTCTAGGCAAGCATTCCAGTGTGGGCTGCATAAATTAATCCCGGGAGTCTTCCCTTTGCAGCTTCTCCCCCAATATGCATTATTGAATGCAAGGAAGAGTGTGTAGTCGTCGGGCAGGCAGGAGATGGCTTTCTCTTCTGCGCCACTCCCTTCCTTGCACCTTATGACTAGAGAGAACACTCTTCCAGCTGCTGCGCTCTCTGTCCAGTACATGCTCTTGCCAATGAAAGGAGCCGGCAAATAGCCGCCCTCTCGCCGTCTGTATTCTCTCGTCATTACCTAGTCTCTCTTCTTCCCACTTTCCTGCCTTTCCCCGGTCATCTCCCAGAGGAAATGACCGCATGCATGTGCTGCAGTTAGCGCGCCATTAGTCGCCGACTATTCTTTCGATCCGGATGTGACAGCTGGGAAGGAAGCAGACAGAGAGAAGAGTAGCCTCTCGCCCTCACTATACCTTCACTTTGCTCTCTCTCTCTCTATCTCTAGGAATCTCTCACTCCCACTTCTTTCTGCTCTTACTCCCTCTCCCTCTCTTCTATCCACTCTCTCGTAATGTCATTTTCTTTGAAGCTTCGTCTGACATGACACTCAACAAGACATAATGTCAAAAAGTGGCTGACACTCTTTCTCTCTCTCTCTCGCTTGTCAGCCCTCGCCCTGTCAAGGACACGCTTATCGGAATCGATTGTAAAAAGGAAAAAAGAAGCGTTGTGGAAGGAAGTTAGAGAGATATGTACGTGTGTTTTAAGACAAGAATGGGCACGAATTGCAGAGAGCATCATGACGGTGGCTAGACTAGATAACTTGAACAGAATGAGAACGCAAACGAACGATTCGGCAGGGAGGGCATCGAGGATGCGTCGGACTGCGTGTTGGATGCACTCAAAGTCGCCGTTCCGCGTCCGCTTCGCCGCGCCTCTCGCGCCGAGCAGCCGGCAGCACTCGGCGCACTTGAAGCATGTCCGGTGCCAAACGACACGCGACACGATTACCTGCAAAAGATAGTATCAGAATAATTATGTAACTCGAAGATGACAACAAGAGAATCGTAACATGAACAGAAACAATGACCAAACCCTATCAATGATGAAGACATGCTCTCCGCATGCCGGGCACGATGGCAGCTGGACATCAACACCATTCCGTGCTTCGAAGATTAGCCGAGTCGGTGCGGCAGAACGGATCGCTTCTAGAATTTATAATACAGTAATCTCAATGTTGCATAATTATGAAATGTATAGAGAATTAAACCATTGGACAGTATACAGTACCTCGTTGTGTTTAAGAAGTACGAGAGCATACTGTAGCATGGAAAAGATTAAAAAATCTTAAAATGATAATAATCAGTGCTATCTAACTTGAATCCACTCGCTCGAGGCTCGAACGCAGGCAGACCAGGTAGGTTAAGAGTGCGAGGTGAACATTCGGGAAGCGGACGATCAAATCTCGCTCCGTTATCAAGACTGGAATGCCGAGAGTGTCCTCGGCCAACTCGAGCATCTAGCAAGAAATGAGACAAATCGTCGACCCTCCACCATCACCCGTCTCCTTGGTTCATTATTACCTATCTTTACCATTATCTTTATTATTTTGAAATTGAACATCCTTGTTATCAATCCTATATCAATGCTGTCGCTTTGAAATATCTTTCTTCCATGTACGATAATTAAAGAAAGTTAAGAAGATACCAGTCATGAACAAAACTTAGGAGACACTTACTGAGTCAAAAGAGATCTTGAAAGTAACATCCTCGCAGTCGGATATTGCGGATTTCCTCCTGCAAGAACCTTTTTTTAAAATAAAAGCTGGCATTTCAACAACATAAGAAAGAACAAGCAGTGATATGAAAGGATGAAAATCAACAACTAAAATGTTATAATTTGCAAAATGAAAACACAAACCTTTGTTCAAGTTCGGAAGCCATAAGTTTGGCAAGGAGCAGAAGGGGCGCATTCCAGTCACCGGCGAGCCATGCTCGAGATGGAGGGCTGCTGCCGCTGCTGCCGCCGCCGCCATCCAGCCACTCGCATAACTCCTGAAATAATACACAATTTCGAACACGACAACGTTCGGGACATTCCAGAAAACAAGAAGAAAGCAAACGAGCATGAATCATATTCTTACAAGGAAAACCTTTGGCAAAGGCATGTCATCTTAAGAAGAAGGGAAAAAATAGGTATAAGCTATTAGTCGACAAAGAAAAAAAGCTAAGGAAAACAAAAGAAAAAAAAAGAAATAAAAGACGGGCGCACCTTAACAGTCATGCCGTCGCTGGAAGGTGTAGCCGGCGGTGCATTCGCCAAAGAATGCCAGCCACTCCTGCCTGGCGCCCTCCTTGTTCCGTCCTCCCTGAATAGAATACTTTACTTCTGCCCCAAACAGCCGGGAACCATTTAATTCCTCCCAGTACCCCTGCACTCTCACCGCCCTTGCTCCAGTGCCACTCCCGGCCACTCTTTGGGCAACTTGCCAATGCTCCCCGAATTCTCGAAGCGAAGGCGCGAAATTCAAACTGCATTTCGCTCATGTAGAATGCATGATGACTTTTTCTCGTTTAATGTGATGTTTGATAATATGTTGGATGTACTTTTTGTAATGTGGCATTGATTGGTAGTGAATACCCGATACTTGCAAAATAGCTATGTATCAATCAGTCTATCTATCGCAGTAGAGGCAGATGATATGGCATAGAACTCCCCAAAGATGGAGATGATTCGTGATGGCAGCACTGCTCGTTTCCCTCCAGACTCTTGCTCTTTTTGTTTATGTCACTCTGCTTGGTTGCACGAGCCAGCACCGGACGGTTGCGCGTGGTGGCGAAAGCCGCATCTTATCAAGGCGACCGTGTTCGACCGGTGATAAGGGCATGGAGAGAGAGAGCGCGCGCGAGAGAGAGAGAGAGAGAGAGAGAGAAAGACAGACAGAGAGAAAGAGAGAGAAAAAGAGAAAGAGAGAGAGAGAGAGAGAGAGAGAGAGAGAGAGAGAAGGATAGGAGGAGAGTGTCCCGTGCTTTCACAGCTAGCAACACGGTCACTTGCTATCCCTCAGTGAGATTCCTCAGTGAGCGATGGCGAGACTCGGCGTTCTTTCCTTGCTGCTGTTGGTGTCCTTCTTGCTGTTCATCTCCTTCGCCTCCGCCTCTCCCAAGAAACACCATCACCATCGACATCGTCATGCCATTGCTGCCACTAATGATGACATTCAGACGTTGGTCCATTCCACAGTGGGAGTAGAGACAGGAAGTGGTGAAACACCACCACCGCTCCCAACTTGAGAACTGGTTGGCGGGCGGTTGGTGGTGCGGTTGGGTGGAAAGGGTGGAAGAATGATCCTGTTTACAGTGTTCCTCTCCGGCGACAGGAATCACTGAGGGCGCGTCTGATCAGACAGGGCAACTACCAGGACGTAGAGAAGCTACGCGCTCATCTGCTCAGACAGCGACTCGCTCGCAATGGAAATGAACCCGACAGCGAGATTGATGAGCTGCTCAAGAACTACATGGATGTATCTCGCTCTCTCTTTTTCCCCCTCTCTCTCTCGCTATCTCTCTCTCTTTCCCTCTCTCTCTCTCTCTTTCTCCCTTCTTCCCTCCCTCCCTCTCTCTCTCTCTATCACTCTCTCGCTCTATCTCTCTCTGTCTTTCTCTCTCTCCTCTCTCTCTCTCTGTCTCTCGCTCTCTCTCTTTCTCTCTCTGTCTCCTTGTCATGTCATGTCATCTCTGCTCTCTATTTTTGCATCACATAACAACTAGTAAAGTTTTTAGTGTAAAAAAGAACCACTAGCCTGTGCTCTCTGCAGGCACAGTACTACGGCGAGATCTCGATCGGCACTCCGGCTCAGAATTTCACGGTAATCTTCGACACGGGCTCGTCGAACCTCTGGATCCCGTCGAAGAAGTGCCCCTTCTACGATATCGCATGCAGTACGTAACGCATATCTGATAATAGAAAGAACAATAATAATGTGATTTGTGCGTGCCACAGAAAATGTAAGACGATTGAGTGTATGCAAATAGGCAGAAAAAAAAAATTTTTTTTTCTGAAAATATTTGCATATTTTCATATAGTACATGGCAGACAATTGTATGGTTTAAACAGTGCTCCATCACCGCTACGACTCGGGAGCATCGTCGACCTATGAACAGGACGGAAGAAAGATGGCTATTCAGTACGGCACGGGATCTATGAAGGGATTCATCTCAAAGGATCGCGTCTGTGTCAGTGAACACTAAATACAGTGGCGCTCAGAGAAACGTGAACTTTTGGTTTTTCACACATATTTTCCTTCAAAGTCTATGAAAGTTGATGAAATTTTCAGGGTTGCTTCTTCATACTGTCAGATAATTAGTAGCAGCTTATTGGTTTCATTGATCCACTACAGGGCTAGAAAAAATCAATAATTTGAATTACCTAGTTTTGCACATTTATGCGTGCTAGACAAAATGATTTATTTCTTTGGTATTCTGGTAATTTTTATTGTATAGATGGTTGATATTTATTCTAGAACATCTCTGTGATAACTTTTTGGTCTAATAGCTACTTTATCACATGCGATTACATGATGCCTGCCTCCAGGTCTCGATATATGCATGCGGCCTGAGATGCAGAAGGTATAGGAGGATAAAATCCATCATTTACTGCTATACTATGGTAATAATGATTTTAACTTATTTTCAGAGAATCATTGAACTTATGCAGAAGGCTATTTGAGCTGTGGAAATTAAGTGCCAGCTATTTGTGCACACTTTAGATACCACGGTCAACTTTGGTCCGCAGCGCGGAAGTACTAAAAGTGACGTTGTGCAGGGGTACGTTTTTGGAAAACGGTTTTGTCTATCTATTGTGATAGTTAATAGGCTTTTCCACATTCAGAAGCCCTATTTGATCCCCGGTTTGAAGAGGCCACAAGGAACAGTAGATTGTTTGAATGAACACTGCCATAGAGGAGTACGGTGTATTCACGGCTGTCTGTTTTACCTAATCACAACCTTGAATTAGCAAATTGAGATTTAGGCTATTGCAGAACGCTCTGTTGTATCGATTAAGGTTAATTTCGACACGAGCTAAAAAATTTCAGGTTTAGTTTCCTGCCTTCTAGAGCACCGTCCAATTCTAAGGTTAGGAACATTCAAACGATCTACCCCTTACTTTGTGGCCTCGTGATGCCAGAGATGAAATATAGCTTCTGAATGTGGAAAATCCTGTTAACTATCATTATAGATAGGCAAAACGGTATTCCAATCACGCAGCCCTGCACAACACACCAATTTTGGTACTTCAGCGCAGCGGTCCAAAGTTCACGGGGTTGTTCAAAGTGTGCAAAAATTGTTAGCACCTATTTTTCACAGCGCAATTAACCATTTAAATTAGTTTAGTTATTACCTTCGAATATTTGACATCATTAATACTCTAGGCACAGCAGTAAATGATGGATTTTATCCTCCTGTACCTTCTGCATCTCAGGCCGCATGCATGGATCGCGACCTGGAGGCAGGCATCATGTAACCGCATGTGATAAAATAGCTATTAGACCAAAAAGTTATCACAGAGATGTTCTAGAATAAATATCAACCATCTATACAATAAAAATTACCAGAATACCAAAGAAATAAATCATTTTGTCTAAATGTGCAAAACTAGGTAATTCAAATTATTGATTTTTTCTAGCCCTGTAGTGGATCAATGAAACCAATAAGCTGCTACTAATTATCTGACAGTATAAAGAAGCAACCCTGAAAATTTCATTAACTTTCATAAACTTTGAAGGAAAATATGTGTGAATAACCAAAAGTTCACGTTTCTCTGAGCGCCACTGTACTTTCGCTCACTCACTTTTCTAAGCCCGTTCTTTTCCCCTCTATCGCTTCCACTAATGCTTGAATCATCTTCTATCTCTCTCTCCATCTCTCTATCTCACTCTCTAGCTCAACTTCTCTCTCTCTCTCTCGTTTCTTCATCTCATTTATTCAATCAACTGTCTCATCTTAGCTTGACTGCCATTCTCTTCGCTCAGTATGGTCAAGGAGAGGAAATGAGTAGGGAGTGAGAGCAGTGGCAGAGAATAGAATGGATGAGATGAGATGAAGGAGAAGGAGGGAGGGTGTAACTGACCCAATCTCCTTGCCGGGGACTGCCACGAGGGAGGCCAACCAGCCGGCCCTCTCTCACTTCATCGCGCCCTCCTCCCGCCTCAGATCTCACCGGGCTCTCTCTCTCACCGGCATAAACCTTGGTGTCTTGATTAATGGCGACCTGAATGGGCAGCTAATGGACAAGAAGGCAACGTATTGTGGCGAGAGTGTAATGCGAGAATGTAAGATTTGTCTCGCACACCGAATTCATACAATTAGCCCCATTCACATTCGTATTTGGCAAATTCTCAAGCTTTAAAGGGCTTCAAAGTTAGATTAGAGAACACCAAATTTACATTCCTGCGTAGTGCATAGCTTGTTGAAAAAGGCAACAATGAATGACTAAGTGCCCTCCAGGTGGCTACGGTGTGCGCGTCATCGCAAGGCTTCGCCGAAGCAACATCCGAGCCAGGTCTGACGTTCGTGGCTGCCAAGTTCGATGGCATCTTCGGCATGGCCTACCCTTCCATCGCTGTCCTCGGCGTCCAGCCCGTCTTCCACTCGCTCGTCGAGCAGAAGCAGGTGCCGTCGCCGCAGTTCGCCTTCTGGCTCAACCGGTTTGTGATTTGGTCGTTGCTTCATATTCTCTCTAAGATGTTCCCTCATGAATATACATATGAGATAATTGTTTCACTCTGAGAATCCTCTGAAAATTTGTTACTGTAAGTATATGTATGTACATACATAGTTATAATCAGGTATATATTGCTATGATTCATCAAATCTTTTTTAAACTTTGTCTTACAGTAACCCTGAGTCCGAGCTCGGCGGCGAGATCACGTTCGGTGGCACTGACTCGCGTCGATTCGTTGCGCCCATCGTCTATGTGCCCGTGACGCGCCAGGCTTATTGGCAGTTCAAGATGGACACGGTCTCTTGCCTTTCTTTCTCTCTCTCTCTTCCACATGGCTCACAAGGAAACATGTTCTAACAATGACTGATTGCAGGCAATCCCGAAATTTTTCTCGCTTTCGAAAAACGACAGAAATTTTTTTGAAGAGCCATAAAAAAGGACACTCCTAAAAGCACAATAAATGGCAAAAAAAGAAAACAATTTCAATTAATTGAAGGTGTCTGGAAACGGCGCATCCGTCGCATGCCCGTCAGGCTGCCAGGCAATCGCTGACACCGGAACATCCCTGATTGCTGGCCCCAAGGCTCAGGTCGAAGCCATCCAGAAGTTCATCGGAGCCGAGCCTCTCTTCAAGGGAGAGGTATACTTCCTTTGCATCTGAGAATTCTTCGCCTGATTTAAAATGTATTTTCAACTGTGCATGTATTGTCATCATACTAGCCACGGGAATAGAATCACTAACCTCGCGAGGTGAAGTTATTAATGTTCTCCATTCTGCCCAAGAAGTACACAACTTCTTTTTTTCCTCTTCTTGTCTCCTGATAACACGGGAGGGCTCACAACCCGAAAACACTTTAATGCTCTTGTTGTTCGCTTTGTGAGTCATAAGCTGTGGAATATTACACCCTTTTTTGCTCGCTCGTTTAACACATTTCTGGGCACCAAAATGGGAAAAGGGCAGGAAAAATTGATATTATATAGGCAATAAATAATATATAAATCGGATACAAACAAATGACAACTTATATTCTTTCAGTACATGATTCCATGCGACAAAGTGCCGACGCTGCCTCCGATTGGCTTTGTGATCGGCGGGCAGGAGTATCAGCTCAAGGGAGAAGATTACGTTCTCAACGTTGGTGTCCTCAATAGTAACCCAGAAAAATAGTTAATTGAGAAAATTAATTTTACTGCTAATTGCTTTCAATATTGAATAATAGGTGACTACAATGGGCAAGTCAATCTGCCTCTCCGGCTTCATCGGAATGGACTTCCCACCTAGCGTCGGCGACCTGTGGATTCTCGGAGATGTCTTCATTGGCCGGTCTGAATCTTTACATTTCTCTCTCTCTCTCTCTCTCTCTCTCTCTCTTTCTTTCTCTCTCGGTCTCTGTCTCTCACTCTCAAACAGGCTTTGTCTCTGCTTGTTTCTCACTCCATAATTATTCATTTCGACTTTTTCCACAATTATACTGAGATTATGACATTATTCATGAAAAAAATTGAAAGCATTCCTAAATTCTTCAGCTTCTACACGGTGTTCGACGTTGGCCAGAACAGAGTGGGCTTCGCGCAAGCCAAGGAGGAGGACGGCACAGCTGCGGGGCTGCCCGTCATTCCATTCCTGAGCAGCCGTTCTGCCGAGGAGAAGAAGGAGAACCTCGAGGAGGCACTCCGCTCTGCTCAGCGCAGTGACAAGGATGACACTGACAACTTCTTCTTCTGACCAATCGTCAATCTTCTCTCCCTTCTCTTCTCCCTCTCGCCCTCTCGGATCGCCAACTAATTTATGAAACAAAGAATATATTTAGAAGAATATCATCATTATGCTCAAACTTTGTTGAATCACGAAAAGTGCCATCTTTGTTAACGAATTGACTCTTGGAGCACATGGAGGACAGGTTCCCTCTTATCTAACTGCTCTCGTACCTCATTAAAACCCTCATTTTTTTACGACTCTTTCGGATGCCATGCCCGCTTTTATTATATTTCTAAAAATTATCACTAGACTGGTAGGTACCTGATTAATTATTGTTTCACTTAATATCCATGACATTTTCTTTAAAACCTTTTATGTTTTAAACGAAATAAAGTAAACACACAGTATAAACAAACAATGACTTTATAATGAAGTAAACTCCCTATACAATCTTTCGGTAAACTCCCTATACAATACAATCATCATAGTTTAAAAAAGCAAAATGTGAAAAAGTGAGTTTCTTTGGAGCCACGTGAAAGTGCCGTGGCGAAGGTTTTTTCCCTCTCTTTTTCCCTCCGGGACATTACACAACATCCTGACGTGGCATTCTGTTATGTTTCTTCTTTCTTACTCCTAAGCTTACGGGCTAAACTTTCGCCTTTTGACACGTGCGCAGCTGGTGGAGGAGAAGGAGTCAAAACACGTCCGTGGTCATGGTGAGGAACGACGATTGATGGGGCGGGCAAGACTCGTGGGACAGGGCTCTTTTTTTTCGGAGATGGCCAATCTCACTCCCACTCCCCTTTGGAGAGCAGAGTCTGCTCTGGAGTGAGGCACGAAAATAGATGGGAGAAACTGGAGAAATATGACAGACGGGAGAATTTTTTCACATTCTAAAGATCATCTTTTTCCACGTCTGAAAGATGAGGAGTAACAGTTAGCTGCTTAAATAGCCACAAATACCAGACAGAGACAACACAGAACATCCGACATTTCCGAAAGACCCTCGGGGGCTCAAAGATCATCAATTGAAGATTTTGAAGAGTCATGCCAGTTTGGGAGGAGAGATATTGGCAGATTCTTGTGGAGGCAGGTGTCGTCTGCCGCGTACTCTCTCTTGCTAGCCAATGTCTTTCTTATTCTTATCCATCCAAGCACTAGTTCTTGAAACCTATCAGATGGCGTTTACTAGGATATCTCCCGTTCTTCGCACCTCTCATCCTTGTCAGGAGCCCTCTCATACCTCACTCATCCTCCTGCACACCCCCCCCCCCCAACTCCACGGGTGTCGTGTTTCTCTATATTTTCCCCCGTTTGCTCATTCTCTTTCGAACGGCCTGCTGAAAGTTGTGACTTTTGCACTCAAATAAAGAAATATTCTTATTGCAGAATTTATTATTTTATGAGTTTTTTGCACTTGTATTGCCAATGCAATTCCTGTCCGTTTCAATCCCTAACTTTCAAGCTTAGTCATCATAAACAGCGAAAAAAATGTTTTCAATTCACATTCTTTAACTTTTAAAAGCCCTTCATTAAGGCGGCGTGTGATTCATCTAGAGGGTTTCATTATGATTGGCAATCTTCGAAATGTTTATCAAAGAAGAAAAAAAGCGAAACTCGTATGCACTTACAGATGGATACACTTATTGTTGGCATCGTCTCTTATTGTCCGTTAAAAAAGTGCTTCTAGGCGACTGGCGAGCCGGCGCAGTTAAATTTTCGTTCAAAATCTGTTTCTGACAGAGCGACGCAGTGAGTCGAGATCCTACGCGCCAAAGAGAATGCGTCTCCGAATTCTACTGCGAATTTTGTTGATACTAAGGCAGGTGTCACTTTTCTCTGTTTTGAAAAGATTTTAAATACTTGAGATGCCTTTACGTAATCCATGGATTAGTGATCAGCGACTTGATCGAGAAGGGCTTAAAATCGAGGCCGAGCAACGGTAACGCGAGCAGCTCACTCAAGGCAAGAAAAGTGCAAGGAGAGAAGAACGAGAGGCAACCATCCAGGAAAGAAAGTAGAGAAGAAAGAGAGAGAGAGAGAGAGAGAGAGAGGAAAGGTGATCTCTTTCTTAGGTGCACGTGGGCTTCTATCTCGAAAGCATCGGCAACTTCCGAGCGCAAGAAATGGTGGGTGGCCTGCCTGTTCTGTTCGGTAGTTCAATTCCTGCTTGCCGAGCCCACTTACCATAGGGCACTTCTAGCAACCTTCTCCATCTATGGAGCCATTTGTTCTCACAGTCCTTCGACGTCGATCTCTACGTGTACCTCTCGTGGCGTGACTCCCGACTCGCTCACAATCAGTCCAAGCACATCCTCGTCAACGACCCTCGCATCAGAGAGCAAATCTGGTATCATTTTATTTTTCCACTTGTCGAAGAAATAATGTTATATTTCTATGTAATGAGTGAAAAAATATAGCATATTTTTTCAGTCATTTCAGTAATAGTATTTTATGACGTATTCATACGAATGTTTCAAAGGCTACCCGATTTGTACTTTGCGAACGCGCGGCAAGCACATTTTGAAGATGTCACCGTTCCAAACTTTAACATCTTCATCGCCAACGATGGCATGGTCGCATATTCATGCAGGTCATAACTAAATATCTTTCGGAAGAATCTTCTATATATGTATGAAGTAGTACAAATATTTATTTTATATATTCAAAAAAAACGGATTGAAGGTATATATTTCCAGAGCGACCTGTTCCATTTCATGCACCCTCCAGCTCAAGAAGTACCCGATGGACCGTCAGAAATGCTACATCCGCGTGCTTAGCTGTCAGTCCTGCCTGTTGCCTGAATGGCCATCGTCATGGCCAGTTTGCAGATGCACACATCGCTGACGAGGTGGACGTCAGCTGGCTCTCCAAAGGGCCAATTCGATACAACCCAGAGATTGGGCTGCCCGAGTTTGAAATCTCACGCGTCGATGAGAGCTACTGCAATGGCACCTACCGTTACGCTCTGACAGAGTACTCGCATAAGATTGGTTAGATTGCTTCATCTCTCTTTCTCTCTCCTCTCACTCCTTCTCTCGCTTCTCTCTAGCTTTCTCTCTCTCCTTCTCTCTCTCTCTCCCTCTATCTCTGCTCTCTCTCTCTATCCCTCGGTCTCTCTCGCCCATATCTAAATCCTAGACCTATTTCAGGCAACTTCTCATGCCTCATGGGCAACATTTACCTGACGCGCTCGATCGGCTACAACTTGGTCCAGTCATACATCCCGACCGGACTGATTGTCATGATCTCTTGGGTCTCCTTCTGGATTGACCGGAAGGGTATGGATTCTGGATTCTTGTTTTGTCTTCTAGCATGCATTAGATTCTTTGTGGCTTTTATTAATTAATTCAAAAAAAAATTTTTTTTTTTACTTCTAGCTGTCCCAGCACGAGTGACCGTGAGCTTCACGACGCTCGTCTCGCTGACGACTTTGGTATGAGCATTCGTCGTTTGATATTCTTCGTGTCAAGAAGAGATGATCCTCTTTCAGGGAAGCGGTCTTCGTTTCGGCCTGCCACAAGTGAGCTACGCCAAGGCGATCGACTACTGGTTTGGAGGTGTGAAGTCTCTGACGAGGTGAAAAAAAGGCGAATGCTCAAACCGTTCGCAGCCTGCATGTTCTTCGTGATCTGCGCCCTCCTCGAGTACGCCCTCGTCAACACGTACATGCGCAAGTCGGAGCGCTTCCAGAGAATGTCCACGAATCTCGTCTCACAATCAAAGAGTTCCTTTCTTTTATTTATTTCCGAAATGACAACTTTACTTACAGAGAAGAAGTCGTAGAGGTAATTGAAATGAACTAGACATTTTCAGGTCGCAGAGGTGCCGTTGCATCCACTCAACACTTTGATAGCAGCGAAGAAGAAGAAGGAGAAGCGGACAGTCCAGTCAAAAAGGTGGCTGAAGCACTCAAGGTTAGAAGCCATCTTGTCTGCCAGCCAAGATATTCTTCTTCTTTAAGACGACGCTCTCTCCCAAGACAAGACAGCGTAACTACAAGCCAGTTCCGAATGGAAGCGCTCTGAAAGAGAATGGTTAGAGAGCTGCGTGACATGAGATTACATTCAACTCACTTGCTCACTGACTTATGTATTGTATACTTCTCTGCCAGGAGACACTCGCCTACAAATGATCAACGAAGCCTTCACAGCTGAGATCCACAACGACGGTCCTGTGAGTGAGAGGAATGGCCGGCTTCAAATGTCGCCAATACCCATTCTTCGGAGAGGTTCGCAGTCATCACTTACAAATCATTTTATCATTTCATCATGTTGCATCATTTCCTGTTTCCGCTATTGCAGGGAACACGATGGATCAGTCGTACTATGACAACGTGACACCAAGGCGAAGCTTGCGGAATGCTTACGATGAGGTAGAGGTCTCAATTCACTTAATAAAATATACATAGGTTTTAAAATAAAAGTTTAGTCGCCTCCTCCACTTTATTCGAATATGCTCGCCGATTCGGAGAGTGAAGGGTACAGTGGTGCCAAAGTAAACGGTCACACTAAGAAAAAGAAGGCGGTGTTCTTGAAGAGGGAGCCCTCTAGGAACGGCGGAAGCCCTTCGGTCCTTACAGTCACTGCAGCAAGCTATTCCAAGGTACCGATTCATTCCGCACTTGGATTCCCTTTATCTTTTTATGAAATCTTATTTTTATATGTAAGAATAAATATTAAAATAAATAAAGAAAAAAATTAATTCCAGATTGCTTCCGGGAGCTCTCGACACGCGTTGCTAATTGATAAGACGTGTCGATTTCTATTCCCAGTAATGTGGTGCATATTTAATTTTATTTACTGGTGGTACTACCTCGTGTATGACAACAAGGAACTGCATTGATTTATTGTGAAGCTTCACCTGAACTCTGACATAAATGACCTCAAAAAATAATAAGGCTTTCAGTAAGTGAATCATGACTGTATACATACATACATAGCATTTTCACAATCAAATTTTAAACAATCTGACAATGAGCGAGCTCGAGGACAAAAATAAATGAGCGTGTTTATTATGATGAACAAGCAGTTCAGCGAACAGCTTGAACAAAACACGTCTGTCACATCTCGAGCTACATGAAATAGTATAGGTAATCCGACATAATCTTCCGAGTTTGTTTCTCTGAGTGAGAGAAAATTCCATTTTTGCTTGAAAGACTCTCGAGGAGTGATTGATGGGCTTATTTCGACATCAACGTAAGAGAGGGAGGCTTTAAACATAATCTCCTTTGACGGGAAAAAAAACTTCCAGCACCCTTAAAAAGGCCGTAGGGCCTCATAGAGCGACACTAACAGCTGGCATATGGTCAAAGAATGTTTTCTTTTGAAAATTTCTAGGTTTACGTCTTCAACATTTTCTTTACTAGTTTATTCTTGCTTTTTACTAAATGCTTCAGCCTACAGGCATGATAAGTTTTTCGATTGCACTCATGGCTGCTACATCGTGGCTGATTATGCGGTTTGTTTCATTCCAACCTATTAACATGATTTTTTTTTTGAAGTTGCAATATCCTTTCACTATTCATTCGCCAAATGTTAATACGATAAAAAAATCTGATTGCAGATCCTCCACGGCCACCATCACATATTTCAACATAAAAGAACTATTGGAGAAACATGCAAAGTCTCGTCCACGAAATGATCATCCAGAGCAACCGTTAAGAGTTCGTGCATCAAGCAAAATGAGATATGAATAAAACCCTCAGCTACCATGTGCTACCTCTTCAGGTCTATGTCGGCTTATATCTGGAAAGTATTGGAAACTTCCGCTCTCAGGAAATGGTTAGACATTGTGTCTGAAAATCAACCAAAACATCTTCTCATGCCCTTTCCAATCGAGGCCTTCGACGTTGACCTCTATGTCTACATGTCTTGGCTCGACACTCGTCTCGCACACAACAGATCCAAGCATGTACTAATCAATGACGACTCCATTCGGAAGCTTCTTTGGTGAGATCATGAAGGACTAATGAACGGACAAGAATAGTCCTTCTTCAGGTTGCCCGATTTGTACTTTGCAAATGCGAGGCAGGCACACTTCGAGGATGTAACGGTGCCGAATTTCAATCTCTTCATTTCGAATGACGGGATGGTCTCCTATTCATGCAGGTTCTCCCTTATTTAGCTATAAAAAAAGGTAATGAAATTTGAATTTTTCAGGGCCACATGCACCATTTCGTGCATTCTGCAACTGCAGAATTACCCGATGGATCGGCAGAGATGTTCAATTCAGCTGCTTAGTTGTGAGTCCTTGATTTAGAATTTAAATCACAAAAACTTATTATAACACGAGTGGATAATTACAGATGCTCACGTCTCTAGTGAGGTGGACGTCCACTGGTTCACCCGAGACCCTATTCGATACAATCCAGACATCGGGCTGCCCGAGTTCACGATTACGAACGTCACTCAGGGCTACTGCGATGGCACCTATCACTACGCTGTCACCGAGGAGTCGGACTGCATTGGTCTCGAAAAGAATTTGCGCAATAGCCATCTGCAGTAACCCTAAGTCTTCAGGAACATTCTCATGCCTGACTGCGAACATTCACTTGTCTCGTTCGATCGGCTACAACTTGGTGCAAAGCTACATTCCGACGAGCCTCGTCGTCATGATCTCCTGGGTCTCCTTCTGGATCGACCGGCGAGGTTAGAGCTTCCCCCTGCTGAGCAGGAGGTTGAAGAATATCTTTTCCACTCCTTCTACATACATATTCAGCAGTCCCTGCTCGAGTGACTCTCAGCTTCACTGCTCTCGTGTCACTGACTACTCTGGTTGACATTCCTTTTACCTTATTCTATTCATGAAATCATTATTTACGTATATACAGGGAAGCGGACTTCGTTTTGGCCTACCACAAGTGAGCTACGCGAAAGCAATCGACTTTTGGTTTGGAGGTGGTAAACAGAAAGCTTAAAAAAGTCTTCACTACATTGATATGAATTCACTTAATTATTTCATTATTCGTCTAATTGCTTATTTATTTGTATTATAGCATGCATGTTCTTCGTCATTTGTGCCTTGGTCGAATACGCTCTCGTCAATACTTATATGCGAAAAGCAGACAAATTTGAACAACTTACCAAGGATATGGAGGCTACGAAAACTCCAGGTATTATCGTTAACATTGACTTATAACCACTCTTTATGCTGCCAAACAACTCGAATTTATTTTACAGGAAGAAAGAACGCTTTGAAATCAAACATTCGGACTCACGTTGAGTGCAGTGACGAAGAGTCAACGTTTTCACGATTGAGAGACACAATCAATGTAGGTTGCGCATTCGTTTTCATTCTTTCTGGGTATGCATAGATGTGCTCCTCCTTGCAGGGCACTCTTGCTAATGCGAAGAAGCGTCGAGGTTATCAACCCGTGGAAAATGGACCCATCGGTAGACCATTTTTTCATGTTAGCTCGGATTGGCTTCGTTTTTAACACCATGAAAGAAAACGCATCCCTTGAAGGCATCTGCAAAAATATACATGTCAGCAAGTCGAGCGAATAATACGTCAGCTTTTGCCGGCAACAGCGCGAGCACACATTCTCAGATGGTCTCTGAATGGAACATCCGACTCGTGGCCTGCTGGAAGCGCATCAACATTTTTCAACAAAAGTTGGATTATTACTAGAGTTCTGTATACTATTTAGTGAGTTTCGTCTAACATCTATTGTTCTTTTTTAAGGAATGACAGGGGTGCCGTCATTCTACGAAAACTTCCCACATCTTCTAAGTGAAGATACAACATCGATTAGCGACGTTGATCTTACGGTACGATCTTTTTTGATTTAGAAATTTTCTCCTTCTTGAAAAAAGAACACTAAGATCTCTTTGCTTCTTTGTAGATGCACGAAGACGAGAAGAGTCTTTAAGCTCGCACGGAACTGAAAAATCAGGAGATAAAATCGCGGAAAAATTCGTCTGCCAAGCTTTTCAAAGCCATTGCCGCCGCTGCGAATCCGGTTGCTTCAACAACAGCCCTCTACTATCGGGCTAGCCTTTCTTCAACATATCTTTTCACTTTTTGAGAATTCTGAATCCATAATAAAAATGTGTGTTTTTTCCAGATATCTCGAATGAACTCGAGGGTCGCTCTACGAATTGACAAATCTTGTCGACTGCTGTTCCCAATTCTCTTTTTCCTCTTTAACTTTGCCTACTGGTGGTATTATCTTGTCCATCAGAATGAGTCCCCAGTCTAATGTATGTATCTACGTAGCATTCCTTGATTCGCATCGATATGAATCGCCATTTATTAAAAGCAGATACTCTTCCTATCTGTGAGTTAAGAAGAGATTACCTATAACCATTGTTCATGAATATGACGTCAGATACACCTCTGACAATTAGACACCATCAGCGACAGGGGATTTGTGCTCCTTGGAATCGGGCTTGTTCCGCTTGGTGTTGTGGTTAGCAGCAGCACAATTGGACGACGTCGAGGGCTGGTCGGGATTCTTGGCGTCATTCATGACAGCCGCGGAGGATGGAATGACTTCGAATAATGTCTTGGCAATGTTGTGGTTGGCAGTGGAAGAGAAGCGAGGCGAGCGGATGCGGCGCAAGCGGGAGGAGCGACGGCGGACGGGAGGAGGCGCGACGAGGACGTACTCGGGCAGCACGGCCGCCAGCGAGGGAAAGACACGCACGCCCGCGTCGCGCACCGGATACACCCACCTGGACGGGGCCATAGAGTAGTCACTCGCTACCAACCATTTGAAATAGTCGCAAGCACTTCGTTATATGTATTTCTGCATAACTAATGGGAAAAAAAGAGTAAATATTATGAATATTACTTACCATATGAGCAAAATTGGATGAATGAAAGCGTTTAGAAGAGGTAAGCAGATGAAGCTGAGCTCGAGACCGACTCGCACACACTGAACAGAGCAGAATACTTATCAGTCAAACTAATTAATTCAATTTTAATTAATTTGATTAATTGACCAATCCATGAAGAAAATAAAGTTGGAAATGCTCTCAACCTCATAGCACGGTGCTTTCAACATGAATCGATACAAGATTAGAGCGCCGGAAGCTAGAAAGGAGAGCTGCCAGAGCAGCGTTTCAACGGTAACGACGTCTGAAAATAATTGAAATGTAAATGAGGCCTCGCGTGTGGAAGCGAATTAAAAAAAACCCTCGCCTCTAACTGAATGTGAGAAAACGGTTCTGCGATCAAAGAAGGCCGGATTTGGCTCGACACATATTGATATGGAGAGGACGGCGAAAGCATGGAGTGCAATGAGCAGAGTGAGCAGATAGAAGGAACGCTCCGTCTCGCGCAGGGCGAGCAGAGGCGAACACTGTATACAACAGTTTTTTATTTCCATACTTTTACAGCAGTAATAACCTACAAACAGTTCATTTCCCAACTATATAGCATTTTAGTTGCGAACTTGTTAAATCTCATCTCTAACAGTATGTATTTTACTACAACTTACTAACACTTTGCATTAAATATTATGCAAGTGTTGCGACTTTATTTCTCTATTTGTATATGTTTATGCAAAGGAAGCACACTTCAGAAGTAGAAAAGTAATCAACCTGTTTCATGGCAAGAATTCCATCATCACCATCAAATGCAGTGAAGAGAAGAGTGACGCCGACGGTGAGTGCAGCGACCACTGCTTGCCATGCCGAGCACAGCCACTCGTACGGGATGGGGCGACGTGATTCTCTTCAATCAATATGATGGGCGCAGAAAGGAAAAGTAGATCAAAACAAAAGTTGGAGATCAAAACTCTATGTTCTGACTTGTATTTCTCATTGATACGAACTGCCAGAATGCTTATGAGGAAACCCGCGTGGATGTAACAAAAGAATAGAGGAAATGCCTGAAAGTATGTGGTTATTGATTGGTTTGATAATCAAATATATGATTCAAAACAAATATTGAACTACCTGAAGCTTGCATGCCGCGGTGTTGGTAAGATGCATGCAAGGTCTATACAAGGAAAAAAGAAGAAAGACATTTCGGGATAGCTGTAGACCAGATATGAGCGAGAAGTTGATAGAAACGGCCGCCTAAAAACTCATCAAAGCTTATGCTGTTGTCATCGTGCACGAGGAGGAATGGAAAGACGACCAACCAGTTGTCTCCTCTGAGCGTACGGAATGGGAGCTGCTCGATGAATGAAGAGAACTACGACGCAGTTCAGTGTCAACGACAACGCGGCAAGGCTCACTTGGACAATGTGGATGCACCTCAATGCCATGCCATTCAATCTATTCATGTTCTAAAATTGCGGCTTAAAAAACATGATCTTAAAAAGGCCACGATATAATTGCAGCATTAAGCAAAATTATGCTGGAAAAAAACCACGATAAATTGTGATGGAAAAAAATGGCGATACCAAGTGTGCACGTCGGCGAAGGCGAGACTGCAGTTGGCGGGCGTCTCAGGTGGCGGGAGCAGCGGCTTCTCCATCATCCACTTCTCCTCGTCTCAACAAGAAGCTATTCGCGACGAGTAGTGCTCCTTGCATGGTGCTACCATTATAGTGTGCTGGAGAAGAGGGAATGAAAGAGTGTGTTGAGGAGCAATTGACTAGTGGACGTCCAGCTGGGGCGCTCAGTTCTCAGTTGTAGTGCCTCTCTATCTCTCTTTCTCTCTCTCTCTCTCTCTCTCTCTCTCTCTCTCTGTCTATCACCACCTCCCTCTCTCTCCTATGCCATTCCCGTCTCTTCTATTCTCCTCTCTCTTATCTTTCCTGCCTACTACTCAACACCACTTCTGCTGCCACTTTTTTATTCAAGTTCTCTTCTCTTCCTCTCTCATCACTCTCCCCTCGTCTCGCTCTCTCTCTCTCAATTCCTCCCCCTCTCTCCTTCTCTCTCTCTCCTTCTCTCTCTCTATGATGTATCTCCTAAGCTTCAGCTCCGTTTCTCTTCCATCCCCAGCAGCTTCCTCCTCGTGGCCATGCCCATCCAATCCGCGCTTCATTCTGCCAAAAGGAGTCCCGAAGTCGTCCATTTTCTCCTTCTCGCCTCTCTACTCCTCTCTCTTTCTCTTGCTCTCTTGCCCTCTCTCTTCCTCCGCACTCTCTGCCCTTGCTTAGTTATTCACGGCCTATTCACTTAGGATAGTCTTCTGCTCTTTCTGCTTCTTTCAGACGCCGCCCGCCTCTCCTCAGTAATGCTCGCCAGCAATGAGACGCATCAGTTGTCATCACCGGAATTAAGTGATTTACGAAAACAACCAGCAAAAAGTAGACGTCACTTTCTGAAAACCATCCGGTTTAATGTCGTTTGCAGGAAGGCTAAAAGAAGCGAGCCTTCTCTAACCTGCGTGTAACCAATGCCCGTGGCAGATGAGAAAGCAGCGGTGTGCGCGAAGAATGCAGCTGGAACGATGTGTATATGCATAGAACGAAAAGATTGCGTATTCAACTTAAGGAATCGCTGGATTTTCCTTTTTTAATACTTACCTTACGTTGTTTATGGTGCGCGTCATCGATGTCATGTCGTAGACGACCATTCAGCAATCCGCCAGAATGCTCGTTTTAATCGTGTTCAGTCATTCTATAGTAATTTTTTTTGCTATTTTAGTATTGCTAGTCGAAAGTATGCTTAGAATCCATTTATATGTAACGAACAAAGTTTTTAAGGCATTCGGGGTGTAAAAAGGAAACGAAGAACATTAGAGAAATAGCAGATACCCAATAAAAGTATCCGATATTTTTCCTCAAAGAAACATATTATATGTAGTTTTTACTGCTCTTTCTTATGGACGATTCGATTCTTTGGACGTAATGGTAAAAAAAAGTTATTACCTGAAAATCACATTTCAAAATATTAAATGGGACAAAAGTCATATAAATTTTATTTTTCGAAAATGGTCTCCACGGACTGCTTTGTGTAGTTTTGAACAAGGAATCTACCACTGAAAAGATTATCGAGAAATATTAAGCATAACGGTAGATATGGTCTTCCAAATTTTGGAGCATTTTTACTTATAACTAAGGCAAAAAAAAATTTCGGAAACTTTTTGACCCCCTAAAATCCGTTATGAACACTAAATGCATCCCTCATAATGTTTTCAAAGTTATAAAAAAATAAAAAAAATTCTAGGGCAAGCCTCCTTGAGTCTTACAGAGAGGCTCTCTTAAGAAGCGCCTTGATCGAGGATCATTCTCTATTTTGTATTAATTGCGTAATGTCAAGTATGTTTGTGATGTTTAAAAAAAGTGACCTTAATATCCGTGATATCGATGCTTCTTTGCTTGTACTATACTCGTGAAGACATGCAGTAATACTACTGTTTTAACAGAGTTGCCGTGTGTCTTCTGAGGTCGAGCGGCCATGCTGATGTGAGCCGGCATCCTCTCGCTCCAAGTCTCAGAAGTCATCGCCCGCGAGTCGTACTCCACAGAATAGGACAATCTTCCAAGTTGGATTCCCTCTGCTTAGCAAATGTTTTTTTTTAAAAATTAACTGTGAATCAAGGAGAGGTCTTTTACAAGATGTATTGCCATAACACAAAGCAAAGAAATTCCCGTTTATTGTTTAAGATAAATTTTACTTCTTCTTCATCAGATGTATGATCTTTTTATACGTTAATTTCTTCGCACAACCATATTCTTCAATGTCAGCTTGCGTCGCGGGCAGACCCGAGCGAGATCAGCCTCTTCTCGTATACTCCATAGAACGTAGCCACTGGAGATGCCAACCAGGTGCAGAGCAATCTGAGCAAGGATGCGCAGGTTAGCAGCTCTAACTCTCTCTTTCTCTCTCTCTCTCTCTTCGCTGACTTGTCACACCCCTTTTGCTTGATTCACTAGAAATTGAAAGGTTGCACACCATGCATCCAGTGTTGAGATTCGCATGTCCAGCTACCAGAGATATTTATTACGATTGACAATGAGGGTGTTTTACTTGGGCTGTAATGGAAGGAGCAAACTTGGAAGCAGTGACGATGGCGAAGATAAAATGAATCTTTATTTCAATTACAATGTGTGATTGTGGTTTTTTTTTCTTCAAATATCAATCAACTAGTTGATCTAAGGAGGGCGATGTGTGGAAATGGATAGCTGACTTCTTTGTATCATTCGTTATTCCAACGTCCAAGACATGGACTCAACTCCTTGAGGAAACGCCCGATCATTCGCTTCGACAGCTCATTCTCGGATGGCACTCCTCGAGCGCCTTCTCCAGTTCTGCTGAGAAAGAGCGAGACCAACCGACTGCGAAGCAAGGAAGAGGCCAGGAATGGTGGAGGAGGAGGAAGTGTACCGTGGTGGGTGCAAGAGATGCAGAGCTGGCCGAGTATGACAGGGAAGACGGCGGAGGCATCGTGGCCAGAGTCACTCGATCCATCGTTGCTGTTTATTGCTAATTATTATGCTTGTAGCTGTTAGATCACTCATTATTGAAACTTCAGGGACAACATAAAATTGCACATTCCGGTGTCCGATGTTTAACTCGATATATTTTTGCCTTCTTGAACCATACAATGTTTCTCCTCTACTTCAGTCCCTTTCTCTTGCTCTCTCTCTCTCTCTCTCTGTCTTCCTCCCTCAGAAATGCCCACCAGCAATGAGACCCATCAGTTGTCATCACCGAAATAAAGAGCGATTCAAGAAAACAACCATCAAAAAGTCGATATCACTTTCTGAAAAAGAAATACTAAGAAGAGTGTAGAATGAATGATTCAGACCGAGAAAACCGAGCGGACGTTTCATGGTTCCATTTTGTCTTTCGATCATTTAGCATTCGTGAAAATTTTTTAAAAATATAAATCAAGTAAATGAATTTGGGGAAAAACGAACGGATGAATGAATGTCGTAAGTGGAGGCAGCTAAAGCGGTTTCTTTTGCATCTATTGATGAAGACAATGAGCAGCCAATGTACATACATACATATGTATGTAAGTGTTCGTGGAAGAGGCACCGCTCTCCATTCCATTACATTTGTTCTCGACAACTGGCATCTTCTTGTTAGTGCTTCCTCCACCTGTCAGATCTCGCTCGATGCAATGAGAGGAGAGACGTGTGAGAAAGGAAGGGGAAGGGAGGCCAAGGCGGTGATGGAGAGATGGAGAGAGAGTAGAGTACAAACAAAGAGAAGCAGAGACAGGTGGAAGGAGCGAGTGGCACGAGTGGAGGGAGGGTTCTAGAGTGTAGGGGAAGGCCACGGAGAGGAATAGGAATGAGGACCGAACGGGCCCCCAAGGCACATCACGTTTCTTCATTTTCCTGGTGTCTTTACTTCACTTCATCCGGATCTTTTGATCTCATCCGATATCAAGGCTTTTTCCCTTCACCATCTCGAGCAATTCTCGGAATGGAGTTGAGTAGCGGAAGGGGTTCTTTTTTTTCGTTGTAATGACCGTGCTGATGTTATTACCAATTCACCCGCTGTGTATACGAGAAGAATAGAATTATTTGATTTTCAATTTTTGATGTAAAACAATTTTTTTACGTCAGCCATTATTCGTGCCAATATTCAGTCTGTTCATGCCTCTAGAAGAAACTATTAGGAAGAGGTGAGCAATATGTCAAGGTCGTCGCAAGCAGGAAAACACGCATGCAAGAAGTGTTAATGTTTCTTTCCTCATCTGCCACTCTCTCGCGCCATCCTCGTCTCGTGTTGACTTCTCTGACTCTCCATCTATCTCTCTCTCTCTCTCTCTCTTCTCTCTCTCTTTCTCTCTCTCTCTCTCTCGTTATCTGAGCGACACTGCAGTAGCGTGCATGATGTTGCAGGCAATTCCTGTCGATTTTCCATCGTTTACTCTCTTCTCATTAATCCATTCTCAATACATTGAGCATCATATTTTTTCTAGCAAATTATGCTCTCATTTAATCCTTTCGTCAATAGCTTCATCAATACTGCAAGGGATTAGCATGACAGCGTTCGAAGAAAATGAGTATACCTTCCATATTGCTTGATGTTCTTGATTTTCTCTCTTTTTTTTTGCTTTTAGCTGTCATTCACATTAGAATGTATGCCAACCGTCACTTTCAAATGAATTCTCATTGAGTATCTCGATTTTTTTTGCCACATTCTTGTCATTATTTATTTTAAACTGCTCTTTGAGCTGTGTTCAGCGACTCGGAAATTCTCGTTCTTATCATGGTATATAATAAAAAAAGGGGCCTTACCTGCAGCTGCGGCATGGCCGATGCCTCAGTTGACAGTTTCGACACTTCCAGCTATGTCTTCTGTGCTCTGCGGCGAACCAAGGCTGTCCTCAGTCTCTTACAAGGTACGTTCTGCTTTCTTTTTGGCAACCGTGTATTGCGATTTATATTTAATGAATATATTATATATTTTTTACTTTTAATCAACCAATCACTTTCTCTAATCCTCCCTCTCATCTCTCTCTCCTTCCCTCGCTCCGTTAGTTCGCTTGGCGGCTGGCTCTAGGAGCTTCATCCGATAATGCCCTGTGCCGCGTGGATATCTGTATCCCGGGATAAAGAGTCACACTTTAAACCAGGCGCCAGTGATAGAGAGAGATCGAGAGCGTGAGTGAAAGAGAAGGGTCTAGAAGACTGAAAGAGAAGGGTCTAGAAGAGGACTGTCGAAGGAAGGAGAAGGTGGAGAGAGAGAGAAAGAGAGAGAAAGAGATCGAGAGTGAGAGTGATTAGAAGGGCGAGTTGCTGCCCTCTGCCGAGATGTTGCTAGCCGCAGCGGCTGCCTCCAGCATCCGCCGATTCATTCTAGATGGCTGCGACGGCGGCAGCGGCACGCCTGCGCCCTCTTCGCCAGCCCATGCGGCGTCCACGGGAACAGCATTCGTCGTTGCCAGGAAGGCCCTTCCGAGGGATGGCCACTTCAACGATTACGACATGAGCTTTGCGTCAGTCTACTGACATTATTTGTTTCAAAACGTCATTTAAATTTTTTCCGTACAATTCACAATATTCCTGGTATATGTAGTAATGAACAATAGTTGCTTTTTAAACCTTTTTTGAACTATTTCAGAAATATTTCGATTCCAAAGTATGTAGACGCTGGTGCGGAGATTGAAAACGCGCTTGCCGAGGCGGAAGAGAATCATACAATCTTCAAAAGTATAGCAAGCATTCCGATTGGTTCGACTTTAGGCATCAATCAATTATTTTATAAGTTTGTCTACAGATTATTAATTTCAATTTTGTTGTTAGTTCGAGAGCTTTGTTTTAGAGGACGTTGACACGGTGTATTCGCATTTGCTGCAACTCAACAAATGCTACCAAGCAATGGCGCCTAACAACAAGATCGTCGTGTTCACGGATGACATGAACGTCCGCAAGGCATTCTACGCTCTCGTCTACAATTGTACAAATTTATTCTATTTCATCTTATTCCTTTGTCTACTTTTTTTTTAAAGATATTACATGCAACTGACATTTATCTCCTTTTTAAAAGTAGCCAAAAACGCAATCTTGATTTTGCACCTTTTTCTCTGAAGAAAAGAGCTAGAAATATTGCGATATAGAGAGCGCAATTACGATGCTCCGGAAAATTGGATCATATCACGGTTGAGTGTCGTGCTCCTTTAAGCCTCTCGAACGGGACTCGTCGTCGATTCTCTCCAGTTCAAACCGATCGGCGTTCTGTCGGCCACCGACTTTATCATGGTGCTCATGAAGCTGTGGAAGTTCCGCACGGCCATCACGATTCTCAAGGGAGGCGTCGCGCTAAGCGAGGACGAATGCGAGAGGACGGACATCTCAACCATGCCCATCTCTCAGTGGAAGGGTTGGAAGCTTCAATCAGGCACTACTTATTTTTGATGTTTGAATTTCTCGATAATCTAATCCGAACTCATTTTTCCTAGAACATCTGAGAGTGGACGGACGGCTTAAGGAATTTCAGACAATCGACATAAATGACAGGTTTGAATTTTGTTGAACTTTTATTTACACTTTATATACATTTGTATGTACATTGTTTAAAATGGGATTTTACTCTCAGACTTTGGTAGTCTATATTCTGTTTAAAATGCGACTTTGCAAAGCATGAAGAAAGCGGATGGCCACTGCTCTCTTTGAATCAGCCTGTACGCGGCGGCCGCTCGCCTCGCCGATTCTCGCATCCATCGAATGCCCGTGGTCGAAGAGGAGACCGGCGACTGCATGTTCCTCATCACGCACCGACGTCTTCTCCACTTCATCTGGCAACATGTCTGATTCATTTTTTTTTTAAATGCCTTTTATTTGGTTTGAAAGGTTTGAATAAGGAAAAATTAAATTAAAAAAAGGTCACATTTTGCTGAAATATCATTAATTTTATAATTAGAACATGGAAGAGCAATCGCTATTCAGGCGGCTCTTCTGCCGAAACCGCCCTACCTCAGGCGCAGTGTGAAGTCGCTGAGCATTGGCACATGGACAAATTTGAAATATGTCAGTGACGCAGGAGTTTATAAAATGAATATATTTAAAAAAAAATTGATTATCTTAAACGGCAGGTCGCCGAGGAGACACCGCTCATCGATGCACTCGACATTCTCATCAATTGGGAAATTAGTGGCGTTCCAGTTCTCAAAGACCTCGACAGCATGGAAGTAGGTTCATTTAGAGATCGATCGTCTTTATAGTTCGCTTTTAGAGAACTTTTACTGAGATTGTTTAAAAAAAAAAAGTTAACATGAGTTTAGGTTGTGGACGTGTACACACGTTTTGACGCCATCTCCGTGGCGTTCAGCGATGGCCGATTCGAAGATCTCTCAATGAAAGTCCAAGAAGCGCTCGCTCTAAGATTGACTTTGACGGTAGACGATCTTATGGTTTTTTTTCGTTGAATAATTTCATTGTTTCAGAAACAATAGCAAAACATTATGTGCATATGTCAATATAAAAAAGTTTCAGGGTCGCACAGAAGGTGTTGTGACGGTTCCAGAAGACACTGACCTCTGGTCGTTGCTCGAAGTGTTCGTCAAGAAGAACGTCCATCGGATATTTGCGGTTGATTCGTGTCGTCGGCTGAAAGTAAGCTGAATTTGTGATATATTTTTTTAAGAACACAAACATGTCATGACTTTGTGATTAGATTGCAACATTAATTTACAAATTACGACTTCTTCTCAGGGACTAATCTCACTGACCGACATCATCAATTTTCTGGTACTCCGACAGAGCAAGCCTGCCAACTAGTTCGTAAATACTACTTTCATTGTATAAATGGCGCTACTTCTTTAAACGTTTGAATATATGTATATGTATTTCCTTTTCTAATTGTTGACTTTTATTAATGCCTTTTATTAATGTATTAACATCATTATAATGACTATTACAATATTGTACATAATGACTTTTCTCAATATTCTATTCGTGTTCAATTGCTCTTCATACGCGTAATACCATGGTATCTTCTAGACACATAAATACACCCAAGTTATTGATGAAGCCAATGATTTCATTGAAAGGTGCATGTAATTTGCGTTGAACGTTCGAGGAGATCATTGTGGTTTCAAGCACGTTGCAGAACTCGCTGAAAATAAGATATACAGTGTAAGAGAACTAGGGAGAGAGAGAGGGATCTAGATTAGATTTTTCAAATTAGATTTGATGATACACTTGAGACCGGTAATGACACCTCCAACACTCTATGCACCCGCATTCTTCAAAGTTTAAATGAAATATTGGCAATAAATAAAACATTTAAAATGAGAAGCAACGAGTCTTTCCCCGATAAATATCATTTGTTTATTCAATGGAATAATATTATCCTTGTCGTTTTCGCTGTTTAATCGTAATGAAAGAATATTTAAGCGGAAGCTAAATACAGAATATAATATGTTGAGTTACACGTAAAAGAAAAAAAAATTAACTTTAATTCAAATTGTTTGCACTCACTTCACATACTTCAAGAATATCCCCATCTTTTTCAATTCTTGAGCATGTCTTCTCCAAATGCCTTCACTCATTGTTTGGAGACACCTCTATTGCAGTTTCTTCTTCTTCTTGAAAAACGGCGCTGTCAATGGAGAGTGGCTGGAGAGGAGGCGCGAATGTGTCTCCCACATGGGAAGAGAGAGCCGCTCGCTCTCGTTTGCGGCTTGATAAGATTGGCCAGAGTGTCACGAGGAATGTGTATGCGACCAGAGACAGTTCCGATGGCAGAGAAGATGAAGATGCGAAGGAGAGAGAGAGAGAGAGACAGAGAGAGATGAAGAGAGAGAGACAGAGAGATAAAGAGAGAGAGAGATAAGTAAGAGAGTGAGAGACAATGAGGTGAAGAAGAGAAAGTACGCGATGCTACTGCGATCCATCTGGAGAGGGGGGTGGAGGGCGACGCCTACCCTTTCGCTGCTTTAACTTCTCTATCGCTGTCCCCAGAGGCCTTCACGGGGGCCGCCGGCCGCACCCTTCGGAGGACACACAATTCCGCTGATTTCAGGGGCGAGATAAAATGGGCGGATCCGAGGAAGGCACCACTACAAATCACTCAATCTCTTTTCCTCACATACCACTTCACATCTACTTCTTCTCTCTCTTTCTCTCTTTATTTATCTCTTTCTCTCTCTCTCTCTCTCTCTTGACTTTCTATGGTGCTTCAGGGACCAAGGCTCCACTGAAATCATTATCGTCCTTCAAAACCAAAGCGGAAGACCCATTGCGAGTGGTCGATGCATTTTGTGGTATTTGCAATAAGAAAAACTACTTAAAGATTGATAGTGCTGTTCTCGATGGCGTAGTGGTAGCTAAAATGTAATAAGAAGAGGAAGTGAGCGATATTGTAGCAAGACAGAGACTGAGAGACAGCGAGAAAGCGGAGGAGAGGAGAAAGAGAGAGAGAAAGAAGAGAGAAGGAGATAGACCGAACCTAAAAGGTACCTTAAATGTCTGCAGCAGATACCTTCACCATGGGTACGAAGCAGAAGCAGGATACGGGAGGCGAGGGTGGTCTTCTTCTTCTCTTTGCCTTTTACTGCCATTTTTTACGTCGAGAAAATGACGCCAACTGTAATGAATACAACACAGCATTTTCGTTTCTTTCACCGCCTCTGCTGCCTCTTCAGCTCATTGTTCTCTCCTCTTCCATTCATAATCACCCATGATCTTTCCTTCTCCCGAGAGAATTGACTGCGGGAGAGAGGTTGCTCTACATGCTAATTCTTCTCTCCTCACTCAGCCTCTTCCATCTCCTCTCGCTCTATTCTCTTTCCTTCCAAAGTCAGAGCACGCTCCGTTTCCTCATATCCCACACATTGGCTGGAAGCCCGACACCCACCTGGCCTCGTCCATTCTGAATTCCAGCTTTAGCCAAGTTTTCTCGGAACACCTTGTCATCTTTAGTCGATCGGCAAAATCTTGTAAGTGGCCGTCAAATTAAGCTGTCTGCTGAACTTGTAATTATGGGTGCTCCTACAGTTCGCTACGCTCCTTCCGTCGCTCCCCATAATCTCCGTTTGAACCCCTCCCCTCTCAGAGACTCGCACAATTACAGTTGTAATTACGCTTTATCGTCCGTGTCCGTATATACACTGGCAAAACCAAGACCAGGGATAATGCACCATGAACAACAACCTGTACAAAAATATGTACACATTACACATTGTGGAAGACATTAATACAGTGCTGTAGCAGCCAAACACAGTATTTACAATTCTCGTTATGACGCTGTCAATAAAACTGAAAAATTGTACTCATAGGGTAAAACAAAAACAGCCTATGTACATCTCGGCTAATGTACAACTCCCCAAAACTTGATGGCCTAAAGAGAAAGAGCGCCCCCTTGCGCCGGCAGTGAGTCTTTGATGTACGGACTCATTCCTCCCACTGAGCGCCATCTTCCTCGGATTCGGATTTGGTCAAGAGTCGCGCCGGATACGATTGAGACTGACGTCCCGCCCACCCTGAGTTGATGCCGGGTGATGCGAGCAATACCCGCCTCATCACAAGCTCTGCCGAGTTCCTTTCTCATGGTAGAAGTGGTGAGGGGCCTTCCGGTACTTCTACTCGCAAAAATGTAAGCTTCACCATGGGACGGGACCCAGTCCATATGTGAGTTGAAGAGCCTCTCACCGAGCGAGTTGGCTTCAGCAATGACACTCGTCACCCTTCCCTCCTTGTTCTGGTCGTTCTTGGCTCCGCGGATGGAAATGGCCACGACATTACCTTCCTTCTTGACATCCTTGCGCTGCAGGGCCACCGCTTCCGACACCCTGAGCAGTGCCGCCATGGCCAAGGCTGCAAACAGCCCAATCCGGATGTCCTCCTGCTTCGAACCCTCCCGTAACGCCCATGCGATCAGCTTGTCTACATCCGCCCTCTCGGCCGCTGAATGATGGCGAACAGCCTTCTGCCGCTGAGCTGCCGCCTTCACCTGAGAGAACTCCTGGGTTCTTGAAAAGCCGCGATAAACAGAACTAGAGTAAAATGATCTGATAATTTGAACACACCATGTCCACAACCGCCCCTTCTCTGAGATGGTTGACCGCCTGCCCAGTCGCCGTTTTGAATGCTGCTGTCGCAGTCGTCAATGTCGCCGCCGAAGCTCCGTCGGCAAACTTGCGTGCAACATATGCACACAGCGCAAGAGGGCTATCCGGGTCCATCCCGATTCCTCTGCAGAAAGCGATCCTAGCTCGCTCGCTACCCTCGTACATCTTTCGCGTGCTTGCTGCCATGGACTGCCCTGCTGCTCGCCAAATCGCATCCGTCACTTCTGTGGGAAGACCGGCTAGTCCTTTCCTCAAGAACGTCCTCCTCGGACCTGGGAATATAACACCAAACTCCATACAGTTCGAGCCGGTTCCTTTCATTGCTTAACGGGTGGGGGCGGGCCGGGTAACCACACCACCTCTTACGGACACTTGAGCGTAGAATGAAGACTAACCCCCTTGCTATTTCATAACCCATAACTAACGTGCTAATCCGCTCGCTACCGCTTCGCGCCTCTCTGCTCATCTCTGAGAGGGCGCGCATTCAAACCCCAATTATGGGTGCTCCTACAGTTCGCTACGCTCCTTCCGTCGCTCCCCATAATCTCCGTTTGAACCCCTCCCCTCTCAGAGACTCGCACAATTACAGTTGTAGAACCAAAGTAGAGGCGGCCTTGCTCAACTACTGCCTTCCAAAATCACAAAGAAGAAATGCAAAACCGGATTTGGCCAAGTTGGTCGAGAAGGGTCCCTCTGCGAATGACCCGGGAATGATAATGTCTGCATCTTGCCCAAAAACAAGAGAGTCCACCACAAACCTTGCCCATGAATTGTGTGCAAAACAACGAGGGAACCAAATGGCCGAATGCCACATTGGAATGCCCAGGACGCATCTCACTTTGAAGAGCCGCGCCATTGCTAACACTCTGGAGATTACAGAAGTTGGTGGAGAAGAGCGCCGGAACTCCAGGCCTGGCCATGCTTGAATGCGTCGACACCGCTACTTCCAGGGCACCATCTTCTGGAAAAGAAAACTGTACACTTGGCTGTCTTCTCGTCTGCAAACATGTCAAACTGGGGCATGACCCATTTCCGTGAACATATGTCAAAAATTCTTTTCTGGATTCCCCAATCATCGTAATCGTAATCCCTGCTAGCGGAATCTGCCATTACATTTTCCTCCCTTGCCACCCAAGCAAAACTCGCCACACAACCATGGTTCTCTAAAAGACCGTGAATATCCACAAAGAATTGATGCAGGTATTCTTTCATGCTTCCTCTTTTCATAATTTGAACCGCCGACTGGCTGTCAGAAAAAATGGTAATGGCCTGGCCCTGAATAACATGAAGGAAAGAACGGATGCCGAATTGTACCGCTACCAATTCCCTAAAAGTGCTGGATTCGCTTTGCTCTTCAACTGTGAAATTCCTCGCTGCTGTGTGTACTGTCCCCGCGATCTTCAACACCGCCCCTGCTGCTGAAGCTGACGCATCGCATTCTAGTGTGCATGACCCGTCAGGCACAATGAGGCAAACACTGCGGGAAGGGATTTCGACAAATCTATTGATCCAGTACCGCACTTCCTCCCTCTCACCTGGGGAAAGAGGGACCTTGCTACGCCTGCTCGTCCCACTGTTTAGCTCCCTCTCCACCGTAGCCGCCAATGTCCTCGAGTGAAGCGGAGCTTCATCTTCTAGAACGATATGGCAGGAATGAATCGTTCCTAGCACACACTCTCTATCGTATACCGTTGGGGCGTTACTATTATACCATGTCTCCCCTGGGCCAAAAGCTAGAAGGGGGCCTGCGTTCCCGACACACCGGACTCCGCCGGCAGCGCCAGTGCGCCCAATACTTGCGGTGCCAGTGCATCCGCCAGGCCGGGCCCCGCCGGCGGCGCCAGTGCACCCAATTCTTGCGGTGCCAGTGCATCCGCCAGGCCGGGCTCCGCCGGCGGCGCCAGTGCGCCTCTGGTGACAACCCCAGTGGGTCTCCGTATGTCTGTCTGGCCCTGTTGTTGCTCTTCTGACAAGAGACCTCGCAGTCTCGCCACGGCTTTCTCACATCGTTCAGTGGACACTGAAACTCTGCCTTGGTGTAAATCGATATCATAACCCAACCATCTTCCTGCAGTAGATGGTGTCCAGTGCGACTTAGCCTCTGACACATAAACCCCTGCACTATCCAGATCCGCTCTCACCCTTCTGGCCGCTGCTTCGCACTCAGCTTCGGTTTTGGCTAGAACAATTCCATCATCCAGGTACAAACAACAACAAATCCCTTGTCCCCTCCAATGCTTCACCAGGGTGCGGAATACTTTAGAAAAAAACAAAAGGCGCCGAGCTAAGTCAAAAGGGAAAAGCCGCAAACTGAAACCACTTTGTTAATCCATCTATCTCCAGGGAGAAACCAAGAAACTTTCTATCCTCTTCAGCCACCGAAAGATGATGATATCCAGTTTCAAAATCGAAGGTAACCATGAACTCCATGTCCGCTAGATCGAACCAGATGGATGACAAATCCTCATAACGGAAAGAAGTCTTGTGGAGAAATTTGTTGAGGGCACTGAGGTCATGAATGAGCCTTTGCTTCTTACCTGTCGTAACCACTGAGAGGGGAGACACCACTGCCGGCTTGCTCTGCGCCTCCTTAACTGCTCCCGTGCTCAGCCACTTGAAAACCTCCTGCACCAGAAACGTCTCCTCCCTTCTCGCGGACTCTCTATTGCTTGGAAAAGTCACACGAATAACATTTCTGTCACAGTTGAAATTCAAACGATATCCATACCGAATAACTCCAAGGACAAAATCAGAGGCCCCGATAGACTCCCAAAATTCAACTCTTTCTCGTAGACTGACAAAGGCCACCGCCTTCTCACAAGCTGGAAGTAGCTGGGGCCGCCGTACACTCCGCACTGATGTGCCCATACTGGTTGCGACGATAGCAGAGCGGGCCACTGCGCTGGCGCCGGAACTGGTCTTCTTGTCGGCGCTGGTAGAAGCGGGGCGCAGCCTGCGCATCGGCTGCGTCCCCTTGACGAAAGGGCTGCTGAGGGGAAAACCGAGGTCGCTTGGCGGGAGAGGCAGAGGAAGCAGCCATGGCAGCCACCATAGCCATCTGCATGGCAGGGGCAGAGCTCCCGCTGGAAGTCGTCTCGAAAGTCTTCATTTGGTCGTGCCAGCGGAAGAACGCTGGATTCTTGTCTGCCGCCGTGAGAAGGGAATTCCGGCCCTTGAGCTCCTCCGAAGCAAGGACCAACGGCTTTAGCTGTCCCGCCAGCGCCATAGCGTTCTCGATGTGGTTCAAGATGGCCACATTGAAGTCCAGTTGGGCCTGGTACGACACTGAACGGACTCGCGGGGGGACATGATGGGCTGGCTGTGAGGCCGGGGCCAAATGGGGTTTGAGGAGGTCCGCCAGATTCTTGACTTGTTCCTCTGAAAAGGCCGGGGCGGAAGATGCGGATGTGCCTGGGGCATCCTCTCCTCTTCCGTCTTGCTGTCCTTCCATAACTGAGACTGACGAAAACCAAAACCAAGAGGTGTCAAAAATAACCACACCACCTCTTACGGACACGTGAGCGTAGAATGAAGACTAACCCCCCTTGCTATTTCATAACCCATAACTCACGTGCTAATCCGCTCGCTACCGCTTCGCGCCCCTCTGCTCATCTCTGAGAGGGCGCGCATTCAAACCCCAATTATGCCAGTTACAAATGTACTTCTCTTCTCGAGACTTTCTTATTGTCCTTATTGTTTCTTATAGCTTGGGTATATTTTGTAAGTTACAAAATTTTACGAGTTTACTCCACAATCAGGAACTGGGCCCGGTGGGGGGATATATTCATTGCCAATTAATATTTTAATGTTTTAAAAAGAGATTTTGTCGCATCCCTCTGGGGAATTCTCTCCACGAGTGAGAGTTGAAATGTGACAATTCTCGCAATGTGTGACGATGACTGGCAATCTCTTGCTGACTGTCATGCCATAAAGAAATTTCTGTATGAAACACATTCAATCGCATTTAATTCCCCCTTGCCGGAATCCCAATCACTTTGTCCTTGTGTCTCGCTGTGCGAGCGGTTGCATCCTCAACTTCTCTGATCTTTTGTCCTTTCCTCCTTACAACGCGTTTATTGTTTTCTTCAACCACCCAATATCCCTTCACTCCTCCAGCGAACGTCTTACGAGGATAATTAATGACGTTCCGATCAAGAATCGGCGACAATAATTCTCGCCATAATCTGGCATCGTTTGAGCCATAGATTTTTTTTGGGAACTTTGTAAGCTCCCAATTGCTCCAACTATTCTATTGGAGCTAACAAGAAACTTGATAATCACTTGAATGACATTTTGTGTTTCCCCATCATCTCTTGATTCGCTGTCCTCTTCATGAAACATCACTAGCTTCGTTACTTCTTTCTTTCTATCTCTCTCTCTCTTTCTCTCTCTCTATCTCTCTTTCTCTGTTTCTCTCTCTCTGTCTCTCTCTCCTCTCATTCTCTTACTTTCCACGCGATTCGCCTGGTTCCTGGTTCTCCGAGAGCGAGTCCTCGGTTGATTCCCCCGACCACCTTCCTCCTCTCTTCCTTTCCTGACACATTACTTTGTCGTGTGTCACAACTCTGACAACAAATCCCACTGGAGTAGTTGCAAGGCTCCTTTGAAGTGCAATCGAGAGCCAACGCGTGTAAGTGACGGACTTATCTATGCATGCGCGAGCAGCTTCATCTTCATCCGCGTCGCAACTCGCGGAAACTCTTATCTCTCTTGGAAGAGCAGAGAGGGAAGCTGGTTCCATTCCGTTACAGCAACAAATTATTCTCTCGCCACGGATCTATCACTCGCGGCGGACTTATTGCATTTTCTGAGCCAAAGTGCATCTCGGCTAGGCGAGCAATGGAGGAGGCGTCATCGAAAAGTTGGGTTTCCACGAGGGGGGGGGTACTGGAGAAGGGAAAAGTGGGGGTGAGGTGGGATTCGCATCCCATCGTGTGTGGCCTTATCTGTTCAAGAACACCAGACAAGCAAGGCTCACGGCCGTAAACTGTGATTTCCTACGAGCTGATTCCCTTGCGCCTTCTTCTGCCAGCAAACAGACTTTAGACTTCTCTATCGCCGTTCACGCGAACGAGACAATTGGTAATTGTAAAAGAATAAACTTATTTTGTGATTGAGAGAGAGAGAGAGAGAGGGCAAGGGGGCTGCAGAGGGGGGGGGGAAGACAGCATCGTCGCAGTCGTCACTTCATCACCCAACGAACGACTACACCATCCATCCTCTCTTTCTTGTTGTCTCTCTTTCTTCCCCTTTTCTTTCACTCTCTATTTCCGTCTATATCTTTTTGCTCTCTCTCTTCGTGCTTTCATCTTCTTCCGTCAATTGGCGCGCCTCTTCCTTCGGCCTCCTCCTCTGCCTTGGCAACTCAAATCTGTGAGCGTCCATCGGGCCAAACAAGTCCTTCTTCCTTGCTTCTTGCTTTCTCTCTCCCCCTCTCTCTCTACTAGTTAACCACTTTCCTTCGTTCTGGTCTGCCCATGCACAGCTCTTCTAATACAATCATCTTTTATCTCCATTTTCATTCAACCGTTCGTTTCAGTCATAGATTCCACCTATACCACCGTGCACCTTGCGAATCACTATAACTTCAGCCTGAAACTTTATCTTTGTTCTCCCGCAGTAATTGCGAATACCTTTTTTGAGCGAAAAAATAAGATGTTCCCAATATTAGCGCTTTTTTTAATTGGCCATAAAGAGTGTTGAAGTGAACATAGGCTTATCTTATCCTCCGCTCCCTTCGCATCCGTAACAAGAATGTTCTCTTATCTGCTTACAATTTTTATGTAAGATCCATTTTAGAAAATTGTACTACTGGATACTCCCCCTCGCTCCTCAAAGATGTAAAAAAAAAGTGCAAAACTATTTTACGCGTATAATATTCGTTGTCTACGTTATACAGCCCTGTCACTTCCTCTTATTGAAACCCGGAACGAAATTTTCTCTATTCCTTCACTTAAATCTCTATGACTTCATATTAGCTCGCCTCTTAATTTTCGGGCATAGAAAATTGTGTGCTCTGTTCCCCCATCACTACCACTTCCGTAATTCAAGAACGCGTGGTCTTTCATTTCAACTCGCTTTTCCGACAAGTCGCTTAAACGTATGTAATTTTTTTACATTATGCTTAATTCTTCAATTCGATAGCCAAGTCCAGCTCCCTTCCGCCGTCAACCATATCTTCTATTCATGCATTCTTGATACCATCTTGATTATACACTTTTCGTTATATTTCCTATCCTATTTTAATCATGCTAATTCTATACACGTGCCACTTTTGTAACCGTAAATAAAGTTAAGTTAAGTTATAATCCAGATTGAACAGTCCTTTTAAGGAGGAGATCTCATGGTCAGTATGTCACGTGTCGGGATATCCTGTCAACTTCCCCAAAATTGCGTGCCAATGATGTGTTTGCAACGCTTTTAGAAAAATAGTATATCGAGTCATTCGTCTTCACTCGTCTTGGCCACAGAATGATGAAGACTTCATTATCCAGCTGCTGGCACACACACATCTCATTACGCTAATGCCGCACCCACCGCGAGAGTTGGCCCTGAAAAGTTCTCTTCTTTGGTGTCGTGAGCTCACAGGCCATCAGACAGGCTTAAAGGTGCCTCATACCCTCCCTCATAATGGGAACGTTTCCGCCATAAGCGCGACGCCAACATTCTTTTCTCTGTAATTTCCGAAGAACGCCTCACGCACTTCCAAAAAGATCATTTGTCTCGCTTCCTCACCCGTGAGCTCCTTTTTCATTTGGGGCAGCCGGTGGGCGCGGAGAATGAGGATCTTCTCACAAGATGTACCCAACATCATGACATTGTTCTTATGGTTACTTGGCCATTGGTACGTGGCTATTTCTACTTCCTGTTGAGGTACGGTAGTACCGCAGAAGCTAACGATTCCTATCGCTATCTCTCTCTCTCTCTCTCTCTCTCTTTGTCTCACTCTCTTTCTCTCTCTCTCTTTCTCGCTCTCCCTCATTCTTTCTCTCTGTCTATTTCTCTCTCTTTCTTTCTCTCTCTCTCTCTCGTTAGATTGGCAGCATGGCCTTCCAAGTGAAAGGGAGGCACGATTCCTCCTCTCCAGGGCGTGTTGACCCACTCCCGTGTTCCGCCGCTTTTCCTGTGACTAGCTCTAAGCTAAAATCATGTTTTGGCGTCCCGACATTACGCTCCAATGTACAACTTCCTAAAAAAATTATAGAAAAAAACCGGTAACAACTTTTCACTTCTGCCTTACAATTAGGTGACCAATCATAAGGGTTCCTTAAATAACACGCGACTGACTAGTGCACTTAATCCGTTATATCTTCACCTTGGAACTGCAGCTTTTTCTTCGGAGAGCAGAACTAGCTAGTGCCATGGCTCCCAGAGTGTGTTTCCCAAGTTTTTTTTTCATCTCTTCTTTTAATGTGTTTCTCTTTACAGCCTAACCATATGGTCGGGTTTTCGTTCGTTGTTTTATGAAAAAGTTAGTTCCAACCAACATTTTATTTGTTCGCTCTCAAGCGATTAGTGTTTATAGGTTTGCGAAAAGTCAAACATTATTTATTTTCACATTCTGCAGCTGGTTATTTTAGAATGAACAATGAGTGGGCATTGAGAAGTAGGAAAGTGATTCAAGGTGATAGATAACGGGAGGAGGGAACGACACCCTAGCATTAGGGACATGAAGAAGCTGCTACTGCTCAGAGACGGTCCCGTGTTGTCCTCCTCCCCCCCCCCCCCCCTCCCGCTTCCTCTCCTTTCCACTCGGCGCCCCTCCCCTTTCACTCTCTGCTTGAAAGTCTGATGGCCGACAACGGCCTCGAAAAGGACAACGACTTGGCTTTGCCGCAACATCTCCCCTCTTTCTATTCTCTGCTCCTCGTTCTCTTTCTCTCATTCTCTTTCTCTCTTTACTTTCTCTCTCTCTCTCTCTCTCTCTCTCTCTCTCTCTCTCTTTTCTTTCTATCTCTTTCTCTTCTCTCTCTCTCTCTCTTTCTCTCTCTCTAACTATAGGCCTTCGTTCTAATCATGTCTCCCTCTCTCGGCAGTCAAGAGGAATAATGCCACTCGTGCGCTGTTCTGAAGTCGTGCTTCTAATCGTGTCAGAATGTGATAACCGGTGTAAACTTATTAGACGAACAATTCTATTGGCACTGATGCGGGCGTTCTGTAAACACTGCATTCCTTTTCTTTTTCTTTGCCAAACGAAAGAGAGAAAACACTTCTTATGTTTCTTGCACTCTGTTTTTTTTAATACAAGTTGACAGTGGCCTTAACAGGGTTCGACTCCAGAATAAATGCCACTGTGCTCATGCGAGAGACTAGTCTCCGCCACTCCATCTAGCCTTTGCGACTGCGGAGTGCCGCCGACTTGGGAACAGATTAGACTTGAGGGGTTTTCTTGAGGCTCTTTCTTCATTTTGCACAGCTCCCACGTCCTTGCCATGTGTTTCTTGTTCTTCCTGTCGTACTTCGCGTGTGTGTTTCTGTCTCCCCTTCTCTCTCTCTCTCTCAGTCTCTTTCCCTTTGTCTTTCTCTCTTTCTCTCTCCCCGTCTCTCTCTCTATCTCTCTCTCTCCGTCTCTCTCTCACTCTCTCCCTCTGTACAAGACTGAACATCCTCTACTTCCAATCCACTCTCTCCGCCCACCTTCGCCACATATTGCACCTCTCGGTCTGCCCGCAATCCTCCTAGCGCCCTTCAGGGGAGCACGATGCCGCTCGCTTTGTTACATTTCTTCGAAGCATAATGTTGCAGTTCAGCGTACTTGCGTAGAGTGCTACAAAGCTGTGCTTCCTCTTTTGGGTTCTCTCTCTCTCACTCGCTGTCTATATTTCTCCCTCTCCAACCTGAAACAGCAATAACCACATGCATTCTCTTTTCATCGCAATGATCCCGGCGGCGGTTTTTTTTGAAAATGTCTACACTGCACCGGCGGGAGAGCGGCCGCACAATTGGAGAGAGAGAGAGAAGTATTAGGAACGGCGACGCGTGAAAAGTAGCTGGCGGAGAACGTTTACGTCGGTGGAAGAATAGGGGGAGAAAGAGGGAGAGAGGGAAGAGACAGAGACAGAGACAGACAGAGAGAGAGAGGGAAAGAGAGAGGAGAGACAGAGAGAGAAGAGACAGAGAGAAGAGACAGAGAGAGAAGAGACAGAGAGAGAGAGAGAAATGGTGGCAGCAATGGAAGTGGCCAGCTCGAGTTGCCTAGATGGCCCGAGGCGGTGTCTTCCTCTCATCATGGCGCTTCTTCGGCTGCTGCTGCTACGAGGAAACGTTGCTCGTGTCTCGCTTGATATGTCCTCGTCGACTCCTGTCTCCACTCTTCTCTTTTCTACGGCGATCCTTCTCCCTCCCCCCGCCCCTCCTCCTTCGTTCCGTGAAGAATCGTCATGAGTATTGCGCGTTGTTGTACGTCGCGTGCGTGCTCACCACTCCTCATTCAACAACTCCTCCTACGTGTTCGTCTCTTCTGGTCGACGTCTGAAAATTGCCAATTATCCCTAAGATTGCATACAAGATATTGGACGCCTTCCGGGCGACGAGAAAGTGCCCACCGCTTTTGACTCGGCCCAGCTCAAACGAGTAGGCGTCTTCACCTAATATAATTTCTCACCACCCCGCTCCTTCTCCTTCGTGCTCTCGACGCTCTCTCTCTTTCTCTCTCTCTCTCTTTCTCTCTCTCTCTCTCTCTCTCTCTCTCTCTCTCTCTCTCTTGCGTCACAATCCACGAACATTGCCAGTTAGAGCTACACAGCGAATCGCGAAGTGTGCCCGCTCACTGTCAGTTATTACTATTATTTTCATTATTTCCTTATGGTTTGTACTTTTGTTTCAGAACATCACACTCCACCACGTCACAATAGGGTCTGCAAAAAAAAGAAAGAACGTGAGAAGCTAAAGGCGAAATCAGTTGACATTTTGGCGAGTTAGAGAAAAAGGGAGTACATGAGCGACAAATAGCCAAAGGGAAAAGAGAGGCGAGAATGAGGAGAAGCTGGCGGAGTTGTCATTACTCTCTGTTCCTTCGCGTTCTCTCTCTCTACCCTTCTCTCTCTCTCTCTCTCTCTCTCTCTCTCGGCAGAAGTTGTCCTTTTCTCCTGTAGTGATTAATGGCATCTTCTTGTCTTGTCGATCCTTTCCTTATCTCCATGTGCCGTTTAAAAGATATGTTTGACAGCAGAATAGTGACTGCCGCATCACTCCACTTGACTCTATCGTTCCACACTCATAACCTTCCTCTATACAGCGCGATCTGCTGCTCTCTGGCTTGTCAGCATTTGCATGATTGTTGATTGTTTTGATAGCTGATTGGAATGAGTGAGTGATCTTCATCTTCGTGGCTATAGCCATGAGGCTGATCTCGGCACCGCCGCTCTCCATAACACAAGGCGAGTAATGGGAGGGCCTGCTCTCCGCTCTCGCCCCGACATTCCCCTTGGCTCCACTCTCTTCTGGCCACCACGAAGTCCTTTGGCGACTTCTTCCTCTCTCTCTCTCTCTCTCTCTCTCTCTCTGCTTTTCTCTAACTCTCTCTTCTTTCTCTTATGCTAGTTGTATTTAGCACCCTCCCCCCCCCTCCGTCTGGTCATATTACGTAGACTGTGCTGTCGTAAGGGCGTGTGTGTCGTCGTCCTTCCGCTCTCCCGAAATCTCTTCGACTTTCTTTCTTTCTCTCTCTCTCTCTCTCTCCCCCCCTCTCTCTCCACCCTCTATCACTCTCTCATCTTTCTCTTGCTTTCCGCCTGCCTCTAATGCACTCGTTCACATCGCTCTCCGATCTAAGCACTGAGAATCTCTCTTACTTTTCCCCCTCTTTCACCCTCGCCCTCTTCTGCTCAATTGGCTTTCTCCTTTTCTCTAAGATCTGGTGAGAGCGGCAAACGCTTTTTCGCGATGTTGCTCTGGAGTTCATTCTATTCCAGACTCTAGTCACGTCTGTCACATTTCTTGCTTTGTTTAGCTTGCTCATCTTCATCATCATTTTCCTTGACAACTCTAACCCCCGGTTGGTTGTTTCTTGAGTGATCCTTTTTATGCTTCCTCATCTCTCTCTCTCTCTCTCTCTCTCTCTCTCTCCTGCCGCGTTCCCTTTTGAATGCTACACAATTGATCCTGCCTCCTACAGACTTCAAATAACATATCCTTTGTAATCCATTTGTCTTTGTCGTGGATTCCATGCATTTTAATACGAATGAATTTTCACGTCCATATTTTGCGCAGTGACATTTCTTATGAAAAGGAGTACATTTATTTCTTCCAGAAGTGCTCTGTCGTCTCCTCCTATCTCTTCTTGCTAGAAATAGAGAAACGAGAGTGTTTGCGTGTGCGTGTCACTTTGGACTGAAATGCGCCTGGGGCGCGGTCGACTCGCAGCCTCCCCTTCCGAACCCGCCTCGAGGAGACCCGGCGTCCGAAGCAGCAGCAGCCGCAGTGGCTGAGAGATGCCCGAGGGCCCCGGCTCGTGGTGGCCGAGCCACCTTCTCCTCCTCGCCACTCTCCATTCCACTCTCATCTGCATCCTCGTCCGGATAGCTGTCGCTGGTACTCCCAAACACCTTTGCGTCAAGATTTTTTTATTTCGACAATTTTGATTAATTTATCATACATTAAAAAATATGTATGTAGATACATGCGTATTTAGTTTTGAATAATTTCATCTTCTATGACTGATGTTGCAACAAAATTTTTTTTGTTTTCTCTCAGACGACGAAGACCACCGCGTGACACTCCATGTCGGCGGGACATTTCCGATGGAAGCCGGCGCGGGCGGCTGGGCCGGTGGACAGGCTTGTCTGCCCGCAGTGAAGATGGCTCTTGGTAGGTCATCTCTCTCTCTATCTCACTCTCTCTCTATCTCACTCTCTCACTCTCTCTCTGATCACACTCTCACTCTTCTCTCTCTCTCTCTCTCTCTCTCTCTCTCTCTCTCTGATCACACTCTGAATTCCTCTCCGCTTCAGACGACATCAACGACCGCTTCGATGTCCTGCCTGGCTACAGATTGCATCTCAACGACAGCAACAGCAAAGTCAGCTCTCTTCTTCTCACTCTACCTCTCTCTCTCGTCTCTCTCTCCCCCTCTTGTCTCTCTCTCTCTCTTTCTCTCTCTCCTTCTCTCCTTCTCTCTTTTTCTTTATCTCTTTCTCTCTCTCTCTCTCTCTCTCTTTCTCTTTTTCTCGCACAGTGCCAACCGGGTCTCGCGACGCAACAGCTTTACGAGTTGCTGTACACTCCTCCAGTGAAGCTGATGCTGCTCGCGGGCTGCAGCCCCGTCACGACGGTCATCGCAGAGGCTGCGCCCGTCTGGAAGCTCGTTGTGGTACGCGCGTTCCTCCTTCTATACTTTCTTATTCTTCTCTCTCCCCTTTTGTCTTTCTATACGTATGTTCATCAGAGCCACATTTCCTTGGACACCTTCATGTCGTTTCGCTTCAATGCGCCTTTTCATAAGTTTCACAAGCTTTTTTTTTGTTGCAAAGTTTTCATAAGTTTCCTTCATAAGTTTCAAGCGATCAAGAATCATCGCGATTGTGCCTTCTTCATTTACTATTTGCGTTATCTGAGCCTTCTCTGAACAATTCAGTATCAGCTTTCCTTTTCTTTGTTAGGTAATTGTAGCACAAGTTTCTCATTAAAAAATTGCAATATAAGAGTTTGATCTGCTTGAAAACGTCATTTTCGCGCGCAAACGTACACACAGACGGCCTCATATGTGTGTTTATATAAGAGAATAGCCAATTTTGAACCAAGTTCGCTCTTACGGCAAACACTTTAATATGTTCCAAATTTTGTTTGCATTCGTGCCTCCCTCTTTTTCTTCCGACTCCATTCTCACCCGCTCTCATTGCGTTCCCTTCTTTCTGTCTGCGTCCCGCTTTTACCCATCTCTCTCTTTCTCTCTGTCTCTCCAACTCGCTTCTCTCTTTTGCTATCCATTTCACACACACGAGGTTTTCGTCGTCCTTTTACAGGCCGGTAGTCTTCTAACCATAAGATAGACACATAGTTGCATTTCTCGATCGCCCTGTGCGTCTCGGCCGAGTCTTCGCCTATTTTCCATACTTATATCGGGGAGGGAAAAAGTCTCTCAGGTCCACTTTTGGACTTGATGCGGTATTTCTTCAGAGTGAGTGCGCCTTAATCTGCGGGCCATTTCTTGTGTTGGGAAGGCCCGAGTGCCTGAAGAGGGTGCCAAATTCTAACTGAATACGGCCGATTATAGCCGCGTGTTTGGCGTGTTTCTCGAAGAGTTGATTCGATAGTGTGCACAATGGAGAGAGTGAGAAGAAAGAGAGAGAGAGAGAGAGAGATTTGAAGGAGGGAGAGAAATAGGAGGAAAGAAAAGTGAAAAGGTGAAGTGAGGAAGCAAGCTCTCCTTTTGCTTATCTCTTTGCCACTCTCTGCCATCCTTGCTCTTTCGAACCTTTCTCGCGCTCTCTGCCCCTCTCTGTAATCCATGCATTTTTTTTTCTATTTTGCTACTCTATCTGCCTCTCTCTGTTATCCTTACTCTTTCTCTATCTCTTCTCCTTCTCTCCTTCTTCTCTTTCCTCGCAAGTAAACGAGTGACAATTGGCGCAAGCTGCCTTAGGCGGGAGGCGAGAAGCAGTGGCGCGTCCCCGAGAACGACGTCGCCAGTGCTTTGTCTCCAGACAGGGAGGAAGGGAGAGAGAGAATGCGATAGAGAGAGAGAAAGCGAGAGAGAGAGAGAGAAAGAGAGAGAAAGAGAGAGGGAGAAAAAGAGAGAGAGAAAAAGAGAGAGAGAGAGAAAGAGAGAGAGAGAGAAAAAGAGACAGAGAGAGTCTGCTTGTCTTTTGTCAAGTCAAGAAGGAAAGAGAATGAACAATAAGAGCACTGGCAACACTACGAGATTCGGGGGAGCGAAGGAGTTGCACAGCTAGAAGCCAAGGAAAGGGAGATAGGGAGGAGAGATAAAGGGTCAGGATTGAATAGAACTATTTGATGAAAGGGACAGAGAGAGAGAGAGAAAGGAAGAAAGAGAGAGAGAGAGAGAGATAGAGTAATAAATGTCTCGAGACTTCATTTGCCGTGCGCACGCTTCACATATGAATTGTGTCTACGATGGATGAGGAAGTGCTCCTCTGTAACCTGCTCTCACGTGGGCCACGAATGCGGATACATATCAATAGAAAGTAGAGTGAGATCTTTCCAACGATCTACATATGTGCCATCATCGTCTCAGGGAGCAAGACATTCATTTCAACTTGGTCTGTCGGTCATTAATGCTGTTCTTCCTCTTATTCCATACCTACAGTAGTCGTCCCAATCTCAAATCCCTTGTCGGGATGACAGTAGCACATATGAAGAGAGCCTCAATGAACAATGAAGCACTGTTCATCCCCCTTGTCGTTCCATTCCTGGCTCTGCTCCTCTGACTGGCCAGGGCAGAATTGTTACGTGTGTGCTCACTTATGTATGAATGTGCTCGGAAAGTCCCTTTTCGAGGAAAGACCTCCGGCGACGCGAATTAATCCTGGCTGTGCTCTATAAAGATTAAAAAAAAACTTGACAATCCTCACGCCGAAAATGGCCGTGCCGGTCCCTGAGGCAGGTGCAAGAATTGCACGAGAGCGAAGAGAAGAGAAGAGGAGGAGGAAGTAAGAGAACAAAAAGATCAAAAAAAACCACCAGATCAAAAGGAACGATAACGCACTGAAATAGTGTAGAGAATAAGTGCATGAATGACAGTGTGGTCGTGTCATGATAATTTATATTATCTTTAAGCTACGTGCCTATTTAGTTTCTGTTTTTTTCCATTCTATCTGCTTATATATTTGTGATCAACCCAATATTCAGGATAATAGATGAAGAAAAAGTAATTGCACGAAAAAATTGCCCCTTTATCACGAGAAAATCCGCATTCGTCAGCGGAAGTCACTTTACTCATTCCTAACATTCTGGGCATTCCTCGATTGTCTTTCTCCTGTCCACTTTCGTTGGAGGAAGTCCACGTCGCTAGACAAGGCTTGCTTGCCATTCCAAGATACGCTCATAAGAAATAAGAAAGAGCATCATCGACCAAGCAGAACAGGGAAATGAACATAAAAGTATATAAATTAAAAGTCATCAATTTTTTCGAACAGCGTCACAGAAACATAATCAAATGATTTTTTTTTCATTGTCAGAAAAATTCGAATTATTTTTAAACGCTAGTTATTTTATGCAGCTATCGTATGGAGCAAGCTCGCCAGCTCTATCGAATCGCGAGAGATTTCCTACACTCTTCCGAACTCATCCCTCGGCCAACATGCAAAATCCCACCAGGTACAGATATTTCATTCATGTCTATTTTATTTGTGCTTTAAAAAAAAAGAATTTATTTATTTATTTTTGTTTTCAAGAATTGCATGGCCCTTTCAACAAACAATGTAATTTTATCCCTTTTAGAATACGGATATTCGAACGGTTTAAGTGGAAACGAATAACGATTCTTCAATCCGTCGAAGAGGTCGGCTTTTTCACTTTTCTGACATCACTCTATATCACTTGTATGTCGTTGAAAGGTGTTCACGTCGACTGCAAAGGATCTGGAGAGATTGTGCAAGGCGAAGGGCATTAAGACGGAGCGGCAATCCTTCTATGGAGATCCATCCGACGCCGTGAGGACGCTCGTTCGTCAGGACGCACGCATCATTGTCGGCCTGTTCTATGTGACGGAGGCGAGGAGAGTTCTTTGCCAGGTACATATATAGTTATCCTTTCACGCACTATCAAGATCTTTTGTCAGGTACATACATAGTAGTTCTTTGCCGCACTATCAATGACACAATCATTGTCACAATCATACAAAATACAACTTGTTGTTGACTTTCGAACGTTCTCATGAGATGAGTCTCCCACGCTCTTTTATGTTCACAAGTTCACTCACAAGCGAATGGCGATGCATCCTGCACAAATCAAGACCGAAATGTCACGTGCCATGAGAAACACAAAAAAGAAGGATTAACTGAGAAACACAAAACCCTTGGGCACGAAACGGCGCGCGGCAAAGAACATGGCTAATAACGAGAGCATCGGAGATGTCCTGAAAGAAGATCCGCGGATGCAGCTGCAATCTCAAATGGAAAAAAGGGAAGAGGAAGGAGGGGGTAGAGAGGGGGTGAGAGGAGAGGGGGCGAGGACAGAGAGAGAGAAAGAAAGAGAGAGAAAGCGAGAGGCGAGAGAGAGAAAGAGGGAGATAGAGAGAGAGAGAGAAGGGAGAGAGATAGAGAAAGGTGTACCAAGCGTGTGCTTACCCTCCCCATCGTCATCGCTCGTTGCTCCAATTACCTCAGCGATGCCATCTTTGCTAACTGTTAGCACACAAAAAGTAGATGAAACCAAGGAAATAGGGGCGCGCTCGGAAAGGCGATCTCCATTTGCTCATCCACCTCATTCGCATTCGGCTCTGCATCCTACTGCTGCTCTTTTTTGTTTTTCGTGAGAGTGACGCGGTGAGTGGGCGCGATTGAGGGGGACTTTCCATCATGGGATGTGGACGTCTTCTTCTCACTTTTATTGTTAGAGGCTAGAGGGCTCCGCCACCCCCTCCTCTCCTTTTGCCGAGATAATGCCCGCTGGCCATCTGTCGTCTGGCTCGCATCGCTGCGCTGAATGCCGTATGCCTATTTGTCCATCACTCTCTAGAGCCGCTCCTCTAGAACCTTCTTTGTTACCCTCAAACCTCAGCGACGAAGTCAAACGGGGGACTTCCGAAGGCACGCAAATCACACAAGAAGACACGAAATTCAAAACGATTCCTCACCATTGTTCCTCCAAGAACATTCCAACGAAGTCTGATAAGAACATCAAGATTCTGCTGAAATTCATGGGGAGGGGGAGAACGAGGCGGCGATATAAAAAAAACAGTCTAATTCAGGCGTACAAGCACAACCTGTACGGCCGAAAGTTCGTATGGTTCTTCATCGGATGGTACGAAGACACGTGGTATATACCGCCAGCCGAGGAGAATCTCAACTGTACTGCAGAGCAGGTTTCTCTCTCTCTCTCCCTCTCTATATCTTCCTCTCTCGCACTCTCTCTCTATCACTCTCCATCCCCACATGCTCTATGGTTCTTCCACAACAAACCTTTCTTTCAGATGGCAGAGGCAGCCCAATTCCACTACACTACCGAATCAGTGATGCTGTCGCGTGAGCCAGAGCCAGCGTTGTGTGGCATGACGGGCGCGCAGTTTGCGAAGAGGCTCGCAGGCGCTCTCCACAGCAACCCCGCCAACACGGGCGGATTCCCCGAGGCGCCCCTCGCATACGACGCCATGTGGTACTCTTCATTTTTAAATTTCTCTTTATTGTATGCAAATTTTTTACCATCCCCTTAATTTCTCGTCTGAAAGTGAGAAAGACGAGATCAACCCTTAAATATGCCAAAAACATAGTGATAGAAACTTATTTGAGGGCTCTGGCGCTCGCCTTCAACTGCACGCGCCAGCTGCTGCCATCGGGCGTGCACCTCGAGGACTTCTCCTACGAAGATCAGGCGATGGCTGACATCTTGTTCAACTGTGTCAAGAATACGTCTTTCCGCGGCGTTTCTGTTCGTTCGACGAATGTTTTTTTCTTTAATTAAGTTTGAAATTCAGAAGAAAAAAGGTAATTTTTTTTAAGCTGAAAAATTACTCACATTATTCATGTTGTTGATAGCAAGGAGCCCCCTTTTTCAGGGAAGAGTGATGTTCTCGGATTCTGGCGACCGAATCGCGAAGACGCAGATCGAGCAACTGCAAGGTTGTCCATGGAAATGTCGCCTCCGTTGATTCACATGGAAATTAAATGTATTAATTGCTGTTCTCTCAGACGGCGTGTACAAGTTGATGGGCTTCTTCGACAACGACAAGCAGGAGCTGATCTGGCATGGCGAGGAGAAGTGGCACGGCGGCGCACGCGGCCCTCCCTCCGACGCCACCATCAAGAGGGCGCGCATCCTCACCGTCTCAGATCAGGTGTGCACTCTTTGCCTCGCCCATTCTAAGGTGCACATGGACTCTCTCTCTCTCTTTCCAGCTCTACTTCATGGTGTGTCTACTGGCCCTAGTAGGGCTGACCGTCAGTCTCGGCTGCTTCGTCTTCAACGTCAAGTACTCCTTCCGTGGGTCAGAATGATTAATTAATGGTTCATTAATGGTTTTCAAGTGTACTTGCTTAAATGACTTTTTGAATCAACAATAAATTGATATGTACAAAACAACAGCAACAAATTTCTAGGGCAATCATCCAATCGCAGCCGCAGTGCAACAACATTCTGCTAGCCGGCAGCGCCCTCTGCTGCTCCTCACTCCTCCTCATGGGCTTACCGGCCGACAGTCTACAGATTCCATCCGGATCCTTCACCTTGCTCTGTCATGTCAGTTCGCTTTGTACACCAAGCAACCAGGATTCGCAGGATTATAGAAATATCTACTGAAACTCTCTCACTCTCTATCTCGCTCTCTCTCTCACTTTCTCCTCTCCCTCTCTCTCACTCTTTCTCTCTCCCTCTCTCTTGCTCTCTCTCTCTCTCTCTCTCTCTCTCTCTCTTGTCAGGCCCGTATCTCCATTCTGATGATCGGCTTCACCTTCGCATACGGCGCCATGTTCTCCAAGGTGTGGATCGTGCACCGGATCGGCGCACGTGAGAATCAGCAGATTGCAAGTCGGAAGAACGAAGAGGTACTCGAGAGGCATTCTCATTCTTTCTTTTCTTTTCTTTCTTTTTTCTTCTTTCTTCTTTTCAACATTCCTTGAAAGAGCTCTCTTCTCTGTCCACATTCGGTCATCAGTCATCGTCGTCTACTACTAACAACCTTTCCGCTTTCTGGAACTAACCAAGTCTTCGGAGGTCCTCGAGGGTGAGGCCCGGTCACACATTGAAGACGGCAAGGCTTTGTCTTTCAGCAATCTCATTCATTCTTCTGCCGTCTCAATTGTGATTGGGCCTCAGAAAGACGATCATTTGTTTATCTGTCCATTACGATCGAGATATACATACATAGGTGTTTGGATGGCGTGAGCGGCTTGCTTTATTCTATTTTATATTTGAAGAAAAACAATGAAACAATGATGGAATATCATGGAAAATCCCCTGGCACTCTACTCTTCTCTTATCTCACAGAATCGTGATTCAATCAGCGAAGAAAAAGGTCTTTATCCCTTTTAAGCGCCCATCATTTCTCCAATTGATTTCTATCGATCCCTTAAAATGTTGACGATAACTCACACAATTGCAGTATAAGCCCTTACTGACAAACTATTCCGAGAAGGTATGTTTGGCCGATATGCCCTTTTCTTCTTATATGTACATGCATAAAGATGTCCATGTGCAGAGAATGAGCATATTCTTGTCCTAATAAGTCTCTTCCTATTCCTTTTTTTGATTTGGATAGTGAGATATGGAAGCAGATATAGAATGTGTGCTTGAGCAAAAAGAAGAAGCTCGAAAGGCATGCCATGTCTGCTGCTTCACTATTTCACTCTCTTGTCTGTCTCCTTCCTTCCTTCCTTCCAGGCACAGAACTACTCCTCTTTTTTATTTCCTCTACCTCTCCTACCTCATTCACCACAGATACATACATATGTTTTCTTTGCCCCCGTCACGAACAACTCTGAGAATGTCTTCATGTTTCTTATTTTGGCTACCCACACAGGCTCGTATCCATCCTCGTGATGACCGTGAAATTGATCTCCCACACAAAGTCTCGTTGATTTCCTGCAAGAGCACGTGAGATGTCAAATGGGGACGAACGAAATGTGACATGAACCACTTATAACTTACTGTGCATCGAATGAATCCAGAAATGATCTGAAACTCTATTTGTCTCGTGAACTTCCTCCTCTATTCTCTCCCCGTGCAGGCACGTGAGCATCTCTCTCCTGGCTAACATGTCATTAACAATGAGGCTTTGCACGATTCTATCGCTGCTCTGGATGTAGATTTTGGATCCATTACAACAACTGGCTAATCGAAGCGGTCCAGTTTATATTTAAAAAAACATTCTCCTCTCCTCTTAACATCTAACAAATTCTGAACTCTCATCACATCAGCCCCTTCTCGAGTGTGAATACCTCTGATATATATATATTCACAGGTATTCACACTGAGTGGCACTTCTTGGGTGGTCTTCTCTCTTTCTCTCTTGCCCTCTCGGTCCCTCTCTCTCTCTTGTCTCTTGTGGAAGTGGCCGTGTGCTGTGGCAGGAGGACGGTACGCCGTGGGAGAACATCCGCGCACTCATCACCACGATGGTCGGCCGCCAGGCGTACCAGGCAGGCGTACTGCGCAAGAACTCCTCCTACGGATCGCTCCTCGCACAACGCTCCAATCACCTCAATCAGGTGACTCCTCTCACCTCCCTCCACTCTCTCTCTCTCACTCTCACTCTCTCACTCTCACTCTCTTTCTCTCTCGCTCTCACACACGCTTCCTTCTCTCTCTTTTTTCAGCTAGTCTCTGTTGCTCAAGCCTACCCGTCTATCCATCCCAATCCATTCCTTATCCGTCACGCACAAAATAGCACCACAACATGCAAAAAGGAATTTAAATGCCGTCAATAGTCGAGTCCACTGTGCACGGTATCTTGTGTCGTTTTGTGTGCAAAGACGGGGCGTAGTGGCTGTTTCACATCTCTTGTTATGAAAGAGTCGACCGTTTGTGAGATGAGTGGCACAGCTAAATGACCCTCCCTCCCGCCCAGTCTTCTCTCAATAATCCTTGCATGCGCCGCTTGCATCATCCCTTGTCATTGTGTTCGTGCGGAAAGAAAGTATCCCCTTAACTAAAAATAAAACGCAAACAAAATCAACAATTTGTTTTTTTTGCGGTGAAACACTTAATTTGTGTAATAACAGACTTCAAGGTGATAGCTTGAAAAATTTAAATTCTTAAATTGTTTGTTCAAATATAAAATCGGTCTTTCACACGTTGCATGTGTGCATCATAATTTTATTTTTTTATTTGCACCCACTTTTTTTTGCTCACTCTTTTTTTCTTTCTGTTAGCTTCCTTTTTTATATTTATTTTTGTTTTAGCATGTTTCTTCGTTTTCTTCGCATGATTATACTTTCTCTTCAAGAATGTATTAGCCCGTCCTATGAAGAATGCGCGTCCTTTCTTGTGCCTCTTTCTTTCTTTTCATCTTTTCATCTTTCTGCTCTCCTCTGCACGCACACACTCTCTCTCTTTCTCTGTGTCCACTCCACCACTCCGAGACAGTGAGTGCACTGAGAGTGGCCAATCCTGAGAGCCCTTTCAGCCGATCGCAGCCGTCAAATTCTACGCGGTCATCTTCGCCTTCTTTGTCCTCGATGTGCTCATCCTGCTCGCCTGGATCGTCATTGACCCGCTCAGGCGGCATCTACAACAGTTTCCCGAGCAGGTTGGGGCATAATATTTTGTTCATTTTATTTTACAACAACAACAAAAAAAAACCAAGTCTACATACATTCCATTTTCTAAAAATAGCTTAACCATTGATTCCAAAAAGTTTTTTTAGCAAACTGTAAAAAAGTGAATTACAAAACAACAAAAATTGACTTCTTACAGGACCAGCCATCTGAGACGGACGAAGACGTGCGGTTAATTCCAACGTTGGAGTTGTGTCAGAGCGAGCATCAGCAGCTGTGGACCGGTGCGTGGGATGAGGGATTAAAATTAAAATTAATTATTTAACATTTAAATTATAATTAGCATGATCTGTCGTGTAATTCAGGAGTCATTCTGGGCTACAAGTTTCTCCTGCTCGTCTTCGGGCTCTTTCTCGCCATCGAGTCTCGCAATCTGAAGCTGCGATACGTCAACGACACTCGCTACATCTGCCTCGCCATCTACAATGTCTCCATTCTGGCTCTCGTCACTGGTCTGTTTCGCGAAATACATATGTATCTTTTTAATGCCATGGCAATACATACAGTACCGCTCAGCGGCCAGGGGTCAATGCTATAGCGGCTATAGCGGCTATAGCCAAAAGAGGCCAAGCGAAATTAAGGCCTGTAACATTTTTGTTTTCAGAATTCATTGTTATTTCTGTCTTCAGGGCAATGTTCTGCATCCATTAAGCTCAAAAACTCTACAAAACAATGCATATTCACCAGAATGGAAAATCTTGTAAATATGTGGTGCAGGAACACCACAATTAGTAGTGTGTGAATGTGTCATCGTTTCAGTGAAATTTATAAAGGCACTTGCTCGAACCGTATAACAACTTTAAATTACAGTTTCAAGCTCTATTTTGCATCCTTTTGTCTTGAGAAGATACTTCTAATGCTACAAGTGAAAAAGGTATGGCAAAAAATCTTGCAAAAAAAAATTGGAAGAAATAAGCCCAAAAGAGGAACCGAACACCGGCTCTTCCGTTCATGCACATGCTAAGCATACCAATGCTCCATCCAGCCATAATGTTGGCCAACTCGAAACAATTTTAGGAAACATTTCGACGGCGGCTTTTAAGAGTTGTTAGAGTCCATGCCATAAAAATTCATTGCTTTCAGTAGTGTTCTGTAAGTTGCCACATTTCAATTTCGAAAACAAAGTTTCGGGTTGTCTCCTCTCCTCTCATCGGAATATTTTTTTACGAACGAACTTTCCAGATTTGAATTCCAAACGATCAGAAAAACGTTTGCTGCGATTGGGGTTAGAACCTGTGACTTGCAAAATCGCAGGCTGGCGCTTAACCCACTGCGCCACACCTATCATATCCGTTCGCCTCCCAAGCCAAACTTTAGCAGTGGGTGAGAGACCTACTTCGAAAATTTACTCTCTCTCTCTCTCTCGCTTTATTCTCCCTTTTCTTCGCTTTGAATTGCTTCGCCTCCTCTTTGAGCTCTTATTTTGATTCTCCTTATTTTTCCTAGTCAAAACATTGTCCCCGGTTGGGATTCGTACCTGTGACGCTCAAAACAGCACGCAAACGCGCATCCTACTGCGCTACGCAGGCCATGTGCGGGCTCTGCGGCCACGAATTTAGAGCAACTTCGAGTCCACAGAGCAAAAAGTTACGTTACCCTTCTGTATTACTTATAAGTAAACCATTGAAAGTCAGTACAAAGTGTCCAGGCCGAAATCCAGATAGCGTCGCTGCAATCGCACTGATGCCAATTAAAGCTCAAAGGGGATTGCTCAAAGCGGAAACAAAGGGACAGTCAACGCCTGGCTTTAGGCCTCTGATGTGGCCTGCGGAACACAGTAAGTTGCGCTCCAGCTTTTGAACTTTTGAGCGTCGCAGGTTCGAATCCCTACCGGGGCGAAAATTTGCCTAGGAAAAATTAAGAAGAGTCAAGATCGGAGCTCAAAGTGGAGGATTGTTCAAAGCGAAGCAAAGAGAGGGCAAATCAAGACGTAACACAGAGACCCACTTTCAAGGTTTGGCTTGGTCGAACAGGCATGATTGGTGTAGCGCAGTGGGTTAAGCGCTAGCCTGCGATTTTGCAAGTCACAGGTTCTAACCCCAATCGCAGCAAACGTTTTTCTGATCGTTTGGAATTCAAATCTGGAAAGTTCGTCCGTAAAAAAAATATTCCGATGAGAGGAGAGGAGACAACCCGAAACTTTGTTTTCGAAATTGAAATGTGGCAACTTACAGAACACTACTGAAAGCAATGAATTTTTATGGCATGGACTCTAACAACTCTTAAAAGTCGCCGTCAAAATGTTTCCTAAAATTGTTTCGAGTTGGCCATCATTATGGCTGGATGGAGCATTGGTATGCTTAGCATGTGCATGAACGGAAGAGCCGGTGTTCGGTTCCTCTTTTGAGCTTATTTCTTCCAATTTTTTTTGCAAGATTTTTTGCCATACCTTTTTCACTTGTAGCATTAGAAGTATCTTCTCAAGACAAAAGGATGCAAAATAGAGCTTGAAACTGTAATTTAAAGTTGTTATACGGTTCGAGCAAGTGCCTTTATAAATTTCACTGTAACGATGACACATTCACACACTACTAATTGTGGTGTTCCTGCACCACATATTTACAAGATTTTCCATTTTGGTGAATATGCATTGTTTTGTAGAGTTTTTGAGCTTAATGGATGCAGAACATTGCCCTGAAGACAGAAATAACAATGAATTCTGAAAACAAAAATGTTACAGGCCTTAATTTCGCTTGGCCTCTTTTGGCTATAGCCGCTATAGCCGCTATAGCATTGACCCCTGGCCGCTGAGCGGTACTGTACATATGATTATTGTCATCCTTTTTAGGGCCCATAGCGACAATGCTGATTCGAAATCAAGCAAACGCCAACTTTGGCTTTATCTCCGCAACAGGTAAGTTTGGCATCTGCACACTGTGCTTGCTTCTGTCGTATATCCCCCCACCAGTCATGCCTAAAACCAGGTCTCGCCCCATATTTGGCCTGACCCGGCCCGGGCCGAACCCGGCCCCAAAGCTTATATTAAGCCAGAGCCAGGTTTTGGACTACCTGATCCCCACAAATCCCGATTTTTACAGTTCTGCTATGCACTTACATATCACTCGGTCTCATATTCGTGCCCAAGATTCGTTTTGTACTCAAGGTCCCGCCATCACGGGACGAGGTTTGCATACATATCCTCCTTTTTCAGAGAGTCTTTATCAAGACAGCCTTCCACCACAGAGGAGTCTCTACGAATTGAACTGTTAAGGTGTGTCCGAATGGCAACGGCAACACTCCCCTGAGTAAGCAAGAGCAAAAAAAGTACGAGCAGCTCTGTCGAGAGAACGAAGCCCTTCAGAAGCAAATTGAAGAGGTTTTCTTTCAAATGTAAAAGATACTGAGTATTTACATATGTATGAACATATAAAAATGCTTACACGCGAAAGCCACTTCAGAAGGAGCACCGGATAACGTTGTGCAAGCAGCGGCTGGAGCAGCTGCAGCATGAGAAGAGTGGAGGGAGCGGCGAGGGAGGCAGTCGATTCCTGGATCCCTCATCCTCATCAGCGGGAGCTGCTGGCGGAGGAGGCGAGAGAACGAGGAGGACGAACACTTCGGCGACAGATGATGACGAGGACGATGACGAAGTCTTTTCACTCTCTTTCTCATTAATCTCTCTCATTAAAACAAAAGAGTAGCAATAATACAATTGAGAGTACATATGTATGTACATAAAATAGGTGTACATGTGCTAACTATGAAGTTAAGCATATCTCCATTGTCTCATTGCCAGGACGAAGAGCCGGCTTCGTTCTCGTCGCCCACCACACTGACAACAACGGCGTTGATCGAGCTGCAGCCTTGCAGCAACGGAGCCGCCGCCACTGGATGCCTTACAGAAACGGGTCACATTCAGTCGCTCTCTCTCTCCATCTCTCTCGCTATCTCTCTCTAATTCTCTCCATCTCTCTCGCTATCTCTCTCTCATTCTCTCCATCTCTCTCGCTATCTCTCTCTCTCATTCTCTCCATCTCTCTCGCTATCTCTCTCTCATTCTCTCCATATCTCTCGCTATCTCTCTCTTACTCTCTCACTCTCTCTCGCTGTCTCTCTCTCACTCTCTCCCGCTGTCTCTCTCTCCCTCTCTCCCGCTCTCTCTCTCTCGCTCTCTCTCACTCTCTCCCTCTCTCTCTCTATTCATGTTTCTCTCTCTTTCTCATCTCTGGTCACATGGAAAAAATGTTTCGTTATTATATAGTTTCTTTCGGAGAGCTATAAAGACATATGTTTCATATGTACTTTATTTTCAGGTCAATTTGACTATGACGAGATGGACAATTCGAGTTCTTCCGACGAGATTTTGCTATGATAATAAATAAGAAATAGGAGAATATTTGATGGTTACTTTTCAATGATTTATTCCCGGTGTTCTTCTCTAATTTATTGCAAGTTCATATTTGTGCTCCATTCTCAAAAAAAGATTTTCAACTTGTAAAGGGAAAATTATGATGAAGTGGAGAAGGATCTCGTGTTAAACTGGTTTCTTTTATACTGGCATTTTTTGAGATCAATTGGCTTCAAAGCGATGGTGGTGGAAATCTATTCTAGATGGTCATTCTTTTCAATTCTCTTCATAATGATAGATGTTTTTTTAATTAGAAAAAGGTTGTAAATTGTAGACAATTTTGAATTGTTGCGTCACAGTGATCCTACTTTGCAAAAGAAATGCTAATAATATTGAAATGATTGCTCATGATTATTGGTTAAGCGGCGAGGAGGTTTGAGAGTGTGAGAACAGAAAGGTTTCTAATAAGTGTTGTTCATTTGCTGCCTGCACCCATTCGACTGTGTCTTCTTCCTTCCTTCCCTTCTTGATTCCATATTCATATTTCATCCTCCGAATGCCTCAGGCGTGTGCTGCTCATTTTCCACACGATTCCAAGGGCATGAATCGGATTAATAAACACATTCCTCTCATTGACTCTTTCTTTGTAATCTCTCAAGGCTTTCGGAGAAATTTACAAAAAAAAATTTAAAAGATAGCAAAGACAATCTTATGAGCACCAAAGAACAAAAATCATTTGTATGGCCTGTTCTTCTCGCAATGGAGTACTTTGAACTTTGATGTCAACTGCTACATTTTGACTGCTTCAGAGATGACTATACGGGAGTGTAAGAAGAAGAAAAAACACGACAGCATTCCCGCAAAATTTAAAAAGGGGGTGCAAGTAGCTATAAGAATCCGAATCAGAGATATTCTCTCTCTCTGTCTCTATCTCTGCCTCTCTCTCTCTCCGTCTCTCTCTCTCTATCTCTCTCGGTCTCTATTACGATCTCTTTTATCCTCGCTGCAGCATCAAAACGCTGTTTGCTTGCACGCACCATTACTTCCAGCTACACCGGGCTTTTCTCCTGTCTTCTTTTGCCTACTGTACAAATGAAACTCAACTAAACACTTAACACATCCCCTGAGAAAATTCCTTAGACAAATCGGCATAATTATGCAATGTATCTCGACGACTTTTCCCTTGGGCACAGGAATTGAAAAGGCCTTCTAATGTTTCTGTGCCATTGACTAAAATGGACCCACATGACACATAGAACACTCAGTCATAGAGAGAAGCAACATTAGGAGAAAAAAAAGTTTCTTTTCCGCTCGACACTTTGTCCTTAACTTCATCAACATTTTCATTTATCTTTTCAATGGATTTTCTCAATTGATTACTGCATCACACTCTGCAATGTGGATGGAATGTTCCAGAATACCACAGCAAAGCGAAGGAAAATACAGAGATATTTTTATACATCAAAGTGCGAGAAAGAGAGAGGGAGAGAGGGAGTGTGACAGAGAGAGAGAGAGAGTGAAGACTGGAGAGTTGTTGTTGCCTGAAAAAGAAGACTTGATGGCTGCAACAAAAGGAGAAAGAGAGATTGGAAAAGGAACGTGTTACCTCTGTGGACATTGATTGCGAAATCGCCGATAGCCGGATGTCGAGAGAAAGAGAAATAGCAAATGTCGTGCTTATATAATTATAGAGCATTTGAGACCCATAGAGTTTCAAGTGGTATGTTCATAATTGCACGGGAAACAAGAATTATTAAGGACAGTGGACTCGCATTGAAGGAAAGCAGAGAATAAGGAGGGTATTAGAGGCGTGGGTGAAGGAGATCTCAATTGGCTGCGCCGGCCGGGTGGCAGTGGAGGTAGCCGTTGACACGGCAGACATGCTCATTCCGCAACCAGCTAACCACACTGCCTCCCGGGCTCATGACGTCATTGAGAGGGAGAGGGAAGGGAAAAAGAGAGGATGCAACAAGGAGAGGGAAAAGAGTAGGAGAGGGTCAAAGAACATGACTGAAGAGAGAAAAATAGAGTGTCGGGAGGAGAAGGAAGAGAGGGAGGGTCGAAAAGAGGAACGATAAAGAGTAAGTAGGATGAAGTAAACGAGAAGAGAAAGTTACGTGGCGAGTCGGCTTGAGAAACAATACCCAACTCCACTACTCACTTCCGACAGCTTTGTAATGAATTCTGATACAAATGACAAGAGAGAGAGAGAGAGAGGAGAGAGAAGAGAGAGAATGAGAGCGAATGAGAGAGAGAGGAGAGAGAAGAGAGAGAATGAGAGAGAATGAGAGAGAGAGGAGAGAGATAGCATGTTTGTTTTTGTGCCGTTAGGCTGACTCAAAGGCAGAAAGAATGAAGCAAATAAGAGAACGGCAAATCCAATTGTTTTTTTTCTCTCTCAAACATCGAAGTCATAACTTAGAGTTGTCGATAAAATGCGGAATGTCTCTTGGGAACAATCTATTGGCATTAACATTCAAAATGAGATAACCGATTGTTGAAGACGAGGATGGACGTTGAAATTGAAGAAGAAAGTGTTCCGTGGAAAAGAGGAAAGGCTAAGGCCATTAGACATGGACAACTCATCTGTGCAAAGTATCGACAGCTTGTGAAGCGAGGAGGAGGTAGGCGACGACGCCACTGGAGTGAACGCAACCCCGGGAAGAGAGAGAGATAGGGGGAGGAGAGGGGGGAGGAGGCTGAGCACTCTCTCTCTCTCTCTCTCTCTCTCTCTCTCTCTCATGCCACCAGGCATTGCTAGCGCATGGCGAGAGAGGCCGTTGCCCATGGAGAGCGAGAGTGGAGAGAGCGGGAGGAGACAACACGGGGCTCTCCCCTCCCCTCTCTCTCCTCCCCCTTCCGATGCATAGTTTCTCTCTCTCTTTCCTCTCTCTCTCTCTCTCCCTCTCTAACTCTCTCTCTCCCTCCCCCCATCTCTCTCCCTCCCTCTCTCCCCCTCTCTCTCTCTCTCTCTCTCTCTCTCTGTTTCCTTCTCGCTCCCGCCCCCTCTCTCTTTCCGCTGTGCGCTCCTTGCTGCCAACGCGACAGCCATACCGATCCCGGGCAAGTCTCAGAAAGAAAAGAATTCTCGAATTTTGAAATGAGCCAAGAATAAGCGTACTATCTTCTATTCTGCAGTCTCGGAAAGATGACAAAAAAAGTAGTAACTCTCCACGTCACACAATGCATCGATTCCATATTGGAAGGCAAACAAATGATGAAATATAAGCTGAAATATTACACGAACTCTACGATAACTTGCCATAGCGATGAATCGCACTCTGGCCAGAAGTGCGGGTTACTTCTTCAACATCTGTAGATGGAGGAGACAACTTATGACCTGCTGCGTGAACCGCTAAAGCTGCCAAGGCGAAGGCAGAAAGGTGTCAGAAGGTTTCGAGCAGCGCTCGATGGGGAAGGCAGTTGAGAGAACGCAGGATGACGACATCCTTTGTTCACCGTCGAAGCTTCAAGCCCACGAGACAAAATGACTGGAAGGGCGGTGCATATACCGCATACAAAATGTCTGGACAAGACGAAAGCAGACTGCACCCTCTCATCTCTATGTCTCTCCCTCTTTCTTCTCGATCTCTCTATCCCTCTCTCTCTCTTTCTCTCTCTCTCTCACTCACTCTCTCTCTCTCCGTTCTGCGATTTATTGAGCTTGGTCATTGCGAGGATGACCAAAAGTCAAAGGGGACACTAGAGTGAGAGAGAGAGAGGACGAGGGGGAGAAAGATATATGGAAAGAGAGCGATCACGATTCGCATAAATTGACGATGTGCCCGAGAGGGCTCAAGAAGGGCGGGAGAGAGGAGCGGCGCAGGTGACAAAGTCACAAGGGAACGAGAGGAGAAGAGTGAAGAGAGGGAGGAGAGAGAGAGAGGGAGAGAAAAGGCCGATGATAGGGCGGGTATCAACTGGCCACAATGGAGAAGGGAGGAGGAAATCAGCTGATATGTCTGCTGTCCGCAATGCGAAGCTCTGCATCTTCCTCTCTTAATCTCTCTCTCTCTCTATCTATCTCTCTCTCTCAGCACACTCTCATTCTAGCCTTCCTCCTCTCCTTCTAGACATCTGTCATTGCGTATTGCTCCCTCTCTCTCTCTCTCTCTTTCTCTCTCTCTCTCCTCTCTCCTCTCTTTCTCTCTCTCTCTCTCCTCTCTCCTCTCTTTCTCTCTCACTCTCTCTCTCTCTCTTCCTCCTTTTTCTATATCTCTGATGTCCTAGCGCTCTGATTGTTCCGTTCATACATATGTTGTTGAAGTCTATGTATTGCGGCTCATGTTTAGTAAACATTTCAAGAAGTGAATAATCTGGATATAGAATAGAATACAAGCTTCTAGTTCGAGTAAGCAAGCAGACACTAAGTAAAGAGTGAGGAACCTGTGAGGATACTACATGACTGTTTGTCAGAAATGTCTTATTTCAAAACATCTCAACTTCCGAATGAGAGGCATCTTGGATGAGGAAGAAAGCAATCGAGCTTGACCAATTTATTTGCCACGACCCGAGTTGTTTTGTTGCGCTTGAAGCATGAAGCTTCCTTCATCCATTAAATCTCATGTGAAATCGATCTTTGGACAATCTCGGAGGCGACACAGTGTCATGTCTCATTCTTACGGGAATTACGCTTACGTCTAAGTCTCAGGCGCAATGCGAAAGACGTCATTGAATATAAGAAAGTAGCAGAATGGAAGAGATTCAATGACGAGAGAGAAACAGAGAGCGGAGAGAGAGAGAATGAGCGAGAAGGAGAGCGAACTAACACAAGAAAAGACAGAGAACGAGAGAGAGAGAGAGAGAGAGAGAGAGAAGGACGGCGGAAGTGAAGAGAGGGCATCAAAATTCAGAATTATCGACCACGTTCCATATTCTGCTCGTCGCTTCGCAGTCTAACCAACATAGACACAGCAAACCCAGCAGCTGCTCTCACAATCCGAGAGTTGTTGGCTGATGTTTACATCCAAACAACTTTAATGCTCACACCAGTAAAGAAAGCTGCACACAGAAATATGATATGAAAACTTTCATCAAACTTTCATCCAACGAATTTGTCACAATTTCTTGTAAACTTGAAAAGCCTGTTGTGCACGAAATTTTCTGAAATTTTCCCTCAAATCTGAAATCGTAAATATGTATATAGATTGAACATTTGTATGAGCAGTTGACATGCGCACTCTACTTCTCAGCAGCGAACCACACTACGAAATCAGCAACAACTCTGTCTGTACCTCCGTTCTCACTCATCACTTACCATACTTTCTCCCCTTTTTGTGCAACCCCTTTGGCCAGTTTGTGCTGCCACAAGACGTGTAAAAAGTTATTTGGCACTTACATTTCTGCATCTTGTTGTTGTGCAGGAACCGCTCACCATCATCAGCGTACTATGAGCAGTTTGTGCAGTCGGTTTAGCCTGGAATAATTGTAGCGTTTCGATCAGAAGCACAAGAATTTGTTTTGTAAGAATTTTTCTCTCTTTTTTTTGAAAGCATTGAAGAGATCAAACATGGAGGCTTCAACTTATTCATGATTTTCGCTCTCAGCCAGCGGCTCTTTGCATACAGGGGGACCTGTTGGAGCTTATAAAGAAACAGCTACCAAGCAAACGAAAGAATGAAAATGTTAGAATGCACCTGGCTCAAGAGAGAGTGAGAGAGAGATAGAGACAGAGAAAGAGAGAGAGAGATAGAGAGAGAGAGAAAAAGTGTAGATAACAAACCCCAAAACATCCCGTTGCATTTTCTGAATTCTGAAACAAATATGGGAAAGTCTAGTGATTTATAGGATGTTCGATAGTAGTTTATGGAAAGTTCCGCGAAAAGCAGGAAAAAAAGACTAAAGATAATCCGAAGATAATCAAAAAGAGTTTCAATGCATGTGTCGGATTTCCTTCTCGTAAATCAGAAAATCTGCCATAATTGACGTCTCACGTTCGGGCGAAATGATTATTGAGATGATTGAGTGTTCAAAGAAGCAACCTATAGAATTAAGTGGAGATGTAGATGAAGGGGGGGGGGGAGGGAGGGTGATCGAGCGAGAGGGTGAGATGATGAGAGGGTGAGACGGCAAGGTTGTGAGAGGGTGAGAGTGTGAGAGGGCGAGGTTGTGAGAGGGTGAGAGTGTGAGAGGGCGAGGTTGTGAGAGGGTGAGGTTGTGAGAGGGAAAGAGGGCGAGGTTGGGAGTGGGCGAGAGGGCGAGAGGCGGAAGATGGTGCGACTCTTCGTCCTCTTTGCTGCGTGAGTAGGCAGCGCCGTTTGACAAAGAAATCAAGCCAGCAAAACAGAAAGTACCCTTGTCCTCCGGGCGGGACGAGAGCGAGGGAGAGTGTGCGTAAGATGGAGAGAACCAGAGAAAGAGAATGGGTGGAAGAGTGAGAGGAGGGTGAGAAAGGGTTGCAGAGTGGGCACCGCGTCCATGGTGCACTTTCCTCCGAGCAGACAGATAGAAATGCAGTTCAATGAATTCCGCATTTTCTGCCCTGCTTCCGTCCCTCTTTATCTCTGTTCTCTCCTGCCTATCTCACTCCCGATCGCCTTTCCGTCTGCCACTCTTTCGAAACGTAAAATATGTGAACAAAGAAACCATGATTCCCGGCACACGAATTTGCTTGCTTGTCAGAGATAAAGGAGAAGGAGAAAGGCGCAACCTTTTGTGCATGGGACTTGTACGTTTAGCCGCCGTGTGCTTGGAAGACGCATTTTTAGCATCGGCACTAGAAGACTCCTCTTATCAGACAGGAAAAAAAAGGGAGAGACAGAGAGAGAGAGAAACGGAGGGAGAGAGAGAGGGGGAGAGAGAGAAAGAGAGAGAGAGAGACAGAGAAAGAGAGAAAGAGAGAGAGAGAGAGCACATCCGCCCTGTCACTCCAAGATGCCGTTTTTTTTCTTCGCGAAAGATGGGCCCAGTGGAAGAGAGCATGCTAATCTACTTTTAGTACCTACTCTTGAAGCCTTCGACGACGCGGACATCAAAAAGGTTTACTAACACTGAGGGGGCGGATGATGACTAGACGCGCGGCAAGAGAGTGCTGGCAACGGAGAGTCCAGAGAAGTCAGGCGGAAAGCTAGAGAGCACTGGCGATGAGAGAGTCCAGAGAAGTCAGGCGGCGGAAACCTACCTAAGAATTATACCGAATGTAAATGTCACATCTATAGCAATTCGCATTGCTCGTCAAGTGACGACAGGCTTGCACTTTGTCGACTGACTTCGTATGTATAATTCTGATACCTTTCATCTCAAAAGTTTAAAAAAAATATTAGTGACATTCCACCTGGGACCCGTTACCCGTTATACTGTAGCAAGTGTGCGGAGCATCATCACCACATACTACATACTTTCTCAATTAGCTCATTTCAGGATAAATAAAAAAGAAGCATCTTTCCTTTTCACCTCCACAATAAATTTATCCGTCTGTGTTTGACATTCTCTCCAAAGAAGAACACACGGTGATCCTTCAATGATCTTCACTGTATGTGGTGTGTCACGGAGGGGCAGAACAGCAATTGAACAGACGACTTTTGTCATATGAGTTGGGATGTCATATGGGCTCTATGACTAGAAGAGAGTGATGATGTCGGTTGTTGTCTTCTTGGTCTCATGAGACTGACTCCAACATAGAGCGTGACATATATATATATATATATATATATATATATATATATATATATATATATATATATATAAGACAGTCAGCTCTCAGCTTCCTTTTACCATTATTATTATTATTATGTTTTCATGATAGAAAGCTTGCCTTCTCCTCCCAACACGGAATATCTCAAAGTGTCATTAAGAGTAGCCCAGACAACAGCGCCTTGCACACACATCACTTCCACATTAATCCACTTCATTCTGGCTAAGCCATTCCCAAAGAGCCTTGCTGCCAATCGAACGCCACACAAACATTGCAAAGAGAGAAGCGAGAGTGATAGAGAGGGAGAGGGAGTGACAGAGAAGGAAAGAGAGAGAGATAAAGAGGGAGAGAGAGAGAGCGAGAGAGGAGAAAGAGGGCGAGAGAAGAGTGAGAGATAGAGAGAGATAGAGAGAAGTATAAAGAGGGCGAGAGAGAGAGAAGAGGAGAAAGAGGGAGACAGTAGAGTGAGAGATAGAGATGTGTGGTGTTCCCTGAGAGAATCAATGGTCATGCTCCTTTCCTCTTTGGTTGTTGTTGGCTCTTCGCTGACTCAGCTGTGGCCAATGTTCTCCTCCACAGCGCCTTCTCTTTCATTCTCGAAACAAACTCTATCTCTCTCCATCTTCTTCCCCTTATCGCTCGCCTCTTCTCTTCTATTCGCATTGCTAGAATGCTCTCCAGCACTCGCAGCCCCACCCGCTGTTGAGCCAATCCGTTCCCACTTACAAACAAGCAAGCGTGAGGGAGGGAGAGAAAGAGAGAGAGAGGATGAGAGAGAAACAGACGAAGAGAGAGATAGAGATAGAGAGAAACATCAATTGCTTCTTACGTCAAGAATCGGACACTCACACAGAGAAGGATGTTACGTGGAGCGTAACATTTGACCTTCACAATAATGTTATTGAAATGCACCGGAACATCTCATGTAGCTCTGGACGTTACATTTAATGCTCAACCCGAAATGTTACGCGCGACGTAACATTTAACAAAAATGTTACGTTTGCCCGCGACGGGGAGCATTTGCTCTTAAGCCACGCCCCATTTCTTTATGTCCTCTCACTGATAAAATGCAGCTGTAAACACTGGTTTTTAGGCATATTTATTATATTTTTAAGCATATTTATTATACAAAACGCTTTATTACTTTAAACAAAATATGCTTAAGAACGTGAGAGCAGCAGAAGCCACCCGCAAGGGCAAATAACATGAAAAATGCTTGAAAAACATTCAAATAAATTAGAAAAGTCCGAAAATGAGCTAAAAGCATACATATCGTTATCCTACAAGTAATACAAAAACTGCAAAAGTTGAAAAACTGGCTAACCTGGTTTGTAGAGTCGTGTTGGCGTCGTCGTCTTTGCATCTGGAATTAGAATTGAGATTTTTGCTCCCGCCCGGACCCGAACCACCACCCCGCGCTCCCCGCACCCAAGCCACAGCCACCCCACTACCCGCCCCCGCGATCTGAATGTTGAAGAACTTATCCAGATGAAAAGGGTGGTGCCAATAGAGAACGTTGAGAAGAGAATGGAGAGAGAGAGAGACAGAAAGAGGAAAGAGACAGAGTAAGAGGGAGAGAGAGAGTGAGAGAGAGACAGAAAGAGGAAAGAGAGAGAGAGAACTCTACGAACTCGGTCTATCCATCTGTGCCAATTTGGTTGTAAGAGCCAAAAGGTTTTTCGAGAGTTTTACTGCTCAACGTGACCTATGTTGTGTCTCTCTCTATCCTACATTTTTCTACAGAAAAAGGCGGTTCTTTTGAGCTATTAAATGTTGTATAAAAGTAATTCTGAACCTCATCCGAGTTCTGAGAACATATATGTGAACACTGTTCGTGATGTCAGGAGTTGGCCGTGTGCTTCGCTCTGTGCACAATCGAGGTCTGAGGAGGTCACATAGACAGGCATGCACCTGTGTCGAGAGAGAAAGAGAAAAGGAAGGGAGAGAGAGAGAAGAAAGGGAGAGAGGGAAAGAAAGAAAGAATTAAAGAAAGACAGAAAAAACTATCTTTCTCTTTATAAGTGAACACTGTTCGTGATGTCAGGAGTTGGCCGTGTGGCAAAAGTTGGATCCCTCGCTTTTGTGCGTGTAATCAAACCGCTCAACGTTATTTATCCGCATCTCTCTGTACCTCATTAGAACCGCTATTCTGTGTAGAATCTAATGACATAGAGAGAGATGACCTTTCCGTCTCTTTATAGCGTTCACAGCAAAAGAAACACACAAACTCACAAATCTCACAATCAGAAACAGTTGTTTCTGCGCTCAATTATTAATCAATATGGTCTCTCTCTCTGTCTCTCGGTGTTTCGCTCCCTCGCTCCCTCTCTACTTCTCTCTCTCCTTCTCTTTCTGTCTCTCTCTGTCTCTCTCTCTCTCTCTCTCTTTCTATTCTCTCTCTTTCTTTCTCTTTGTAAGTGAATGTCAGGAGTTCCTCGCTCTTGTACGCAAACTTGTAAGTGCAAGAACAACGCTCAACGTGACTTTTACACATCTCTCTGTACATCATTAGAACCGCCTTTCTGGCCAGAATGTAATGACATAGAGAGAGAGTCACCTTTCGGTCTCTTTGTAGTGTTCGCATCAAAAGCGAGAGAGCTGTCCTGGTACCTGTCGAGAGAGAGAGAGAGAGAGAAAAGGGAGAGAGAGAGAGAGAGAGAGAGAGAGAGAGAGAGAGAAAGAGAGAGAGACAGATAGCCAGACAGACCGAGCGAGAGACAGACGAGAGATATGCATAGAGAGAGAGAGGGAGGGAGAGAAAGAAATAGAGAGAGAGAGAGACAGAAAGACAGACAGAGAGAGACAGCGATAGACAGGCAGAAAGAGAGACAGACAGACAGACAGACATATCGAGAGAGGGAGTGAGAGACAGAGATACATACAGAGAGAGAGAGAGGGGGGGAGGGAGAGAAAGAGAGAAAGAGAGAGAGAGACAGAGAGAGAGAGAGAGATATAAATAAGTAGAGTTACTAATTGCGAGAGAAGGGGAGAAAACAAGAAATGGAGAGAGATTGAAAAATCACTGTGTCCAAGACTTTTTCACAGTTGATTTTGCAGTTTCTGCCGATCGATAAACTTTTAAAGTTGTATGACAATATCACTGTCTCTTTGGAACAGAGCAATTAATTCATTCTGCTAAAAAGGTCGGAAAGACACTTGCGCACTTGACTCATAAAAATAAAATAAAGGTAACATTTGCAGCATGTTGACCCAGCTGACCTCAGATGGCACAATTGAACGGGATACTGTAGGTTTTTATGTAAAATAAAACGCGCAAAACATGTTGGGAAAACGTTGACCACATGTGGATTTGAACCCCTTAAGTGTCACCGCTCGACGTTGCTTAACTCGCCAGATCGGAAGTGATCGGTATTTCGCTCTTTGGAGGAGGCGCTATCCCTACGCTCGCCGCCTTTCCAGCCAAACATAACATTTTTGTGCATGCCCAAATGTAACGCTCCACGTATCATCCAGGTATTTACAAAAAATGTTACGTTTTTTTCCTTAAGAGGAGGCGACGCTCACGAGGGCGAAAACATCACATGTTTTTCTCAGCGTAACATCTCCACGTAAAATTTTTCCATAAATTTTTTGTGCATAACATTTTTTTCTGTGTGCTCTTCTCGTCAACTTCTCTATCTTTTCCTAGTATTTTTTGTATTCTCTCCCTATCTCTATCTCGCTCTTACTCTTTTCATTGAATGCACTAATCGGGACGAGTCAACTGACAGGCAGCTGAGGTTGTCATCCGTTTCGATCTATCTTAGCTGTCGTCTCTCTTCGGAAACGGAAGAAGTTGACGGTCGTACAGTCACCATGACCAAATCACACACACACACGTCGACACACCCTGAAGGGCATTCCGATAGTTGGAAGACACAAGACAGCATACATATGCAAAGAAGTTTAGAAGAGAACACACCCTATGAGGATGGAGATATGTGAAGGACGAGAAGAGAGAGACGTCATCGTCATCATAGAAGAATCTCTTTCCTTGAGGAAAGAGAGAGCCTCTCCTTCTCTCTCTCTCTCTCTCTCTCTCTCTCTCTTTCTCTCTCTCTCTCAGAGACACATACACTTACTTACTTTGGCCTTCGCATAGCCCAACAACTGAAGTAGGGAACGCAGATGCCCCGCCACTCGGCTCAATCGAACGCGAAAGATGCAGAGAAGGCGGTCGGCTGAGTGGCTTAGAGCGGAAGAGAGAGAGAGAGAGAGACAGAGAGAGGAAAGAGAAGAGAAAATAGAGAGTGGATGAAGTGAGGGCGGTGGTCGAGGCAGAGGGATCTGTGGAGAGTTGCATCTCGACGAGAAGATGGACTGAACCGAGAGAAAACGAGTAAGAGGAGGTGTTCGACAACGGACAGTGGATGCGGGAGGAGCGCGCGGAGAGAGAGAGGGAGAGAGGGAGAGAGAGAGTGAGAGAGAGGGAGAGATAAAGAGGGAGAGAGAAAGAGAGAGAGAAAGAGAGATTGAGAGACAGTGAGAGAGTGGGAGAGTGAGCGAGGCGAAGGAGCAGACCGCATGACAGAGAGCAAATGACTTGCCTATCCAGCCAGCCGGGGCCATGGGTCTGCCCCCTTCCTCCGCTCCCGCAGAGGACCCCTGAAGTTGTTTGCTCGAAAAAAAGACACGCGAAGAGCAGTGCACCTACGAAGAGAAGGAAGAGGCGGAGAAAGAGGGTAAGAGAGAGAGAGAGGGAGAGAGAGAGAGAGAGAGAGGAGGAGGAGGAACAGATGGAGAGAGAGTACGAACTAGAGAATTCCACCCACGACTTGGAAACATGCCACGCTGGCTACCAAGCAGTGGTGCCCTCCTCCACCCGTATACAGCAGAAAGTGACACGAAGGCGTCGCAGGAAGCACGTGTTGCGAAGGGAAAGAAGGAAGAATGAGACGGAGGCAAACACAATGACTCGATCAAACTAAAGCATTGGCACTCCTAAGTATACACACACACTTCTAAACAAAGCAACGACCGCCATGTCTCAAGTAGAGACATTTGATGCGTGACTGAGTAACGCAGCAAACAATACAACAACAGCCTGAAATAGTTTCAAGAGGGAGACATTAGAAGGATATCCTGACTGGATACTGAAAAAAGATAGACTGTAATAGACCATATAATGCTATTCATTCTATTCCAACATCACAATAATGACACGGAATGTCTAGGATAACACAGTAATATCATTTAGCTAAATTTAGCCTGCTTGCAGAGTTCATTAGCATTTCAGTGTGCTCTAGATGACATATTTTAGTGTGGCAATTTAACAATTAATACGGTATAAATTGGTGTGTTTTTTGCTAAAGAACGGTCACGCGAGAACTCGATACGACTTTCACCTTGAAGGCATTTTTGCGTGCGGTGGTTTTGGAGTTTTCGTTCCGTTCTAAGAGACTTTCATGCTTTTCTTGCCAGTAAATGTTGACATTAATATTGGTGTTTGCTTTTGCAGCAGCCAAGATGTGGCGAGAATGAGCGTTGTGTTCGCGGCAGTCGAGTGTGTCCAGCTAAAAAAGGAGAGCAACAACCACCACGAGGCTCTGCTGCCTTTCCAACCAGGTATTCATCCAACCCATTCATCGCGTTCTTCTTCTCCCCTTCCACAAGCAGCCGACTTTAGTAAGCGTCTATCTCTCCACGCATTCAACCTATTACATAAATAAACACGTTTCCAACCTTCCCTGTTATAGTTGTTCATTTCTCCTTCAGAAACCGATAGTTCCCTGGAACTCAGCATCGTTGAACGGTGGATCCAACGACACGTTGAGGAGTGGATAACGCTCTCTGAAATTGAGGTGAAGATACGGGATATTTCGTCAATTATACAACGAATTCTATTCTTGTTGTTAAGGCTGCATTTGAACTTGTCAAGCGGGATTCTGCAGAACAACTTGAAGAGGCGAAGGAAGCACAAGAGAGCGAATCTCAAAGCGAAGAAAGCGACGACAGTGACCAAGGTTTTGATCAAATCGGGCACTATTCCTCAACTGGGCAATACAATACGATTGCTTTCGTGTTTCGCAGCATAATTTGATGAGTATGATAACACGGGCTGAGGCAATATTGGTCTGGCACTTATAATGGCTGCTCCTGGAATGGGCCACAGCGAGATGGGTTCACAATGCAGCTGCTACTTTTTCGCCTGGTTCTCTCGCAAACCCACACTCTCTTATCCTCCCTCTCTCCATTTACACGTTGCACTGCGATTTATCATGCGCTTATGCCTTCCGCTCATTCACGTGGCTCTACAGATCTAACGCCGTTTTTAGGCTTTGAAGCAAATCAAACACAACTTTGTTCCACTTATTAGTTAGCATGATTAGATGCACTGTGTTATTTGTTTACTCTATTCAATACTTTTGCTGTAACTGTGAGATTATATTGGGATAATATTTGTTTTTTTTTCCTTGAGGAGAAGAAGCAGAGAAGAAGCAATGCTCTGACGGCCAAGGTCGCCTCTCTGAGTTGGGTGGTGGCCGTCGAGTCGAGACCTCCATCGCAATGGCACTCCTCTTTGCTGCCATCGTGCATTTCGTCGTGCTGCTCACACAGTTCGATTCCCTTCCTTTGATGCTTGCTTGAGGAAAATACTTGCTCTTGTGAGTTCTTGGTAATTGTAATTAATTGCAAAGTCCTAATTTCCTTAGTAATTAAATATTTATTTATTCTATAACGTTGATTGAAATCCTCTTGAGGCACGTAGCTGAGTCGGAGTTGTGGTGGCCACTCGGCGAAGACGTAAGCCCTCTCGCTGCCGCCCCGCCACTTCGGCCCTTCTTCCCGAACTCTTCTCGTCCCTTCATCAACGACTATTACACCGGCAATGTCCACGCAGTGCCAGGTAGGCAGTCTTCTATTTGGCATTGAAAAGGCAAAGCCATGACGGGTAGCTACTATCTTTCTTCTTTAACCTTCCAGGTGCTCCTGAGCCCCTTCTAACCGTGATGCTGTACTACGCGCCATGGAGCGACGCGAGCTTGGCTATGCGCAATCCGTTCGAGACCATTGCACGAGTCTTTCATCGCCATCAATCGCAGGTTGACTTCTCTCTCTCGTCCATTATTTATTATTCTCGTCAATTATGATCTCCTTAATCTTATTCTTGTCTACTATTACGTCCTTAATCATATTCTCGTCTATTATTGTTTCCGTAACTTATTCTTCCTCTCCTTAATTCTCTGCTCGCCTCAGATCCGATTCAGCGCAGTGAACTGCTTCGCTCCACGCGGGCAATGCCGCAAGAAGTACAAGGTTTGCCTGTCCTTCCCAACATTGTTCAACTTCGACTTCTAACTCGGATTCAGGGCCCCATGTTTCCTGTGCTAGTCGCGTACCGAGGGGACGTTCCCATCGTGTATCAAGGCGAGCCTGCAGCTGATCATTTATATGTGTTAGTAGTTAGCTGCACACAGCTTCTCTTCGTTATCACTGCTTTCTACTGATAGTCCTGCTTTCAGCTGGATTCAAAGAGTCCTCGAGCCCCTCGTATATATTCACACTATCGAAGATCTCACGCGAGTGGCACTTTTCCACTCGAATATCGTCATTGGATATTATCGCTTCGAAGTTTGTTAGCCCTAAAGTGCGCTAGTATGCAAAACATACTGTATCCGGTATGCAATGTATACAGTATCCAATGTTTGTAGTCCCTTGATCGCACGCCAAAAGGCTACTCCACCTATCGTGATGCTGCTGTCAAATTTGCTACTGGGAAACCTGGTCAGGTTTTCCATTTTATTTCCCCTTCGATGTTGTCAGCTACGATTGTATGCACAAAAGCAAATTGCGCCTTCTACTTGCACAGAAGACAACGACACTCACTTCTTCGTGGTGTCGAATCGTACGATAGCTGCGCATCTGCTTCTTGGCTCCTCTTCAATTGCCGTCCATTCACTTAGCGGCAAAGCTACTCCGTTGGTTTTCTTTTCGAACTACGCTCTATCATTTTTGTAAGGAATCTCTCTCTTTCTCTTTCATTCTAGCCTGGATACCGACCTGGACTCGGATGCTATTGTCCAAGCAGTTAAGGAGGTCATCGAAGTCTCAGCCGACTCTGCCATTCCCTTCCTGCGACTTGGTTCCTCTTTTTATGTTCTATTGACGCAAGTGTGATGTCTCTTTCTCTCTCTCTTTCTATTTCACTCTCAGGGAAGAAAAGGGTTGAGGTAATACATGACCCCACCTTGGTTTTTGACCAGTCAGGTTTACCCCAGTCTGATTTTTGAGAATTAATACGAGACCATTAAAAGGAGATTTTGATTAAATAACTTCATTTTTACAGAAAAATTTTCCCCTAGCCCCCCTTTTTTACCCGGAACCTATTATCTGAGCGGCGCTTTGTTTGGATATGCATACTTTTAGAAAAACAAATTATTTTTACTACCCCACCCTGATCTTTGTCGCCATTTGGAGTCTACCCCACCCAACTTTTCGGAGGCATGCATCCACCCTTTTCTTCCCTGTTCACTCTCTATCTCTCTCTCTTCTTCAGAGAACGCATTTGAACGAAAGTCGGTGCAGCTGGCAGAGCTCCTTGAAAGTGGTGCTCTCATTGTGCTTGCCACTAAACACCGGCCGCTCTATATGCCCGGAAATGCCGACATTGCGGTTTTCAAGCAGGTATATCATTTTGTTATCTTTAATGAATTCATGAATAATCTTAAAAGAAATTGAGGTGGCTCTCGAATACTCTGACTGTGATGGGCCAAATTCGAGCCGTCTCTATACCGGACAAAGGAAGTCAAAGATAGACTTACTTGAGCAGACGGCTAGAAGAAGAACTTTCGAGTCAGATCAGCAAGCTTGCAGAGTACAGAAGCTTAGAACAGAGGTGAGGGAGATTTCATATGAGATATCGATTAGGCCTTTTACACGATTTGAAAGTATCTCCAAAAAAAGGATAAATCCTTGAGGCAGAAGCATGCTGTCGACACTCGCTTTCATTCATGGACTATTCTCAAGCGTGCACCAAATGTCACTCCGAGACCCATTCATTCAAATGGGATTTTGAAGGAGCCAACCTGAATACGGTATGCAGCATCTGGAACCTGTGATGATTTTAGGGTATTACTGTGTGCGATTTCTCTTACCTAGCATACAGTCAGGCTCAAACTGTACACGCCGAGCACGGAGATTCTTTGGTGAATGCGAGTTTCTCTCAAGCGAGAGGAGAGAATGTCTTCGGTTTGCTAAGATCATTGCAGCTGGTTTGTTCCTTTTGTCTTTTGTCAGATGTTAAATAGATCCTTATTTGTATCTCAAGATTAGGAAAAAAATTAAAGAGATTAATTAATTATGCTAATTAAAGAGGAGATGCTAAAGTACTGCTGCGAGGAGTTCCTCATGTTCGAATCCGAACGACGAAGAAGGCGCTCTGATATCGTTATTCGACTTGATCATGTTCACGACGAGGATGTCCAGGTACAACAACTAGCTAATGGTTTTCAATGCTTCTACAGAAAGTACCACTGTCAAGGAACATATGTCTATTTGAGCGACATATTCTGCTCATTAATTAGTTTTTTATATATTTAATTTAAAAGAAGTTTTTTTTTTGTTCAGAGGGCTGATTTGTGCATGCGTCATCGCCTTGCAATTTCGCTCAACTACGGTAGAATGGAAGATGAAGCAGCCACTCCCGAGCAGGAGAGCGGAGAGAATGACCGTAGAGTCACTGCCTACGCATGCATTGTAGGTTACTTTGTCCCCTTTTTTTTTAAATTTTAGCTTCTAAAGGGGTTCTCCTGTCTCCTTTCCTTTTTTATGTTAACAATAAGATTTCTTGATTTCAATATTGACTGCTTGCGATAAGGTACATATTGACAGGTGAAGCCGCACCGCGCCCTCCGCTTTGCCATCTTGGACACTGCGCACCACGAGTGGCTACTCTCTTCGTGGGGTCTACGACAGCCGGATGAACAGCCAAGAGAGCCCGTTGTTGTCGCGCTAGACCAGAAGCGGCAGGCCACTTACAAGATGGAAACAGCTTTCAGCCGGTATCTTTCATATGCATTCTATTCGTATCCTTGCTGTTCTTCATAGCTTTAATTATGAACACCTTACTAAAGTGGAAAAAGGTACGGTCGATTTGACAGACCTTGATTTCGGGATTCCCCAAAGACCCACTTCAGCAAATTTTTTGGGGACATTTCGTTTTGAGGAAAACAGAAACTCCGTTTTCAGGCAACCCTTCCCATGGCTTCCGGCTGTCTAATACTTCCTTCCCCAACCTGTTTTGTGACAGAGGCTTTTATTCCCTGTTCTTTAGTGCTAACTTGCGTGAGTTCATCCACGACTTCCACATGGGCACTCTCAACTCGATGCGAGTGGATGCTCCGGCTCATCGATTCGGCGCCTCACGACAGAACACGAATGCCAGTGGGAAAGCTATTCCTCATGGCACAACTGGTAGACGCCACTTGATCACGCGAATCAGCACTGCTCAGCTTATTGAGATAGCGAGAACCAAGGTGTGCTTATTGTTAGACAATATAAGAAGAAGCCAGTTAATCTATCTCTTAATTGGGATGTTAATTATTAAAAGGTCCTAATTAGTGCAATTATTGTTGAGAAGTTGGCTGAGGACACGTGCATCCTCTTCTCTGGCGGCCCGTCAGATGCTGCCTCCTCGCAGGTTGTCCATCTCCTCCAAGCGGTTGCACTCGTCTTCGAGCGAGCAGCATCGTCATCCATTCGCTTCTTATAGTAGGCCTCTTCCTCCTTGGACTTTGTACTGTTCTTATAGAGATGACTTGTACTCGAAATAACAAAGCCAATTCGAGAATGAAACAGAACAGAGGGGGAGAGATAGAGAGAGATATAATGAGAGAGAGAGAGAGAGACCCACAACATGTTCAGCGTCGATACGACTGCCGCTGAGATGCCGGCAATCTTTGACTTCCAACTCCTGCCGACCATTCTCTTCTTCTCTGCTAACCGGTTAGAGTCTTTTTTGACCTGTCTGCGCAATGCGAAGATAAATCTTTGAAGTGTTTGGTGGCAATGATATAGTATCTTAAAAGTGGTACTGGAAGTCTTTGAAATATGGGGCGATAGAGGAAAAGATGAGAGAGAGAGAGAGAGAGAGGGGGATACAGAGAGGGAGGGAGAGAGAAGAGCGAGAGAAAGGAGATGCAGAGAAGGAGAGAGATAGAGATGCTCTTTGCAGACCATCAGACAGTGCCGTCTTCCCCTCGGACATCCCCGTGTCCGTGCCCGCTCTCGTCTCTTTCGTCCTCGCGCACTCGAGTGACCGTCTCTTCTGGCGGTTCATCTTCTCCGAGTGCGATCAGGACTGTGTCCAGGCTAATCTCCCGTAAGTCATGTATAAAAACAAGCGGAGTAATATAATATGGCATCATATCATCCCCCATAATATTCTTTATAAAAAATCACTTCATCATTGTACTTGAAAAACTGCCTTTGAACAACTATGGGAGCTTCCAGTGTGCTCCAGTAGATTTTTTTAAAGAATTCTTATAAGGAAACTGTTAAACTATTTCCACTGCACGAAATCCGCGAATTTTATATGTGGTGGATGAATGGAGCTTTGCCTAGATGCCACAGAGATCAGGGAATGCTAGGGAGTAACTAACTATGTCGTCGAGTAATTGTTGTCTCATTCAACATATTGCGATGTCTAGTTATTGCTTCGGTGATCACTGAAAATAGTTGAGATGACAAGCTCAGAGATCAGCTTAGCTCATAATTATCCATTAAAGGAATCACTTTTGTTCTTTACGAAATACGAACTCAATAGTTCGAGGAAGAAGCAATTTGCTTATAGTTCTAGAACTAAAGAGTTCTAGGAAGAAGTAATGGCTATTTAGAACATGTGCGCACTATATTTAGTGCCATTTCTTCTCATGGTCAGTTCTCACGTTGGGCTGACTTTATGAAACTTTCGTAGGCTGCCCTTTTAAGGAAGGGGAAAGTTCCATTGCACTCCGGAAATAGCCTCGGGTGTCGTTTGCGGGTAATTTATGTTAATGAGATGAGACTGCTCTGCAAAATGAGTATGCGGCGTTTAGCTTAAGAGAAGGAGCAGAATAGGGAGGAGATGCGTCAGCCGCATCCCACGCTTTGTCTGATAGGGAATGCTCTTCCTATAGAGTCTGAAATGTGGCCACTCTAATAGCACACCCGGAGTAGGACAGGGAGAGAGGGGGGAGGGTTAGGAGAAAGAGATTGGGGAAATGGAGTAAGAGAAAAAGAGAGGAGAGAGAGACTAGAAAAACTAAGAAGAGAAAAAAATATATAGACCGAAGCAAGAGTGCGTGGTATCAACTGTATGGTCTATGTTTTTTTTTACTCAATGAAGTCGTACAACAACGAATTTGATGAGGCAATTAGTGAATCGAAATGCATATACACTTTGATTGGTCTGAGTAATGCGCCGCGGGGCGGGAGCGGCCAGAGCCTGGCTAGGCCAGGAGGCAATCCAATCAACCCTTTGAATCCGCATGTATCCTTGCTGAAGACTAAACACATAATGGATCTCTGTGAAACCCCCCCCCCCTTTAACCGGGCCCACGCAGTTTTCAATTTGGCACAGAGAGCAAGCAACCTCTGTGGGCTACCGTAGGATGAGTGTGTCGGGCTAATTGTGCCCCATCGGACTAATGTAAAGCTACGCGGCGCTAAATTATTTCGAGATTATTGTTTATCTTACAATTAGGATCCTCCCGTCATAATTCGTCGTATTTTGCTGTCGTCATTTTTAAATGTCAAAATGAAATGTACTATCATATGCTGGGGGAGGGGGAAGCAATAGATGAAGCTTCACTGCACTGCTTGGCTAACCACAAATGACTGCAGTAATGAGGACCCGGGAAGGGGGGGCTCGAGGCCACAATTGACACAGAAGATCATGTATCAGCATTCTTTTATTTGTCTGCCTTCTCTGCGCCCTGCTCTTTCTCTCTCACTCTCTCTCTCTCTCTCTCTCTCTCTTCATAAGTCTACTAACTATGTAAATATATCTGCCCCTTGTGTGACTTCTTCATGCTTCTCAGGCTTCTACGAAGCCACGAACGGTCTCTGCGCCGTGAACTGAGACACTGGAATGGCGAGAGAAGAGAACACTCAGAGGAACGGGCAGCAAAGCAAAGAACAGTGTGCGCATATCCATATATCTTTTTTTTTCTTAAATTATCTGTCTAATATTTATAAGTATTATCTTTTTTTTATATAATATGGTTCTGCGAAACTGACAAAGGCACTAGAGGTAAGCGATAGACATTTCCTTTAATGATCAGACATTCTAGCGAACGAATTCTGATTTTAGAAGTGCTTATTTGCAGGGCGGAGCTTGCAGCTACTCGGGTACTCCTACAGGGACTCAATGAGAGGAGGGCAGAAGAGCCCATGCAGAAGAGGAAACACTCCGCTCCCCTCGGCGATACCCTCTCCCTCTTACTCAGCCAGCGGTATTCCGCCTCCGCCTTCACATTTTCTTAGGGAAAATTATGTTAATTTTTACACGAAAGGATCTATGTAGCTTAGATGTAGTGAGCAAAAAAACTGCTGTTGACTCTGCTGTTGGAGTTCATCAGACATTTTTGGTTCCCACATTTCTTCTCTTTCTTTTTTTTCGTTTGCTCTCTGCTTACTTTTACTTTATTCTATTCTTCCGCCTTCAGCGTTCTCTCCCAGTCGTTTTCGTTCATCTCGCTCTCTCTTTCTCTTCCTCTCCCTCTTCCTCTTTCTCTCTTTCTCTCTATCTCTCTATCTCTATCTTCCATTGTTCCTGATTGCAATATTCTCACTCTTGTGCCCTTTGAATTGTTTGCGCAGTCGTTCTCTCCTCCCTTCGGCCTGCTAATTCTTATCCGGCTGCCTCCATAGTTACGTACGAGTAAATCGACGAAGAAGTTAGCCCGTCAAATCACTTATGTCTGTCTATAATTTATTTAATCACCATGTGATATTACCTGCTATAATCAAGGTTTGGGATCGTATAATTTCTCATTTTTGTTGTCAATTTGTATGTGCCTTTTCGACATCTCGAAATGCTAGGCGGATTTAGAGAATTCGTAGCATTCCTATTCTATTTGATCCGTTGAGAAGACAAAGTATTGTGATTACGCTTTTCATCATCATTTCGTTTAATTGTTACTTTATAATCGAATACCAATCGTTTCTCGGGTTGTGGGATCACAAGAACGCGCGTGTTTTGTTGGGCCTTCCGTTGTTATTGAAGAAGAGAAGATCTTTTATGCTGAGAGTCCGTGAGTTCAAGTGCAAGGCGATGCAATCGGTGTGTGTGCTAATAATAGTAAGTGGTGCAATATGCCAAGGGTGGGGAGTATCGAAGCGACAACTAATTAAGATGAGAGATGTATCTCGCGAGAGGCCGAGACACTCCTTGGAAGGCTCTACTCCAGCCCACGCTTCCTGGGTGGAGTGGTTTAGCAGTCGCGCGCCCCTTTTGTTAGCAAGAGCAAGGCCATGTGCTCGTTGAGAAAGTGGATGAAGCTAAGGAGAGAGAGAGAGAGAGACAGAAGGAAAGAAAGAGTGGAGAGAGGGAAAGCGAGAGAGAGAGAGTACGAAGGAAAGGAAGAGGGGAGAGAGGGAAAGCGAGAGAGAGAGAGAGTACGAAGGAAACGAAAAGGGGAGAGAGATGGAAAGAAAGAGGGGAGAGAGATGGAAAGAAAGAGGGGAGAGAGATGGAAAGAAAGAGGGGAGAGAGAGAGCATCCTGGAAGACAGGAGAGTACGACATGACGGCAGACTTCCCACATTGAATGGGAAGCATCATCGAGCCTCCCCCTCCACTCACACATTCCTCAGCAGTTCTCTCGCCTGCCTCATTGTCAGCAGTACAATCAAGAAGACCCCCCGACCTCTGCGAGTTATCACTCTCCGAGATTACAATCAGCGTGTCCTTTCACGACCCGGTAGCCTTCATCACTTTCGGTTATCGGGCTATTTGCCACTTTATTTTTCGGACAGAGTTGACAGAGCGTACGTATTTACGTATCGTTGAAATGGGGCTATCTCTACTGGGACAGGCGCTCTCTGATCTGCTGGCCACATGAAGGGGAGACGACGGCTCGTGTGGTCTAGACTGATACCTGTTTCCTCCCACTTGTCCTTTTAGAACAGACACGCGTGGCAGAGAGAGAGAGAGAGACAGACAGAGAAAGAGAGAGAGAGAGAGAGAGAGAGGGATGGAGAGTGAGAGAGGCGGAGAGAGAGAGAGAGTGATAGAGAGGATTGTAAGAGCCAGCCAGAGCAGGGCAAAGGACAACCTTGCTATGGTTGTAATACAGTAATTATTCGAGTGCTAACAATGCAGACTAAATGGCAAAGTAACAAAGTAATCAGTGATAAACGGAATGAAAAAGTGGTAGAGAGAGAAAGGAATAGGGCGTCTCCTCTCCTTTGATGAATGTAACTTGATTTCCTGTCGGCGCTCTCAGTAGACCACCATATTTCATCTTAACCCCAAGGTCTTACCCCGTTCTCTCTTCTAGCTCAGGTCATCCTTCAGAACACATTGAACGTTTCTTGGCACGTCCAAGGAGAGAGAGAGAGAGGTCTCTTTGCATGCTAATTGTCAAAGGGCACGCAGGATCCCTAAAGATAACCAAACGTTGAGGACCTATTTCCACGGATAGGGAATGAAATTGACAGAGAGAGAGAGAGAGAGAGAGAGAGAGAGAGAAAGCGAGAGAGAGAGAGAGAGATACGGTGGCAGAGTACGTACTAGAGAGAGGGAGAGACAGAGAAGCGAGAGAGAGAGAGAGAGAGAGAAAGAGAGAGAAAGATCTTGAAGAATGGCGCGTTGTTTACGAGGCAACGATGCGAGCACTCATTTGATGGCTCAGACGATTCCGTCTTTCCTCTTAGGCCCGTCATTGTGTTGATGGCAACGGGCACTGTGAGGTCATGCCGAAGGGCAACTTCCGGCGGAGAGAAAAGAGGTAGAGATAGAGAGAGAGTGAGCAAGAGAGAAAGAGAAAGTGAGAGAGAGAAAGAAGAAGAGAGAGAAAGAGAGAGACAGGAGAGAGCGGGAAGAGAGATGAGACGGGACGTAGTGAAAGGAGCGGATTTAGAAATGTCGTTAGCCAACGTGGCGATGCTGACTAATTCAGAAAAAAAAGATTTAGCCACAGATGGACATACAGAGAAAACTCTAGAAGATGAAGAGAGTGCATGTGGGTGAGAGAAAGAGAGAAGAGAGAGCGAGAGAGAGAGAAAATGTTGCAAAAGCGCGATTGCAGAAGACGTTGTTTGTCGGCCGAGAGCAGCGTTCCATTTGGCGTTGAGGACATCTGTGTCTTTTTCTTTGCGCCTCTTTAAGTTGCCTACACTCTCTCTCTCTCTCTCTTTCTCTTTCTCTCTTTCTCTCTTTCTCTCTCTCTCTTTCGCTCTCTCCCTCTCTCTCTGAGATTCCATACTCATTCTTGGAACGGAGATTGTTTGTGAAGCACAGCATCTTTCACTCCATCACTGTGCTCACGGTCGACCGTTCCCGAGATTCCACGGTCAGCTGGGGCTATTGTGTCGCTGGAAGAGGCAAACATTCTGTGTGTTCAGAAGAAGTAGCCGTTTCATTTAGCCGAGAACCACTGTTGGGCTTCGGAGAGAGAGGAGAGAGAAGATACAAGTGGCCAGAGAAAACGAGAGAGAAGGAGAGGGGACTCTGTGTGATCTCTTTGCGATACTGTATGTAGATGGAGATTCTGAACAGTTGTGGCCGGAGGCGCTTGTGTGTCCTCCAATAACCCCGTTATGAAATTATCCTCTTTCGCATCCACCACTACTCGCGAGACAATTCCACATTACCAACTTCCTAATCTAATTCCAGTCTTTGACGATAACTTTCGCCTTTCTACCTCTTCAGAGAACATATGCCCTGTGTACATTCTGTAATAGCTGAAATAGGTTAGCTATTATGGGGGACAGATGTTTGCTGCTGATTTTGAATTAAATTGTCCACTCGGCTGCAAATATATGTCCTGAAAGTAAGATATGTATGATGGCGTCCCCCCCCCACTCATTTCCAATGTCATTCAACAAATCTCTCTGAACTTAAAAAAAAGCCAAGTCTAGTAGTTGGCTAGACGTACAAAATATTTTTTATTTTATTTTAATAATGTATGCGCGTTAGTCTGCGAAGTAAACCCTTAAAGTTCACTTGCTTGCTCGCCTCATACGCTACAAATACCTCATATACTACGTAGTGATCTGAAGTGACGTATGCAACTTGTGTGCAGACGTGTCACTATACTACGCACAGTAATATGTATGTCGCTTTCCTCGTAGGGGATACTATGTCACTGTTGCTACTACGCTAGTAACGTCCGACATATGTTTGTATGTAGGCTGCAAAGCATCCGATGATCTATGTACATAATATAGCGACTGGTCGACGAACGCGTCATGTTATCGTAGAATGGAAATATTAGCAATGTTGATTCTCAAAAGACCAGCTCTAGCCATGGCAGTGATGGATGTCCACTTCCTCTAAGTTCCTCCTCCCTCTTCAGGCATCCCTCCCTATCTGCCGTCCTCTCCATCACATAGTCTATCCCTCCGCCTACTCAAGCTCTTGCTTAAAACAATGCTAGGCGTACCAACATGCCGTTGCATTTTAAAGGCTAATGAAGGCGTGGTCCTTGCCATTAGGCAAATGCTGCCAAATCGGCGTCTATTTTCAGCCCGCCGAACACATACCTGAGTCGCAACTCTTTCTGTTCACGTCGAATAGAGAGAGATAGAGCTTTTCCGTGAGCTAGCGAGTGAAGGTGTAACTGGTGGCATTGTTTAAACGTTGTGAAACAGATAATCGCGCACACTCAAAAAAAAACCTCTTGCTTCATCTGCATGCTGTAACATTCTTCTAAGGCCACCCGATTACGGTTTTTTTGTATCAATTTAACTTTAGAGAGCCTTAGGGTTTTACAGAATGCAAAACTGAGAAATGAAAGAGAGTTATCTTCTCTAGAGCAATGTGCTTACAATTAGCCTTTTTCCACTTGAATGAGTTGGGGGAATGCTTCTCTTTCGTGATCGACTCGAATTGGCAATGCGACTGCTGTGTCATTCTCCATTCCATTGTTCATACTGCAAAGACTGATTAAATGGGAGAAGCAGACGAGGAGAGCAAGAGCGAGAAGAGATTCAGTTTCCGCGAGTCCCTCTAAGTGAGAACGAGGAAAATGGAAAAAAAAACGAAGTAATTAGAGAGAGAGAGAGAAAGAGAGAAAGAGAGGCAAAGAGTGGGCACAAGTATTTTGACCTATCACTTAACCATCTTCAGTCAACTTCACCTCCTGCCATTGTGCATCATACCTTGGGAGAGTGAGAGGGAAGTTGGTGAGAGCAAGAAGTGATGGAAAGAGTGTGAGGAGAGCAGAGTGAGATCAGTTTGGGGAGTTCCTTACCGCACACGCGCCAAGCATGCTCTTCGTGGTCTGCCAGGGTTGCTTTCTCTCTACCCATACATTCTCCCTATCATTCCAACCACTTTCAACTTCATTTATCATACATTCTTCTTACTTGGGCGGTTGTCTCTCAGCCTTTCACTGATCACCATTTCCGGCGCTTTCAAAAGTTTAAACCACCTGTAGCCACTCCCCTCCTCTCCATGTGGTCCATTCTTCTTCTTCTTCATACTCAATAGAATGCCATGTGGGATCTACCGCCATCTCACGTGTTCCGTTATTCTTTCAGCAGAATAGAATTGACAGGTGTTCGCTGGGAGCTTAGAAAGCTGTTATCACTTGTCAGGGGTCGATAGCCAATGAGTGGCTCTTTTGGATGCTTCCGGAAAGGAGTGTACCAGATAAGAGCAGAGAGGGTAGTCTGACAAAACAACCCTCTGGAGGAATGGTAGCGCTTCAATCCATTCTCTCTCTCGTCTCTCGTCTCTATCTCCTCTCTCTCCCTCCCTCTCTCTCTCTCTCTCTCTCTCTTTCTCTCTCTCTCTTTTTAGTCCTCAGATGTGGGCCTGCAGGAAGTGACGGATTAATGATCAGGGAAAAGATTCGAAAGCCCTTGTATTGCACTGTTCCACTCCTCTCCATCCCCCCTAGCCTCCTCCTCAATGCGTCATCCGCTCCGCGCAGATTCATCGTCGTGTGCACAGTAGAAATGGAACACCGCGCACAATCTCTCTTCTTTTGTCACTCTCCCCCCCCCTAACACTCTCTCTTTCTCTCTCTCTCTCTCTCTCTCTCTCTGTCTCTCTCTGTCTCTCTGTGTCTGTCTCTCTCTCCTGCCCTCTTTCTCTCTCTCTCGCACTCTCTCTTTTCTCACTGGTACTCTCTCTCTCCGTCTTTGTCTCTCTTCAACTCTTCAAGTTCACTATCCTCTCCTGTCTCTCCCTCTTTATTCATCGAAATCGCCTACGCCCTCTCTAGGCTATGTCCATAAAATTCGGCGAGTGAGTCTGATTGCCCTCATCAGCTTCATCTCGCACTCTCCTGTTCGTGTTGACATTGTGCATCATTCTGTTTCTTATATGAGTGACTGGGTTTCCATTCCCTCTCTCTCTCTCTCCCTCTCTCTCTCTCTTTCTCTCTCTTTCTCCCTATCTCTCTCCCTGTCTCTCTCTCCCTATCTCTCTCTCTCCCTCTCTCTCTCCCTCTCTCTCTCTCTCTCTCTCGCTTTCTTTCTCTCCATTTCTTTACCTCCATCCTCGCCTTTCCGTTTGTGCCTACTCAAACATGTTTAGTGCCTCCTACGCCTATAACGGCCGAGCATTAATTCTATTCTAGATATATAGAGAGAATTTTTTTGACTCACAGGCCAAAGTATCACCTTCTAATGCCGTAATAGAAATTATGCGTGTTGCTTAGTGTTGTGTCTCTGCAATTCATAATAACTAATGAAAACACGATGCCTATGTCATTCATTATATGTCACATTAACTGTTACTCCTAGCCTCCTTCCCATGTGTTAGATGATGTTTTGTCATATTTGCTTGCAATCCATGCATTACTGCCTTTATGAAATGACGCCCTTCACCTGTTCGAAGTCGGATGCTGTGAAAAACCGGCTTCTCCTAGGCACATTTCTTTTCGCTGAGGGACCTCTCTCTCACTCTCTGTCTCTCTCTCTCTTTCTCTCTCTCTCACTCCCTATGTCTCTCTTTCTCTCGTCCTCTCTGTCAGCCATTCACATCATGCCATGATAACTCGATTGCGCACACTGTATCAACACTGCGCGGCGTGAATGGAGAGAGGGGAGTGTAAGAGGGGCAGCCCCTAGTGTGAACAGTTATGGAAGGGAAGAGAGGGATGGCCAAGAAGGGTGGCGAAAGCCTCCTCGCCGGGTCACCCACTGCCGTTCCGTGTCGGCACTGCTGCTTCACGTCTTATCTCTTATCTCTCCGCCATGCCACCCAAGATATCAGTGGACATTGCCCTCTTTTTTCTGCCTTCTGAGCCGTTCACTCATTCGTCTTCGTCGTGTTTACTTCTTTGTCTCGCCCTTTGCTCCGTCGTTCACCGTGCCCTTCCATGGGTACGGTAGCTTCCGACTATATAGACAAGGTCTAGAGTGAGCAAGGTAATTCAGAGAGAAACCGTTTGGGATTTAGAGATTTACAAAGAATGAGAGGGAGAGAGAGAGAGAGAGAGAAAAAGAATGGGATGAGAAGATGTAGTAATCAGATTGAGAGAGAGCAAGAACAAAGCACTTTCACCTATTCATCATTACCTGTTTTGTTTTCACTGAAATTGGCCATAGCCAGGTCAGAGAGATCTCGAGGGTACGTCCACTCTTCACCTACAATATTCGTGGTGTGTAGAATTTGTGATGGAATTCTGGAGTGTTTTGAGTCAGGACTTGCTGGGGGTATGGAGGGGTTTGGCCTCAACCGTCTTGAGAGTACTCGAGGCTTAGTGTTTGCTTTCTCTCTCTCTCCATCTATTCTTGCATCATGCGCGACTGTACTTGCCGAGAATAGCTGGCGGGCTTGCGGTGTATTCGTGATGAGCTCTCTGTTTCTCCCTTCTCTCTCCCTCTCCCCCTCCCCCTCTCTCTCCCTCCTCTCTTCCTCTTTCCCTTTCTCTCTCTCTGTCTCTCCCTCTCCCTCTTCTCTCTCTCTCTCTCTCTCTCTCTCTCTCTCTCTCTCTCTCTGCTTGCAGTATCTCCAGTCCATCGTGACTGCTCGGAGAGCGTGGCTGGCTGGCTGGTCGGCTGGCACCCTCCGTCTTCCACCATCCTCTGCCTCGTCCACTCGATGCGCCCTTCCGTCCTTGTCCTTCTTCTCCTCGCGGCCCTCGCCGCTCTCTGCGACCTCTCGCGCGCCGCCTCGCACGACCGACACTTCTACGAGAAGCTACTCAAGTCAGCAAATTTACTATTTCTTCATCATATATTTATTGTTATTCAAATTTCCCGCCGTTAAATTAACCTGTCACTTCGGTATAAGTTTAGCATAAAAATTAAAAACCTCGACAGATTTAGCTCCTAAGAATCTCTAATTGGAGAAACAAAAAAAAGGGGCCATTTTGTAGTCTTCGATGACGAAAAAAAAAATGTCCTTCCGAATCGCGCTGCCAACGCATGTTCCATTGTCTTTTTGTTTCATTTTGCTCTTTCTCTAATTACCCAATGGACAATTCCTGACGCATGGCATTGGCTAATTCATTCTTGTCGGAAGCCGCGGGATTCCTCTCATTTCCGTCTCTACAATGCGATTTTGGTGTTGGCCTTCCCTTTTGGCCAATTCACGTTATACTCCTGACCATGAGCATTTGAATCTTGACAACAAAACAAATGATCATCTGGGACTAGTATATTTTCGATCGACCTCCTTTTTGTAGGCTCCTTCATGTTGCTGTAGTGTTCTAAGTCGGAAAAACTCTTGCATTTTCTTCCAGTCAGGTAATGACGTCACCTGAAATGTAGAGCATTCTTAGGGGCTCGTGATGTCTCTACACTCGAGTTCTCTTCTATCTCTCTGTCTCTTTCTTGCTCTCTCTCTATCTCTCTATCTCTCTTTCTCTTTCTCTCTCTCTCTCTCTCTGTCTCTCTATCTCTCTTTCTCTCTCACCCTCTTTATCTATCTCTTTCATCTCTCTCTCCTTCTCTCTCTCTCTCTACCGCATTTGCAAACAGCTCCTAAGTCTGCCCTCTGCAAACACTGAGACTTTCGTCATTCATCCGGCTGATGAGCGGGCATCTTAGAAGTGTACCGTGTGATGTCCCGTGGGAATTGCAATCCGACGGTGCAGAAATGATTTCCTGATGGATCCTCTGCTCACGGTCTGATTGATAATGTGTGTATTTGACACTCTCTGGATGGCAGTCTGCGACAATGCCACTAGAACAGACATCTAATCAACCAGCCACGCACCGGGTGCCATTGCGTAATGACATATGGAAGACTTCCTGTTCCGCACCAGAATGTCTGATTGTAATGACGAGCGGCGTAATTTGATACAGGGCAGAATTTGTGGCCGTCCATGCAGAGTAAGAAGAAGGAGAAGAAGACATTGCACTGCTCCGCTCTTATCATCCTGCAACGATTCTACAGAAAAAACAACTACTTTTACTATTGCTTTGACAAGAAATATAAGTGATTAAATTTCTCTTTTATCTTGTCAAAACTAAATGTTTGAAAATACAGCAAGCAACAGCCGGAGCAGATTTCTTCTTCTTTTTTCTACATGCGTTGTACAAATTTGATCAAGGATGAGGAATGCAGAAGGAGATTGCAGCGTAGTAGAAAAACAACAATGACAGTGCACAAGTAGTACGCTGGGACATACAATGAGCGAGAGTGGAGTTGTGTCTTTTTTGTGCAGAGAAACTACGTTCTCTTACGTGGTCGGGCACGAGTAATAGTTGATATGCAAATTGAGGCATATTCATCTTAACGGATCCCATCCATCTTGCTCATCTCACATTAATAATATGCATTACCAGTTTTCTGCTCTGGTCCAAGAAAACTGGCATTCGATATTATAAGAAAAGTCTAGACAAGGAGCCATGGCAAATTGGCTAGAGGCAAGACAGAGGAGATTACCTCACGATTAGCTATAGAGTTTTTTCGCAGCTGGCCGTGCTCATTGTCAGAACACCTCATTGCGTGGGGAAACTTTTATCGCGAATTTACATTGGTCACAGTCGACAGTGTTAGCTCATTTTCAACTGATTTTCTCACTCTATCATCTTACTGTTCTTAATTTATCTAACTGCTTCTCTTCTCTTATCATAATATTATCAACATGTCCCTCCAAGCTACGAGTTTGCAGAAGAAAAGAATTGTTTATGGTAATTCGAGTGTGATCACCGCTTTAACTCTCTCACAATCAGCAGAAGAGATGATTTGCCCATGACGTAGTGGGGTACTTAGACTAGAGAGGTCATGTGTCATCGTCGGCGACAAAAAGGGCTGAGAGACTTCGAGAAGGAAACCGGTTCGAGTGCCCCCTCGAGGCTAGAAATAGAAGACAACGTCCAAGTGTCCTTTCGTACATTTGTCAACGTTACGTTTTTTTTCTGCCACAATTTCCTGTCCTTGTCATTTAAGGCCATCGGTATACTTAAACAAAAAAAAGCATAGCTGTGATGTTTTTTATTGTTAAAATATACTTGTCTGTTCAAATGGGAATTTGTGAAGCACACTGTAATCCAAGCCAACCACTCCATGCATCGAAGTTATGATAACTATCAGTCTAGACTTTTGAAAGACGAGTGGAAGTAAAGTGAAGTATGAAGCATTAAAATAATGAAATATAAATATAATTAAAATAAATAAAAATTGGTCTAAATTGTAACTGAACGCTCTTGCTCGTTGCAGTGAAGTGGAGCGGGAGATGGCCGAGCGAGTGGCAGAGAGGCGGCTGCTCGAAGCGAGGCAACGACGCTCCTCCGAGAAGAAGTCGTATCCGAGGAATTGCTACTTCTCACCCATTCAATGTCTCTTCACACGAAGTTGAGCGAGCCACATGGCTCGATAGCCGCCATTGTCGCTGCTCCGAACTGAACGACAGCGATATTAACTGCTAGCAGACTGGACACTGTACTTGTGCGCCAGTCTTGCCATATTTGTATAACGTCATCATACCTTCCTTCGTACTTGCTTCTCATTTCACACTTTCCTTTCCGCCTCAAAGCCATACCACCATTTATTTATATGATCTCGGCACTTGGGCTCTAGCAATTACCCAGATTATTGCTCTTTTCTTTATTTCTTTTTTTTCTGTGCTATTCTCTATATGTTATTTAATCGTCCTTTTCATTTGCATAGTTTTCTATTTACTTCCGGTGTTAGTAGGTTGTTTATCTTCTTCTTCTTTCCACTGAAACAGTGTGCGTGTTTCTGGCAATGATACTCGTCCAAGCCCATAGATATTCTAGTCCTCTTTCTTCTCGCTTCTCCACTTCTTTTTTTCCACTTCTTGGTTAGCTGCCTTCCACGGACTTGCCTCCTCCATATAGCTCCACACGAGATGCTTTACAAATCGAACCTGTAGTCCACTTTGGAATGCACATTAGATACTACTAATCGTCGGTTAGCCGTATTCTTGAACTGATCTTCCCATTGTCTCGAGTTTTCTATTCAGTGGTTGAGAGATGTTTTTCACTTTCAATCATCTTACTGCACAGCGCTCGTCCTGTTATTATTTTTTGTTTGTTTTTTTTCTATTAATTTTTTTTCTTCTCGTTGTCCGGTCAAAAGAATATAGGCGTAGCGTAGGATTTCTTCAAAATCACATATGATATTTCCGAGTCAGAGCGCGCATTTCTCTCTTATGCCCTCCATTGAATATTCTCTCTCTTATCCCTCGTGACGTGATTTCATCTGATTTCATCTTCTTCTTCGTGCCAGAATCTCATTCGCTGTCTTCTCTTCTTCATTCATTCAAAAAGCCGACCGCCATCCACCCGTATGCGGTTCCTCACTACCAGCCAGCACACGACAATAAAATACTCAACTTGTTGGTGTCTCTAACAAAGCAAATGACTTGGATACACAGTACATGAAAAATGTTTGTGAATCAGATCAAAAGTTGATATAAATAACATTTGCAATCTTTTTAAAAGCAGTCGATACTGCTTTTATATTTTGACAGTTGTTTTTCCTGTAGGTTATCGAAGAAAAAAAGATCATTCAGGTTTGTTCAAGTGAACACAAGTTCATTGTGTTTACCTGAACAAACTGGTTTTGTTGAAAGAAAAGGACGGCTCTTCTATTCAGCGTCTTCTCCCCTGTGCACTTTTACTTCTTCTATGTCAACACGACAGAAAAACCTGAAATAATATTAACAAATACTTGGATTAAAAGTGAAATGGAAGATAACAATCCTGGGAAGTGGAATGTGCATATAACATAACTCAAGCGACACGGTAGTTCAATACTTATAAAGTGATATATCGGTCTAGTTCATCGACTAGCTTAAAGAAGCACAAAGCTCTTAATTTTTCTGACTATTGTATTAACGTTATTTAATATTATTTGACGCGACGTCTCTCTTTATAACATGCTCCCTCGCACTCCAGTCATTCAAATGCAATAGTTGGCAGGCAGGCCCTCAGTGATGCTTATCGGGCCTGCGCGCCGGCTGCAGCCCTTTTTTTTTTTTAGGATCCCGGGCAGTACCGGGACCCCAAATGTGTGGGTACGACATAAAGGTGTAAAATGAGTGTCCTATTCGTGTTCCTCGTGAAAAACCCCTTTGCACGATTAGACAACGACAACGCGATCTGAGCAAAAAATGTTGTTGTTAAAATCACTGTTTTATGGAGTACAGTACAAAAATTAGTGCGACGAATATCTCAAAGGAGGAACTGGATTCCGCTGTAGAAATCATTAGAAAACTTTGAGTCAGGTGAAGACAACTGAGGTCATTTCATATATTGAAGCGTATAACATGGATAAGAGTATCAAGTCAGCATAACGATGAGTTCTTCCGGATATGAAAGGGAGTGAAACAAAGAGAGAGAGAGAGCGAGAGAGAGAAAGAGTGAACGAGAGAGAGAGTGAGTGATACAAAATGGAGAGAGAAAGATATATAAGGAAGAGAGAAAGAGACAGGAGAGAGAGATAAAAAGAGAGAGAGAGAGAGAGAGAGAGAGAGAGCAATAAGACTTCAGAACCACGGAACTAATCAAATATGCTGCAATTATCAAAAATCGGTCACTGTCAGACAATAAAAAAGGTTAAAAAACTTATATTATCATAAAAAAGAAGACAGAAAGTGAGTTAGAGGGTAGAGAGGGAGGGAGGTAGAGGAAAATGGTGGGCGAGATTGAGAGCGAAGAGAAAGCGAGGTAGAGAGAAAGAGAGAGAGAGAGAGAGAGAGAGAGAGAGAGAGACGTGGTGGAAGCGCCTACTCGTCGAAGAACGAGCTCGGCCTCGGCGGGCGCCCTTCCTCATTACAGCAGCACCTCCAGAGCTGCCGGATGCTGTAGCTGAAAGCTCTCGTTAAAATAAAATATAGTATATTTAAAAAAGTAAATATTCCTATAGAAAAATTAATTGTCTAGCTACTAATATTTGGCTATTATGTAGTTGTTGGATTAAAATTAGTCATTTAATTGCTTTCTGCAGAATAGTTTTCTCCCAAATTCATACATTCTTAAGCTTAATCATTAATTGGAAATATGTCTATTACCTATTCTAGCTTTTACGATTACACAAACTGAAGAAATATATCAAACGTGTACAACACGTGAAAGTTATACTTGATCGAAAACATCGAATTTGGAGAGAGAATGAGAGAGAGAGAAGCAGAGAACGAGCGAGAGAGAGAGAGAGAGGAGAGAAAAAGAGAGAAAGATACCGATAGGGAAAGAGTGATAAAATATAGAGGTAAGAGAGAGAGAGAAAGGGAGACTGATAGAAAGAGAGATAGAGAGAGAGACAAGGAGAGAAAGAGAGATGGATAAAGAAAAAAGAGAATAATTAGGAGAGACTGATAGAGAGAGAGAGAGAGACAAGGAGAGAGCGGGAGAGAGAGATAAATAAAATTTCAATACTACGAAGCTTTTCAGTTATGGCACAATTTAAGACTTATGGTTAAGAGAGCCTGTCTGAGATACTCAAACATGACTGTGCAGGGAACAAAAATATTTTTTGATTTTAATTTCCTTTGCAGGGCTTATGTAGCATCATGAGAGCTTCCAAAAAAACTTTTTTTCAAAAAATATTTTGAATGTATAACTACAGTATGCCTCGATTTATCGAAAATATTCGATTGACCATAAAGTTAGTAAAACTTAACAAAAGAATTTTGAAAGTATTGTTATATTTGCAATCTAAAGGCGCATAAAAATGGCCTAGATAATTTTTTTCATAAAAGTATCATTATAAGGTCGAAATGAGCACTTATATTATGGGAATGCGCCATTTGAGTGTCAAGCCGTAGAGACTACGCGATGAGACCATATCCATTTGATAGAGCGTCATTTCTTACCCAAGCGAACCGACTCTCATGTGGATCCTCCTACGGGAACTTTACAATGTACGGGGGTGAACACCGCGTAGAGTAATAGCCCGCAGAACAAAAAAGGCTATAAAATGCGTTTTTCTCCTTTTTTTTTAGAAAATAAAGATACCATTGTGTTTATAATTTTGAAATGCATGCAAATGTCATACGTAATTTGAACATACGGGTTTGGCAAAAACTGTATTTCTGGCCGGCTGGAGAGAGATTAGCGCATTTAGTCAGAAAACAGAGAAAGACTACGACTAAATACATATGGCACGTGAAAGCCCAGTCTATTCTACGTGTAATATACTATCTTCATGCCGAATTGTGCTACATGAAAGTTTAAATATTGTTCCTTGAAACGCGCACTCACAGTGCGACCTGCCCAGAAAATTCCCTTTAACCTAGCTATCCGGCTTCATTCGCGATATTAGGAGATGTTTTGCAAAAATTTTTATTTCACATGTCCTATCACACAAAAAAGTCACGTAGATGTTTTTATATTAGCGAATCTTCGTTATTATTTTCGGCAGAAACTGTTTTTGCCTTTTACGCAGGCGAGAAAAAAGTGAACTTTGTCAGAAAAATATGAAAGACTACATCTAAATGAGAATTCTAGGTGAAATCCCAGTCTTTTCTACGTGTAATATACTTTCTTCCTGCCGAATTGAGCTACGGGAAAGTTTAAATATTTCTCCTTGAAACGCGCACTCACAGTACGGCCTGCCCAGAAAATCCCCTTTAACCTAGCTATCCGGCTTCATTCGCGATATTAGCGGAAGTTTTGCAAAAATTTTCATTTCACATGTCCTATCACACAAAAAAAATCACGTAGATGTTTTTATATTAGCGAATCTTCGTTATTATTTTCGGCAGAAACTGTTTTTGCCTTTTACGCAGGCGAGAAAAAGGGCATGTAGTAAGAAAAATTTTAAAGATTACATTTAAATAAGGATTCTACGGGAAAGCCCAGTCTTTTCTACGTTGAATTTACTCCCTCAAAATGTAATTTGTGAACGGTAAGGGTTTGATAAGTCCGTTCGAATAGTATATAACTTATATTCTGCTGAATTCGACGTTACTGGCCCACTCACCAACGATCGCTTTATTGTCTAGATTACCAATTAACAGTATAATTGGGAAGTGACAACTCTAACTGATGAGATTATTTTTCTTGTCTTTAGAAAAGCACGTCATGAATTCTTCTCTTTCGTTTCGGAGATTTAGCCAAACAAATTCTTCAAATACAGATGGGGTTAGCAGAAATGCGCATAGAGTCGTGGCCAGCACATGGGTGGAAGGGAACAGAGAGTTCCTAAGAGGTGGAGAAGACCACACGAGCAGAAGACGAGCGTTCCTTGAGAGACGGCACGATATATCTACACATGTACAATGTTGTTGAGACATTAGGGAAAATATCATACTATTCACGTACATATACATATACATAGGTGAGGCAAAATTTTAAACGATTTAACCACTCGAAATTGAGAGCCAATTTAATGTTCCTTTTTTTCTTGATTGAATTCAAATGAGCAGCACATGTTTTCCTTCTTCTGCTGCCGACAGCCTTTGTCGTCAGTTGCATCCGAGACCCGCTGCCCACTGCACCGAGCACGTGGCTAATACGACAACTCCTACTTAAATGAAACTATACTTTATAGGTCATTATGGCTATTTCTGAAAATTGATGCTAGACTTACTCGATGAGGACTATCCATAAATGAAGAGATCACATTTAAAAGCTTTGGCCACTCGAGAAATTTGCCTTGTTAGCACGACAATGACAATGACAACGACAATATCAGTCCAGCAACGCCCCCTCCCACGACCACCGTCGCGCTACTGCCGAATCCACGTTCACTCTTACTTGTTTATTATTAACTTTTCTTCCTATCTTCTACATCACGTCCTCTTCTTTTTCTATTCAAATACAACTCTGTACACCTACCTTTCCGTTTGCGAAGGAATCCCATGAACTTCTTACGGCACTACATACAAACAGAATCGCCCGTGGCAAAGGAGATATCAGTGATATGCCTTGATAAATTCACCAAATCACTCTTATGGCAACCACAGATGACACGATGCCACACAATGCTGGCAAATGTTTTAAATGAAACAAGTTAAACAATCGCTTTTCTTTTGTTCACAGCGGGATATCTTACATTCTTGTTGTTGAGTGGCAACGGTTTCCTTCCAGCATGCCTGACGTGAGGCCTTCCCGTCAAGCAAGCTCCTACCCTCCACTCTCCGAACGCGTCCTCAGAAAAGTTTGTGCTCCGATTATACTATCCTCGTCACACAACTTCTCGCTTAGTCGTCGCTGTTTTTGTACAAGCGCCAGGAGCGCCAGGAAACGTTGACACGGGCGGAACTCAACTGCTTTCCACGTCGGAGGCTACTTCGACTCGGCAAATCCAGCTGCCCCTTATCAGGACGCTCCTCCGACTGTCTACTGTAGCTACCATCATTCGCCGTTTCCTCTGACTTATCAGTGAGAAAAAGAAATCAAATGTTTGTTCTATGGAATTCTAAAACTTATTTTGGGTCAAAATTTTTGCCATTTGTCTGATTGGAACAAAGTTTTTTCTCGTAATTTTTAAAACGTTTTCATATTACATATATATATGTATATATATATACATATATATATATATATATATATATATATATATATATATATATACATATATATATATATATATATATATATATATATATATACATATATATATATATATATATATATATTTTTTTTTTTGTGGCAATTTGTATGATTGTCAAGAATGTCATCAATGTTTATTCCTCATTATTCATCATGCCAAAATTAACAGCTGTCTAAAATGGCAAAAACATCCTAACCAAAGAACATACGAGTCAAAAGTGTCAAGGCAAAATTATGTAAGTGTTAAAAGAACATGGCACAGAAAATGGTCGAAAAATTTGTCACAGCTTCTCGAGGAAGAGTGGGCCTTTTTGCCAAAAAAAGGAGCTGATAAATCTGCCAAGATTACCTGCCAGAATTGGTCAACTGCTAAATTTGCCAAGCCAAAATATTAGAGTGAAAAATTTGCCAAATCAGCTTGCCAATTTTGACGGCTAGCAGAAATGGCATGGCAGTTTAAACAGGTGTCAAAAAAGTCCGGAAAATTTGATGGCAATCAAAATAGGCGAGGCATTTTTTACGTTGTCAAACCTGGCTCGTCATTTTCAACGATCGTCAAATTGGGCGAAAGGTTGAAATTTGAACATCGGACCAATTAAAACAAAGTGCTAGAAAAATGGAGTATGAAACAGCAGAAAATAAGTGAAATTATAATGTTAACTATTCAAAAATCAGCTCAAGCAGTAAATGGACTTATCAATTATATAACGGACAAACATGAATTCAAAGTGAATATATCCTCTTATCAACTGATTCCAAGCCTCTTTGAATCGGTCTCCGTTGGTCTTCTTCCTCCTCCCCATCTTCCAACGTTGCTGGAAATGTCGCGTATCCCATGGTCTCGACTGCGTCGGCAATGGCGTTGTCATCTCCGATCATAAGCGAAACGCGATCAGTCGACATCGGAGAGCAGTGAGCTGAAACTCTCTTTCATTATCCTTCATTCACATTTTGTGTCCGTTCTTCTCCTTTTACGTTAGAACTCTAAACAGCCGTTTTTACTATATTACCGTACTATATCTTTCAGTTTCGACTATGCTACCGTACTATATCTTTCAGTTTCGACTATGCTACCGTATTATATCTTTCAGTTTTGACTATGCTACCGTATTATATCTTTCAGTTTTGACTATACTACCGTACTATATCTTTAAAAAATATTTTATTTAATAAAAACCGACAACTTAATCGCTATAACCATTCACACCTACAGTATCATAGGAAAAGCAAACGTTTAAAAACATTCCCCTACATCCCCCTTAATATATAAAATGCATTTTCAGAATAACCTTTAATAATACAGTACCTTGGTTATCTTGAGGGGCCGGGGTGGCCGAAATCATCTCCGACTTCACTGAACGGCCGGTCTGTCTTGGTGCCGATTTCCATTCGTGCTGGAATACAGTATATTCTATACCCTCGAAATTATAAAAATAAATAATTTTTAAGCCAAAAAACGAGAAGAAATTCAACAGTTCCCTAAGAAGAACCTACGGAAGATGCGAAAAGGTATAGGAGATAGTAAAAAAATACCCGGGAGATACAGGAAGAAAATAATCACGATAAATCGATTACGAAAATAAGTATTAATTACACCGCTCCGATATAAACCTTCTAAAAAGAAATGAAAATATTCCCAACAAACCCCACCGCTTCGTCATTAATCTTCTAAAAGCAAATGTTAAATAATAAAAATAAAACACATTCTCAAAGGAATCTTTAAATAAATATTGCCTTGATTTACCCTAAAATAACTAAATAACTAGTAGTTACGCCAACTAATATCCCAACATTTACAAAGTACCTTAAATAAGGAAAAATACGCTGCTTTCAAACTAAATCAATCACCCACAATCACAATATCCCACGTTAGGATATTCATACACAATAACAAAACAAAAAATAAATTAGACAAATGTAACGTTAAAAATGTAGAATATCCAACCGTTGATTTCATTAATAAACAATAAAAAAAGATTCACTCGATTCCCCATAATTCAATATCCATAACCGAAAAAGGAAAAAAAAGTTTCGCTCCCACATTAATCGGCTAAAAGGAAAATCATGTTAAAACTACTCCCAAAAAATGCAGTATCAAAAGAATCTTTAAGAAAGATTACCTTGATTTTATCATTAAAAAACCGCTGGATTTTAATATTACGTGAAACCAAGTTAAAGAAGATCAAAATACCTACCCCGTTTTAAACAAAACTAAACACCTGTAATATTAGACAAATACAAAGAAAGCCAAAAGGTGATGTCTAACCATTGGAGGGTAAGTCGCGTCCCTGGGCGCCGGGGGATGAGTCCTCCGGCGCGGAGTCGCCACTACAAAAAAGTTTAAATGGAATTTCATTTGATTTCCAACTATACAATATGCATACTCGACCTTAGAAAAGGAAAACAAAAGTATCAGCAAATGTAAAAATAATCTGAAAGCTATTCCCACAAAGAATGCACTGTCGAATGAACTGCTAAGAATGATTGCCTTGATTTTTATTCTAAAACAACTACTGGATTTCATTCCAATGAAAAACAAACTTAAATAAGAACAAACTGCCTACGCCATTTTCAAATAAAACAAAACACTTCGAATACCCCACAGTTAAACAAATAAAAATAAACCAAAAAAGTAATTTCTAACCGTTGGAGACGGCATCGACCCTGGCGCCCGTAGTCGTCGCCGCCCTGGTGCATCGTGTCGATGCCGTTGCGAGGATGGCGGGACTACAATAGAAACAAATATTCGTCGTCAAACATTAAATAAATGAAATACTTGCAGAAAACCTAACAGCAATCCGCAAAAACAAAAGCCACAGCTGCGATTTACCGAGAATTTCGAAAAGCGACAGTTAGTTTTTTTCCACTTTGCACGATGCAATACGGCGCACCAAATGACATGGTGATTAATTTCCCGGCGATCATTAGTGATTTGTTGCACGGTTCACGTAATTTTTTAGCACGTGAAAAAAAGTAAAATTACGATAATCAAAAATTGTCCCATTCCCGTGCAATTAAGAACAACCTCATTACGTGAACCGTTCAGTGTGCACGTGCAAAATGATAACTGTCTTAAATGCGAGCACGCGTTGCGGTCGCGTCGCCGCAATGAAACTTATTCAGTGCTTAGCGAGGTTCTGTGTTCATGTTGTTGTTTATTCCTTTTTTTTTCTTGGTTTGTTATTTATGTGATAGCTTTACACTTTAGGAGAAGTTGAACGCTTGGCGCCCTCTCTCCTCCTCTCCCGACATCGGCGCCGTGTCATGCTGGCACGACCACCTCGACCCACTACTTTGAGGTTTTCGCATTCTATTTGGTATTTGTTCGCATTCTATTCGGTATTTCTTTTGTTTTCTATTCATTTTGCATTATTGGATTATCGAACTGATTTTATGCGTTAACTTTTATGATTCCTCATTAGTATTATTCTTTTGAGCAAGTTGGATCTTCTGTAGTTTTTGCTTTTTTTTCTCAGGTGACTTGCAAAACGGCCTAGATTTGAAGTACTTTCCTTTTTATTCTAGTATTGTTTGTTAAAGGTCACTTTTAAATTCAATTGGCTTTTTCGAATGCTCGTGGCACACCCGAATTGGCTAGATTAATACGCAAAAAACGTAGGAAGTTGAAAAGTGCATTGTGAGACGTGTCGGCCGCGTGGCAGCCAGTAGTCAGCCAGCAACAAGTCTTCTCCTGCCAACCAGAGCCATAACATAACCTGGTGCAAATATCTGTGGCGTCTCGCGCGCATTTTCGCGCACGCGTATTCTCACAGCCCGTTCGTAAACTTTTCTCACTTTTCGTAAACATTATGTCGTCGCCAGAGAGAGAGAGAGAGCCATATGCAACTCAATATTATGTATGAATGTGTATGTATTTGCTCCTGTCCGCTACACACACACATACACATTTATCTAATTGCTATTAGGCTGCTGATGCTGCGAAGAAGAAGAAGAAGATGAAGAAGGAGGCCTCGGCTCAAGGCGCGGCTGGATAAAATATCGCGTGCACACAGTTCGCTTTTTTTCTTCTCTAGCGTACGAATGCCGCTGATATGGCTGGACATCATAGAAACAATGCAAAGCACTACAAAAGTTCTCTTCACCTCCCCTCCCCTCCCCCCTCCCTCCCTGCCTGGCACCATGCAGCCAGAGCCAGAGAGCCAGCCTCTCCTCTTTGAATGATGTCGTCTGTATTTATGCGCTGCACCGACTTCCGCCGTCTGCTTGCTCTCCACATATTCGACTTGAGAGATTCAGACTAAAGCGCGCGTCTCCATATTCCGCTGCCTGCTGATAAAGTGCACCGAAAAGCAGCCGAGCGTGAAGATGGCAGAGAGATTGCATGAGAGAAAGAGAGAGACGGCAGAGAAAGAGAGACAGCAGAGAGAGAGAGAGAGAGAGAGAGAGAGACAGCAGAGACATGGACGGACGTGAGAGAATAAGAAGCGGAAGGGCACCACAAGAGGCTATGAGGCATATCAAGGAGCGTGTATAATCTGAGAAGAAGAATGAGTCGTCGACGATTCCGGAGACAGGGCGCGGTCTTCAATTCCAGCTCATTTAAAACAAATAGGGGTCCACTCGGGCTGCCCACCACCAGGAATCAAAGAAACGATAGAAAAACAACTACAAGAGGAGGGGGGGGGGCGCATCCAGCAGTAGAAGTCAGTCAGTTTAAAAGATTACAAGAGAGAGAGAGAGAGAGAGAGAGAAAATGGAAGCGGAAGCTGGCAGCAGACATGAGGAGCTGTTCGTCGAACGAAGCAATCACAACCGAAACTGCAACCTCATTAGCGGGCGTATGCCGGAGGGGTGGAGGGAGCCATGGAGTGCATAGGTGCATTCTGAGGGTGAGAAGAGCAAGAGGCAGAGGCAGAGGCAGAGGTGCAGAGAGGGCATGAATGAGCCGCCAGATGTTTGTCTCTGGCGAGAACGAAGACCCAAAACCATCAACAATCTCTTGCCGTTCGTTTAACGCCGAACAGAAGCAAACAATCAACTAACTAACAATTTAAAGGGATTTTAGCCGGAATGTTTTGTGCAAAAAAAAAAACTTTTTTTGAGAAAAAGGGAATGAACGAGCGATATTAGACTACCACTGATCTTTTGCATACGCTCTCATCATTGAAACTCCTGGATTATGGATAGGTATTCACTTTTTTCTGTTCATTGACACTTTGGAAAAAAAAGATAATATATATGCCAAGAAATTTGAAACGGCTCAATGTGTTTTGATGGCAGATTGCCGTGAGTAGGCAAACATGATCAAAGTTCTAGTTAATTTTCGTAAACTTGCTGGCCGAGTGGCCAGAGATCGAAAGATCTCGAGGATTGCTGTTCACCCGTTACGAGAACAAGGCAGAGACAGAGTCTGACGAATCTGACGGAGGAAGAGAGTGAAGTAAATTAAAGAGAGAATAGATACTGATTGTGAGAAAAAGAGTGATCGAGAGGAAACAAAGATAGAGCTAGAAAGATTAGAAGTCAGTGCATTGAAGTATGAGACGGCTGAATGCATGAGAGTTTGTCTCTCTCAGGGTCAGAAGGAGCAGTGATCATAAGAGTTGGCAGAGGCATGAGTGGATGGCCGAAAGTGGTTCTCGTTTACATCGGCCCCCTAAGATTCCAACGGCCAGCTCCCTTTCATGAAATTTTGTAATCGTGTGAGCCGCGCGGATTGGATAGGGAGTCGAGTTTAGGTTATGCATTACCTGAGAGAGAGAGAGAGAGAAAGAGAGAGAGTCGAAGAAAAAGAGAGAGATGGAAGCATAAATCATGTGAGCTGGAGATAACATTATACTAAACCAATTTGCGCGATCAATGTAACGAAAAGCAAAATTGCAACAAAAAAAAAGTGAATACTTAGTGGCAATTCTGTATGGAGTCATGTTGCTAGAGAAAGAAGAGGAAGGAAGCTAGTCAGCAATCGAAGGAATGAGTCGATTTGGCAGCCGGGGGCTCAACAGACGAAGGAGAGATCCTCTCTCTCCTCAGAGCCACTCCTCAACTCCTCCTCTGCCTCCTCCCACCCTCTCTCACACATAATATCTCGACATTTTCGGATATGTCTATGATATTATGCTTTTGCTTATCCCAGCCAGCCTCTGATGACTCGCCGTTCTCTCTCTCTCTCTCTCTCTCTCTCTCTCTCTCTCTCTTTCTCTCTCCCTCTTTCGCTCGCTCTCTCACTTTTCTTCTCTCGTGACCTCGAAACAGCATTGCTCTATCAGAAGAAGAAGCTCAAAAGCAGCTTCTCAATTTAGTAAGCTGCTCCCGAACTGGCGGGGATTTAGAAATGTCACTAATGCTCTATATGCGAGTGTTGCGCGATAAAAGAAGGACATTTACTCATATATGCAAGAAAACATTCATGCGAATAGGATCAAGAAGAGACATGCTAAAAAAAAAGTAAAAAAAAAATAATTCTCAAGCCAAAAGCTTGTGACATATGTGGAAAGGTTATCACAAGGTTGTCAAAATATTTTTGTAGTATGAATATTCTCGTTTGTACATACATACATACATACATACATACATACATACATACATACATATTTGCACACAATTCAACGACTTCTAGACGTAAGCGAATTAAAAAAGAGAAAGAAAGATACTGCTTTCGATCACAAGATCATGAAGCACAAAACGCGAAATTATCGGCAAAAGCATGCGATCGAAACCCCAGACTATTAACATTAGTCCGCGCAATTATATGCAAGGAAAGAGACTTGAATTTCAGAGCATAGCTCTAAGAGATTCTCTCACTATGAGAGAGAGAGAGAGAGAGAGAGAGATAGTGGGTGAAAGATGAGTTCATTATTCTCATCGTTCTCTCACTCTCTAACTCTCTCTCACTCTCTCATTGTCGCTCTCACTCTCTGTCTTTCTTGCTCTCTCTGACAAGGCTTATCTCTCGACTGTAAGAGTACAAAGGCAACTTCCTCCATATTAGTGCATTCAGTTCAGAGAAGAGGGAAATGAATGAATACATAGACTCCTTGCTCTCGGCCACGGACACTTTTGCACATTCTGAAGATAAAGGAAAGGCCATTTGCAGGAGTATCTCAGGATTATCGGAAGAACAAATCGAGCGCACCATGGATCCACAGAACCTTCTTTCATCTTCGAAAAACTACAAGAATGAAATGCCTAATACCTTTCGCCGTTCCTGCGAACAAAGTTAGCCTCAGCGTTGCGAGGAGGATTTCATATCAAGAGCCACGACCTTTCCGAGAGGCCTTAGAACATGCACATTCTTTAAGCTTTTGGTTCGGAAAATCAAAAGAATCGGGTGCTGATGTTATTATCACGCTGTTTTAAAGAAATGAGGGGGAAAACAGAAGTTTTAAAATATTTTAGGTAGAGAATTTATGGGTAGCCTGAAAGAGACAACAACTAAAACTGAAGAAAAAGGGGAAAAAATGAGTCAATCGACACAAAGAAAGGATACACAAAAAGGCTTAGGACTTGACAAATGGAATCAGAATGTGTGTGGTCACGCTGTAGATGTATTTAGAACGGAGGAACGAGAGCATGCGATGAGGGCGAGAGGGAATGAGAAAGAGAGAGAGAGAGAGAGTAAGAGAGAGAGAGAGAAAATACAAAACAGAAAGATAATTGGAGAGTACAGAGAGCAATGCGCAGAGGCTGTTCGGGCCATGACTGATCTTATGTGTTTTGCATGAAAAAAGATGAAAGAATTAAGTAAGAAGCCGTGTCAATAGAAAAATGATCCTTGATGAGGTACGTAGCTGCTATTGATGATCAGAGTAATCAGCTTGGTTTTGGGGTTTTGGAAAAGCCAGCCGAGCCGAGCTGACGCCCCTCTGAAGATCGCAGATTCCATGTAAGCCTCCCTCCCGCCAGGCTGACTGAGAGTCTGCATATAAGATCCCGGACATCTTTTGCCGCCTCGTTCGAAATTTGCTCTCCTAACTTGTCAGCCTTGCAATCATGGCTTCCTTAGCACTTAGCCCCTCGGCCGCCTGCCTCTCCATCCACTTCCCGAATGAGCCCAAACAAGGAGAAGGAGAAGGAGAAATAATTCCTGTTGGACAAAAGTGGTTGCAAGAAGGAGAAGTGGAGAGTGGTCGACGAGGAGGAGGCTTAGGAGTAGCCGAGGAGGGGTGGTGGGATACACGTGGAGGGAGGAGTGGATGCATGGCCCCTCCTGCTCCCTGCTCCCTGCCGCATTCCTTCTTTCCTTTGGGTTCCGCTGCAACCGTCTCGCCTCATATTATTAAGCACAGAGACTACGGCCAGCAATAGGAGAAGGAGGGAATGGCGCTACTCTCTCTGTGCAAGTACACGAGAGTTCCTTCCTTCTCTCTCTCTCTCTCTCCCATCGCAGGACCGATTCTTCTTTCAGAATTCATATGGTCAGTCACACAGACTCGGTCGGAAAGAGAAAGAAGCATATTTTTGATACAATATGGAAGAATGGAGAAGAATTGAATTGTTCAAAGGTTGACATACATATATAAAAGCATGGTTGTATTAGAAAAGAAAGCGCTCACAGTATTCATACAAAGTTGCTACTTGCTCGCGCAAAAGAACTAAAGTGAATCACCTTTCTCAGCTTACATGCGATCTCTTTCTTTCTCTCCACTCTCTCTCTCTCTCTCTCACTCTCCACTCTCTCTGTCTATTTCAATCTCTCTGTCTGCCCCTCTTCTCTCTCTCTCTCTCTCTCTCTCTCTCTCTCTCTCTCTGAAAGACAACTCTTCCACTTCCCTATGCTATTCCTCTATTCCTTGGCAGAGCCAGCTGCCCCTAATTCATCTCTGCTCTGTGTCGAGTGCAGTCGACGTGCGCAGGAGCACTGCACGACATGCGAGATGGCCAAGACAAACTTGTGACGGCCCAGGGCATTCTGGAGAGGGCATATGTACATGGCGAGGGGCACCCTGAAAGGGATGAGAGGGAGCAAGCACCAAGATAACCAGATGGAGAGAGAGAGATACTGATGGAAGAAGAAGAAAAGAGGGAGAGTGAGAGAGCGATAGAGAGAGCGAGAGGAAGTATAGAGAGAAAGAGAGAAAGAGAGAGAGAGAGAGAATGAGAGAGAGAGGGAAACTGCAGTTTCGAGATGTACGAGCAACCCGGAAGAAGCTAATGTCTGCTCATCATAACAACCCTCTTCCGATGTCTACGATCAGTGGTATAGAAGAAGAGAAAGCGACTTAGTGGATGCGAAATCAGTGCGTATCCTTGGCTTTGCTGGACACAACGACTGACGAGACATCTCGACGTAGAATATGTATGAAATGCTGTTAGCTTTCTATTCATAGCAGAGGGTGGGGGATAAAAACAAATCAAAATGCCGAGGAAAGAGTGTCTGTCCTTGGAGGGAAGTGGAAGTGGAAGGGCGGTTGAGAAGGCGGCCTCGGCGACTGTTGAAATTCTTCGTCGAGGAAGCCCGCGGAGACTTCTGACTCCGCCCTCTTTTTGGTCGTTCATCGCTTAGTATTTTACAAGGTACTCTTAATCTCTTTCTTGCTCTCTCTTTCATCTCTCCTGCTTTTTCTCTCTCTTTTTTTTTCGTCTCCTTCAATTCATTTTCTATGACTTTTTTGTCCAGTTTACTCCATATGAACTATACATATATGTGTGCATTCATAGTTAGACGAGAGAGAACTTTTGAAGATTGCCTTTGGCTCATGTCTGCATGGCACGAAGCCAGTCGTCGTGAGGGAGATGTGCTTGAAAAGGGCGCGCACGAGTGACGGGAATGTGATAGGCCATCCACAGGAGAGACGGAGAACCAATTGAGAGGCCGACGGCAGACGAACGACAGCTCACCCATCCCACGCAGAAGAAGGCATCTCGATCCGTGTGACCTCTCCTCTTTTCCAAGTGTCTTTTGTTAGGCAAGTCATTGGCCAGCTTCAAGTTCCATTTATCTTTGATCGACTACTGCTATGTATGACGTCTCCATAAGAGAGCGTTTTCCTCTCACCATCAGAATAATCTGATTGTACTATTTATACTGCTATGACGCTTCTATAAGACGAAAGTTTTCATAATCTGATTGTACTATTTGTCACTTATTATATTGAATATGACGCGTTTTATCAGACAACAAACCGAAAAAATAGTTGTCCCCAATTTGTTTGACTGCTCGCTTGGCATTGCTGTTGCACAACAAACACCGACTTCATCATCTTTTCATCTTCAATTGACAATCAACGCCGAAATGGTTGAGACAAAACACGCACGAGCATAAGTAATCTCATCTCGCATTTGTGAACTCTCTTTCAATAGGATGACTTTCCTTTTTTCCATTCTAGCGAACACGAACGTCTCATTAGGACACATGGATTGGGAAGAAGAGAGAAAGAGTCGACCGTCCACGATAGGGAGACTAGAGCAGAATGAGAGTACTCCTCGAGGCTCTCTTCTTTTTTTTGGCTGACTGCCTCCTCCGAGTCTCGCACAAAATATTATGAATATTAAGCTATGAAAGAAGAAGAGATGAAATGGATAAGCTTAGGATCTTTTGTAACAACTTGGTGGCTGTATGAAAGCAAAATTTTCAGAATTGACAGGGAAAACAAAGGTAGTCGAGTCTCACCTTTTCATGTGGTGGGAGTAGAGCGGAGACTGACTGAGAGATTATAAAAGAGGATAAATGCTCTTGTAGGGTAAAGGCAGCCGGATCGAGAGAAAAAAAAGAAATAAGGATCTAGGCAGAAAAATCTCTGCGCGGTTTTTTGCAAATATATATATGCAATCGGAGGACACCGTTATTCTTAGGCTGGAACACGAAGAGAAAAAAAGAGAAGAGTAAAACAGGAAAGCGGCAATGAACTCTCAAGGATTGACGATCAGAACAGAAGAACCAATAAGAAATAAAAGAGGGATTCCATCATGTTTGAGCTGCAGCGCGTCAGGAGGCTTTAATCAAAAAATGCAACAGATTACGGCAGGGCAAAGAAGATGTGACGGGATATCGAGAAATAGAGAGAGTTAGATCAATGAGCAGAAGGCGAGTTGAGAGATTCAGAGATGGGAAAGAAAGAGAGATAGAAAAAGAGAGGGACAGAGAGTGAGAGAGAAAGAGAGGAAGGAGTTTGGCAAAAGGAGAGATGGAGCAGATTCCATAGGCGTTTAAGCTTCACTGCCGTCGTCGGCTCCATCATCCAGCGGACCTGCAGAATATTATATTAGACAAGAGTTTCTCTACTAATATGACTGATGCTCGACGTACTTGTGAATGATATATGCCTTTTTTGTGTTTCTTTTCTTTCCGAGTGAGTCATTAAAATTGTAACTTTCTCCACCCACAGACTGCACACCGAAAGTGGGTGGGTGGAGGAGTCGTGGAGTGGGGGGGGGGGAGGGAAAGGAAGTCAAGATGGGTGCTTTTTTGAGTGCTGTCCAAAGACGACAGAGTAAGCCAAGCGTAGCTAAAAAAAGTTTTCTTTTTTCCAAAATAAGCGCAAAAATGACTGAGAACAAGGAATATGGTGGAAGTAGTTGGATATAGTACTACGGTAAGGTGCAACTTGAAAATAGAGGGTGGAAAAAGACAAGGAGTGATCGGGTGAAGGTGTACACAGGCGAAAAGCAGGCGGGCGCAGGCTCACCCTTGTGTGCCATTATGTAGAAAGGTCTTGCAGGCTTACGCATACACAAACACACAAAAACACCACACTGCCTGCACGAGGCCAGCCCGTTCCCAGAAAGAGCCTGCTGGCGATTTCTGTGCAGCATCCATGCGTGTCCACTTGCAGCATACTACATATACAACCTGTGTGCCCATTTCTCGATGGACAACAACATATAAACACTTTATTTTGGTGGTGGACATGGACAGCGAGGACAATGCGAATGGAGTGCACACACAAAGGGAGAGGTGGAAGTGGAGTGATGACGTGGCTAACCGATGGAGAGAGAGAGGCAAGGCGAAGAATGGCTCTGACGGGGATGTCGAGGGTAGTAGAAGGAGGTTGTGGTGGACGCATGGATATGGTCAACGGAGGACACAGTCAGGACAACACGAGAGACAAGGTGTGTGCGGAGAGAGCAGAGAGTGCGGAGAGAGTGCGTGTGAGAAGGAGAGAGTGCATCATACTCACTCAGTCATCCACCAAGTTGCCCTCCTCGTCGTAGACTGCAATGTGCATCAGACAGGGGACGTGGACAAGTGGAATTCTCAACAATCACTCAATCAGGTGGTTAGTCGGACACAGAAACACACGTGCATCTTGTGAGAGAGTGAGGGGAGACAGAGAGAAGTAGAGAAAAAAGAGAATGTGAGAGAGTGCGGGGAGACAGAGAGAAACAGAGAGAAAAGAGAATGTGAGAGAGTGCGGGGAGACAGAGAGAAACAGAGAAGAAGGAGAAGATGGAGAAGGACAAAAAGAAAGTCTTGATAGTCCGAATTGTTCCTGAGAGTGCACACAACGTACCTTCGATGTTGAGGGTCAACTCAACGTTCGCCTCGCCCGCGTCGTTCTTGATGTTGCAGGTGTACGTGCCCGAGTCCTTGGCCTTGTAGTTCTGGAAAAGAGGAGTCATTCATCTCTGGTCTCTCATGTATTTTGATGTGTTTCCATGTAACTTCATCGACAACACTTTCTTTCTCTCTCTTCTTTTCAGCATTGCAAAAGGCGCAGCCATCGCGCATTGTTGTGTGTGTGTGTGTCCGTATTTTAGAATAGGAGGGCCGGAAGGCACTCCGAAGAGCCCATTGAGTGTCTCGGCCATAACAATCGGGCTTCTCCTACCCACCGTCATCCCCCTTAAGCATATGCCTCCGTGTGTGGGCGTGTAGGAGGAAAGCTCTCAAAATACATCTATGTAAATTACAAGTAGTCAATAAGGCCATTCCCCACAGATGATGATCCGGCCTAATTTATAGGAGCATTGCCAACTGTTTGAAACTGCAAGGAATGAAGATGCCACGGGTTATTCGAATAGGCAATTGGAGGCGAAGGAGAAGTGGCAGTGGGAATCGAAGGAAAATACTATACTTCATTACTACTTCGTCCGACATACTTCTTCGGCCTATCCGATAAACGAATTTAAGCTAGACCCTAACGCAGATAAGAAGCCAGAGAGGGAGAGGATGTGACATTTCGGGAGAAAGCTCATGGATTATGTACAGAGCGTGGATATATCTGGAATGCGAAAAGGAGCGAACGCACAGGCACGCGAATAACATACAAATATTTTTTTGGTTAGAGCCTATTTTCGCTCTTCCGGAAAACAGGAGGGGTTTCTTTCCGTTAGGGAATGTCGATAGAAATGACATCAAAACCGGGTTCACCAACGCCTGTGTGGCTGTAATATGTGATCGTATATATATTAGTTTTGAGCAATTATTAGCAAACAAAATTAAAAAGATGCCAAAGTTTTTTGTGAGTTCATTTCAACTAATACCTGCGCAGAAGATTGCTGCTATTCGAACGTGATGAACAAATTCGCAACAACAACCGAAAAAAAAGCAGAAACCTTGAGCTCAAGCTGGGCGGTGAAGGTGTTAGCGCCACCATCGGGCGTGAGGCCGAATTTGATGCGGGAGGACTCCTTCATCTTCTTGCCCTTCGGGTTGATCCAGACAACCTCAAGTTGTTGCATTACAAGTATAATACAAGCAACAAACGTTATTATTTTATTATTTGTTCGTGGAAAAAAGGTGGTGAACTTGAAAGAAAATTGAAAACTAAAAAAAGGTAGAGAAAGAGAGAGAAGAAGGAGAGAGAGATACGTGTGAGAGTGAGAGAGAGAGCAGAACGTGTGAGAGTGAGAGAGAGAGAGAGAAGAACGTGTGAGAGTGAGAGAGAGAGAGAGAAAGAAGAAGAGAGAGGAGAAAGAGTGAGAGAGAAGAAAGAGAGAATAATGCAACCTCCGGGTTGCGGTCAGCCTGGAAGCCAATGTCGAAGACGATGGCCGGGTCGCCCGAGTCCGAGGTTTTCTGCAGGATCTGCGGCTTGCGCGTGAAGGTCGGAGCGCCTTGGGGAACTGCAACAAATGTGTGTGTTGGTTTGTTTGCTTGCTTGATGTTAACAGATGAAGGACGGCTCTTGATTATCGTTAAGGATCGCATGAAATTTGAATTGTGCGAGCAAGCAACCTTCGAATTTGACGGTGAAGGTGGCTGTCAGTTTGCCGGACTCGTTCTTGGCCGTGCACACAAACTGGCCAGCGTCCTTCTCCTTTGTCGGCTCCTGAAAATGGCGGCAATTTGAATTTTACAATTTATTTTTTGCTCTACAAAATTTTTTTAAAAATTATTTTTATATTGAGAATCAACTCTCCACGGACCCTAATCTCGAGAGCGGCATAGTAGATCTGATTGCTCTCCTCCTTGAGCACAATCTTCACGCGGTCCGACTCGGCAACGATCTCATCTCCCTGAAAAAATTTATACGCTTTAGAAAATAGAAATTTCTCTATAAATATATACATAAGCATTTAGAAATAAAAAGAAAGAAAATAGTAATATAAAGTACATGAGAAACCACCTTCTGCCAAACAAATTGAGGCTTCAGAATGGACTTGGCGCGGAACTCCATGACCATGACGCGGCCATCGTCTCGCGATGAGATCTGCGGCTTCTCGATGAAGGTCGGCGACGAGAATCCTGAGATTACCAGAAGATCAATGATGAAAGATCAAATATTAAACTAACAGTTAACTCTAGTCTGGCTATATTTAAGTATTAAGACATAATTATACATAATTATAAATACATATATATAAGTAAAAATTTTGTGATCTAGATATGACAGAATAGTTTGACTCCGCAAGGGAATTGAACCGAACCGGTGAGCTTGAGGTTGAAGTTGGCGTTTCCCTTGCCGTGCGGGTTCACGATGGCGCAACGATAGGCGCCAGCATCGCTGTCGGCTAGGTCCTGAAAATTTTTTAAATTCTTTTTTAAATAACTATTTGAATTCTTGTTCATAATCTGGTCTGAATTTTCAGCGCTTCTCGAGCTCTTTAATAGTCGCTTTTTTCCATCTCAGTAATTCGGAAGAACAAAACTTTATCCTCCTCGTCTTCTGTTACAACGAAGCAGCACAAGGTTCCGATCTAAATCGAACGGAAAAGCGACTGCTCTCGAGTTGTGAACAGAATATTTTCGCTCTTGCATTTAGTTTAAGAAAGAATCTAATCGAATGAGTAGTTTGGCAAATTAGTCGAAGATCCCTTTTTTAAGAATGTTTTTTGTTTGTTCTTCATTTTTTCACAATTCTCCAGATCCATCCGTATCAGATTTCGAGATCATCGAGAGCATGTGTCATAGAGGAAAGCGGGAGTGACAGAGCACTAAGATGCACTTTGAAATACCCGCAGGCAACCATTGAGTGTAATGCTTCTTAGCCAAAGGCAGAAAGTCAGCCGAAGGAACTCTCTCTCCCTCTCGATGTCCCTCTCTCTCCCTTCTGTCCCTCTCTCTCTCTGTCTCCTCTCCCTCTCTCTCTCCTCTCTCTCATTCTCTCCTCTCTCTCTCCTCTCTCTCTCTCTCTCTCTCTCTCTCTGGCATCTGCTCGTCCTGCCTTATCTTCTGGCCCTCTTTCACTCTTCTTCTTCCTTCCTTCCTTAGCATGGTCAAATCATAGCTGCTGCCCCGCCGGCCAGCGCTTAGACCGAGACACTAGCTCTCAGGTTTCCACACTCATATGTAAATTCCCGCAGAGAGATAAAGGAGGGCAGTGAAAGAGAGAGAGAGAGAGAGAGACATTTCTCAGACATTGACCGAAAATAGAGAAGATGACTGCTGGAGAGTTACAAGGAAAATAAATAAAGAGAGAGAGAGAGAGAGAGAGAGAGAGAGAGAGAGAGTCAGAGATACTACATCGAAGAGCAAGTGTGGCGACTTGGGCCGTCGAGACCACTGGAGATGTAGCGGCAGAGAATATGCTCGGCACTCTCTCCTTTCTTTGATCCGTCCCAACTCTTTTATTTTCCCTCTCATGCTGAATAGTTCCGAATATCTCCTTAGCTTTCTCTCTCTCTCCTCTCTCTCCCTCTCCCTCTCATTCTCTCTCTCTCTCTCTCTCTCTCTTTCTCTGTGCACTCTGCTGGCAGAGTGCCAAAGTGGCGACTCCTCACTGAGCTCTCCCACTGCCTTACTCCTCTGTCCAGGTTGTAATGACCACGCCAACTGCTCTCTCTGAGTGGGAGGCCAAGCACAGCTAGACAAGAGTGAAGAATGGCCAACATTCCACCCAAGTCTTCCTTCAATTTGTAACGTCGATATTTCCGGCCACAGTAAGTGGCGCAAATCTTGGCCAGAAACTCATTGCCAACCAGCATATTATGGAAGTTTTTTTCAGACTAATGATCAGTGGCAGCGTTCCGCTAATCAATCAATAATATCGACTACTTCTACATTGAATTTTCACATGAATACTACTTCTATTGCTATTTTTAGTCTATTATTTTTAATGGTATTAATAAATTGCTACATAAATAAGGCAGAAATGAATAAAACCTTGATCTGAAGGACGGCAGAGAAGGAGTCATTGCCCTTGTTGTCCAATCTGTATGAGAAGCGGCCGCCTTGTTTGATCTCCGTCTGAATCATAGGGGATTTCTATTTTTCGACTTAAAATGCTCAAGATTTTGATGATTGTTATAGTATAGGTTAAAAAGGAGAAAAAATTAGAAAAAGGGTTTGGGCAAATGGATTTATAAGCTACGGTATTAATAATGGTATACGGTAGTTATAAGAACCACGGTATTAGTAGGAACATGCGGTATTTATGAGAACTACGGTATTAATAAGAACATACGGTATTTTATAAGAATTACAGTATTAATAAGAACATACGGTATCGTAGAACCACTTGATGTCAGGAATGGGCGCAGCCTCGAGGAAGCACTCCAGCTCGAGGGAGCCATCGTCGTTCTGGCGAGCCACTGGCTGCTGCGGAAAGTGCGGCGCCTTACCCCCAGACATGGTCGTCTGCTCTAAAAAAAATAAAGGTTTACTGTAGACACACCGAAATTCGTAGCCGTGGTGGCAACTCCAAAAGACTAGAGAATATCTTCTTCACACACACACATGCTTGATATTTCGACTAGAGGAACGACGGAAACAACTCTCAGCCAGGGAATCTCTCTCTCTCTCCGCGTATTGGCAGAGAGAAAGAAGCATGTCAACGCGAAACGACAGTGGCATCATGAGAGCGTGTGGGCGCGCTTACCCTGACTGACAGACAGTTGCGAGAGAGAGAGAAAGAGAGAAAGAAAGAGAGAGAGAGAGAGGGAGAGAGAGAGAAAGAGAGAGAGAGAGTTAGAGAGGTAAAGAGAACGAGAGAGAGAGAGAGAGAGAGATAGATAGAGAGAGAATGTCTACAGTTCAAGCGGATATACACTTGAACGGTGGCGCCGCGTTTTTTTCTACGATTTAGTTCGTTACTTTGCGCTTGTCAGTGACTGTGTGTACCGTGAGGGAGTGCGATGAAGGCGGAGGATAATGAGGAATGACAATTATTGGAGAGATAATCAAGGGCGGAGAGAGAGAGGGAGAGAGAGAAAGGGAGAGAAAGAGAAATAACGAGGGAAAGAGAGAGATAGAGAGTTGAATTGGATACATAATAAAAATGATGATGAGATAAAGCATTTCGATTGTCTAGAACATGGAAAGGAATGAGCGTTCAATTACACCGATAATATACGAATAAAAATTATTTTTAATATCCTAAAATCGCCATCAGAAATTTCTGCTAATGATGTGAAAAGATCTTGCTTGAATTTCATGTGTAGACAATTAATATATGTAACAAGCTTGTCTATAAATGTACTTCTTATGCTTCTTAATTTGCACACGCTGTAAAGCACAAAATGCGAGGAAAAAATGGAGAGGTTAGAGCTGGCACACCTGTCGTGGTGCCAATAGATACGGTGCAACAAGTAGAGAAATTCTGCTCCAGTCACTTTTTATCTCTATTTCTCTCTCTTTCTCGCTGTTTTCTCTCTCTTTCTCCCTCTCTATCTTTTCTCTCTCTCTTTTTTCCTCACTCTCTCTTTTCTCTCTATTTTCTCTCTCTCGCTCTCTGACTCCCTCTCTCTCTATTTTCTCTCTACCCACTCTCTCTGCTCCAGAAGTGGCTAAACTCAAGCTCCACGCTATCCCTGCCATAGCTCGCCTCGGGGGGCTTACAGAAGAGGCGAGTGTAGGGCGGCTGCGGAGATCCTTGGCAAGCGCCAACTGTTGCTGCAGAAAGGCCTGGCAGGTATGCATCCATCTCTCGCTTGGCTGATCTCTTTTCCCCCTTCCTCCCCCTCCTTCCTTTTCTCCTCTCCTCCCACCGTTACGGATGGCAGAGAGCACGTCTTCAATATATATCATGCTCGGGCTATCGACATCCTCCAACATTCACTCTCTCTTTCTCTTTCTATCATTGCCTCTCTATTACTCTATCTCTATCATCCTCTCTCTCGATCATCCTCTCTCTCTCTATCACTCTCTCTCTATCATCCTCTCTCTATCATCCTCTCTTCCTATCACTCTCTCTCTCTCTCACACACTCTCTCTCTCTGGCCCTCCGCCTTGTCCTGAGGGCGTAAACAATCTCTCTTGCTGAGCACTTTTCATTCAACCTTCTCGAAAAGATGATTGTTTTCTCTCTAATGCAAGTTCGCGTGTGGGTAGGCGAAGGGCGTGGGGATTCAAGGGGAGAAAGAGTGAATCGGGGAAAGTGGAATTACCACACTTGACGAAGCATCAATGATGAATGCACGAAGAAGGTGATTCGGCTGCTGCTATTCAATCGGCCCGTTACCGCAACAAAAGCAGAGAGAGAGAGAGAGGGAGAGAGACAGAGAGAGACAGAGAGAGAAAACGAGTGCGACACCGACAAAGAGAAACATTTCGAACTGGTAACGAGGCTTGGCGAGATAGAATGACTTGAAAGGAGGAAACAGCTAGATGTGAACAGAGTTAGAGAGCGTGAGTTAGTGAGAGAGAGAGAAGTAGAAAGACAGAGAGAGAGAGAGAGAGACCGAGAGAGAGAGAGACAGAGAGAGACAGAGAGACAAGAGAGAGAGACAGAGAGATAGAGAGAGACAAAGAGAGAGAGAGAGAGCGAGAGAGAGAGAGAGAGAAAGGAGAACAGAAAGCAGCCCGATCGAGAGGCGAGTGAGTGAGTGGAATGAAGTAATAGACGGATAGAGACCACGCCATGCTTGGCCAGGCAAGTCTGGAGAGTCCTTGGGCTACTCGAATCACTTACAGAAGGGTAATATGCAACAATTGCTCTCGCCTACTCAACTCTTCACTTACGGCAAAAAGGAGAAGCAGTAGGGGGTGTGGGAATTGGAGAGTGGATGACGGATGAGTCGAGAGAGAGAGAGAGAGAGAGAGAGAGAGAGAGAGAAATAGAGAGAGACGGGGAGAGAGAAAAGGACTGAGGGAAAGAGAGAGAAAGAGAGAGAGAGGGAGGTGGGGAGAGATGATGATGCACTTTCTCTCTTTTTCTGTCTCTCTCTCTCTCACTGTCTCTCTATCGCCCTTCATGAAGATGTTCTTGCAGACAACGACTAGGCTATGAAGGTAGCTTCCAGCTTTTGCTGTTGCTTCTCATTTCTCTCTTCACTTTCTTCCTTTCTCTATCTCTCTCGTCTGTCCTCGTCTCGCATGCTCTCTCGTCTTCATCTCCCTCATCCTCTCACTTACCCTTTCACCTTGCACAGCCGCAAATGTTTGCCTGAAGACGAAGGTGGAGAAGGATCGAAGCGAGATGAGAGGTTAGAGGGTTGGTCAGGAGAAGGAAAGAAGAAGAAAGAGAAGACATTAAGGAAACAGTACGAGAATGACATTCGGAGATTGTTCAAATACTTTTAGATACAAATACTTTGGACACATGAATATAAAGTGAACAAGAGATGGCAAGCAGTTCTGAAAAAAAGTAAGGCATATATAAGAATGTTTGCAGCTAGACGTGTACCTTCGTGGAATTTGACTTTTGGCCATGATACATTTCTTGGAAAGGAGCTGCAAACGTGGTGCAGTGACGCAAGTGGGCAAGTAAGGTGAAAGAGGTTACTTTGGGCTAAAATGGCATGTCTATTCGACTTGAGCACGAATGAATGATATAGGCTGCAAACAATCGGTGCACAACGTATGAAATGGGATAGTTCTTGATGAACGCGGACTCAGTCACGCCGGGAGGCGATTCAAGATGTAAGAAGAAGTCTGATCAGGCGGCCGAGAAGAACTGAATCGCCATCAAGACATCCCGCACATCCGTCCCATATATCCTTCTCTCTCCCTCTCCACTCTCTCACCTATTCCTCTCTCTCTCCCTCTCCACTCTCTCACCTTTTTTTCTCTCTCTCTCTCCCTCTCCACTCTCTCACCTATTTCTCTCTCTCTCTCGCTCGCTCTCTCTCTCATACACTCGATGGGATATCAAGTGGTGTTCTACGGGATGGCTTTGATGAACATGCGAACTGCCGGCATGCTCAGACTACTTATTCTTTCCCTCTTTCTCCCTCTAATCTCGTCTCTCTCTCTCATTCAGATGCACACTTTCTGCCGGTTTCTGACAGCATCGAGACGTGACTTTGGCCGAGGGAACATCTGGCTAGCATCAGTGAGCAATGGCAAGTAGAAACAGAAGCAGAAGGAGGTGAACGGATTCTGTGAACGAGAGATAGAGAGAGAGAGCGAGAGAAAGAGAGAGAGAGAGAGAGAGAGAGAGAGAAGGGAAGCAAAAAGGAATAAAGAAGAAAAGAGAGTGGGAAACAGGCTTGTCAACCAAGAAGTATCGGATAGGCGACGGACGGCAGAGTCTAAGAAAGAAGAAGGAGTATGCAAACATTGAAGGGCGGAGAAGGCAGAGGGCACTTGTGGAGGGCGGCAGCCAGTCAGCCTGAGCCATTCAATGACCAGGTATGGAATGCACACCAAAAGAAGGGCTTCTCTAGATCGAGCATCTCCAGATACACCAGACGCAGCCACCGACCGACGCCACTTCTGGAATGGACACCCGACCGAGCGAGGACTGCAGCCTCCTCTGGAGACTAATCTCTCTCTCTCTTCCTCCCTCCCTCTCTCTCTCTCTTCCTCCCCCTCTTTCTTTCTCTCTCTCTCTTTCCCTCTTCCTCCCACCCCTCTCTCTCTTCCTCCCCTTCTCTCTCTGTCTCTCTCTCTCTCTCTCTCTTCCTCCCTCCCTCTCTCAACCTCTCTACTCATTCTCCAAATCGTCGCTTTCTCTTCCGTCCACCTTTCCACGCCCTTTGCCTGGCAAGAAACAAAGAGGCTTACTCTACACCGGACAACCGTGTCCATCGCCTTCTCTTGAAGTGAAAATAGCGAGAGTAAGAATGGAAAAGGCACTTAGAGATAAGCTGCTAGTGATAGAGCCGATAAAGATGTGAAGTGAAGAGATCTTTCTCTTTTTCTCTGCTTCCTTCTCTTGTCTCATTCTGTTCCATCTGCAGCCGCCGGCTCATTGGCAGCTCTGGTACGTTACAGCGTGTGAAGGAGTGTCTCTCTTTTTTTCTTTATCTGTTTCTCTCTTTCTCTTCCTTTGCTCATTCTCTCTCCATCTCTCTCTCTCTTTCTACCTGGCAAGCAGGCGGCCGAGGAGCCTGGATGCCTGAGGCACTTCCATCTCCCACTCCCTCTCTTTCTCTCGCACCCTCCTCCGCCTCGTCCGATCGCCCACTCACTCGGAGACGGGCAAATTATAGCAACAGGCGCGGCCGTGGAGAGCAGCTGCCTCCGGCACGTCTTCCGTGCTGACTCTGCTGCAAAGCAGCAACAGGCAGATAGAAAGAGAGAGAGAGAGTGAGAGAGAGAGAGTGAGAGAGAGAGAGAGCAATTGAGAGAGAGAGGGAGAGAGAAGAGAGAGAGAAAAAAAGAGAGAGAAACAAGAAGAAGCTTCTTATCCCTCTCATTCGCATCAACCCATCCTGATCCCTTTCACTGGTCAGCGATAGCCACTCCGGCAGCCATATCCATTGTCTTGAAAAATAGCTAGAGAGAGATCACTTCTCAGTCACACTATCTTTGAGGCATAGCGAGAGCACAAGAAAGGGACAGAAATAAGATATCAAAAGCTTCCATGAGAAATTCAGCGCTGTCATTCTCGTGCACTTTCAGATCCGGCTGATGTGGTCCCTAAAATTGCATTATGCAAATTATTTTTCTAATTGGTCGCCGCGGGCAGTAAATAGGTTTTCTTTTTGGATTCGTTTTTTCTGTGTTCTTCATCGTGGTAGAGAAAAGTGGGTTGTTAGTAGGGGAAGAGACGAACACGAGATAGTGGGCAGAGAGAAAAGAGATGAGAGAAAAGATATGAGAGAGAGGAGTGAGAGAGAGAGAGAGAGAGAGAGAGAGAGAGACAAGATTCCACCTACACAAGGCGGGGGTGGGCCAGCTGCTCTCCACTCACGCACCCTATCTGAATGTCATGCTCTCTCTCTCTCTCTCTCTCTCTCTCTCTCCTTTACTACCCAGCTCGCTGATAATAAACGTTCTCACTAACTCAATCATACCAGCACATCATCTGACTGTCTGTCCTAGTCTCATCATTTTCCCTCTCTCATGCCATCAGCAGCATCGAATGAAAACACATAGGAAACGACTCTCGCACGACTATCTACACGAGACCGCATTACAATACTCTCGCTCTAACAATAAGCCGCTTCAATATAAGTGAGAGTAGAAAAAAGAAGAAGTTGAAATTCAATTTGCAATAGAATGGAAAGCAGCTGCGTGTTGCTGTTCAAAGAAAGAGCTATTAATTGGTGGCCATTCAGGAGAAAGTTCCGAGTCATCGGACAAATAAAAGAAGAAGAAGAAGAAGAAAAAAAAGGAATGAAAGAAAGGGCAGCCGGAACAAACAAACACACACACAAGGCAAAGGGGTGCACAAGGACATGAGTCACTCTGTGGCTAGGGGCAATTTGACAATTCAGTCACTGTGAAAAGAGACGCGTTCAAGAGTCTGGCTGGGAAGCAAGGCAAGAAAGGAGACATTGGAAAGATTCCACGAGAATGTGCTCAGGGTGGTGAGGGCAAGCCGCGAGAAGGGGACTAGGATGGGTTACAAGAGGGCGAGGTCGGAAAGTTGATCTAGAGAGAGGGAGAGAGAGAGAGGGAGAGAGAGAGAGAGAGAGAGAGAAAGAAAGAAAGAAAGAAAGAAAGAAAGAAAGAAAGAAAGAAAGAAAGAAAGAAAGAAAGAAAGAAAGAAAGAAAGAAGAGAGAGAAGAGAAAGAGAGAGAGAGAGAGAGGAAGGGAGTGAGAGAGAGGAAGGGAGTGAGAGAGAGAGAGATTGAAGGAGAGAGAGAGAGAGCGAGAGAGAGAGAGAGAGAGAGCGCGAGAGAGAGAGAGAAGAGGAGGAGGAGGCAGATTGAGGTCAGCCTAGAGGTAAGCAGAGTCAGATCAAACGAATGATGCACACGGCACACCGCGCATACTCGATCGGGGCAGAGAGGGAAGAGAAAGAACAGGAAAGACCACCCGATAAAGGATTCATCTGTTCACTCATCTCAATCTACCACTGACACTGAGAGAGTGCTCAAGTTTGAGATGGTAGGCAGAGATATTGAAAAGATAGCAGCTGAGAAATAGAGAAAAAACAGATAGGAAAGGGAAGAGAGAGGGGGGAAGATAGAGAGAGAGAGAAGAGGACGAGAGAGAGAGAGAGGGTGGGAGAAAGAGGGTGTGAGAGAGAGGGAGAGAGATAATATGCGAGAGTGAAGATGGAAAGGAAAAAAAGAGAGCGGTTTCTTCGTATACACACGTGCGCGATATTGATGCGGCCAGTCGTGTTGCTCGACAAATCAGTACTGAGTTATTTGCCAGACCAGAAAGATAGAGAGAACTGGCAAATCTATGCAGCAGACAAGAGTGTACAAAATCTCTTTAGAGAGCAAGAATGATCGACACACCATATATTACTAATATGAACTCGGTCTCTCTCTCTGTCGATCTCTCTCTCTCTCTCTCTGTCGCTCTCTCTCTCTCACTCTTTCTCTCTCTCTCACACACGCTCTCTTTTCTCTTTCGCACTCTCCCCTATTGCGCCATAGGAAGAGACTAACTCTGAATACTAACTACTTCCATATATTTTTTTTTCACCTACAATGACTCTGCCTCAAACTCTTCCTATCTTTCTTTCTTTCTTTCTCTCTCTCTCCCATTTTTCTCTCTATCTCGAAGCCATCACTCCTGCTACTGCCAGAGATGACAATCTGGATTTCCGGAGAGAGGCTAAGTACCAGTGAAGCACTTTGCAGGTGGTGTCCTCCCATCGAAACCTGTCTTGCGCTATAAAGCTCTTCAGCTACAAATGATTACTGCATTGCATTTATTCACGAGAGATATTTTTCGTTGTTGTTGTCAATTCCAATAAGGAACGCTTACTTATTTCTACCGTACTCGTCCGAGAGGCGACCATCGGATCTTCTGGACTTGCTAAAGGAGGAGCCGCTCCCTGCAATCTTCTAAAGTATGGCAAAAAAAATTAAATTAACAAAGAACAGAAAAAAAAGAATGTCATTATCTTGTGCTTATTGTTCGGAGCAAAGACGGTTTGTATTGGCAGATCAGATAATTAATTAACTACTAACACTGGAGCCGGACGGATGACAATCGGTCAAACTCATTAAAATTGCCTTTTCCTCTTCTATTCTCACGGTTCCGCCCGGAACGGCTATCTGACGATTCTTTCTGAAGTAGGACGAGCATTGACACATTTCATGTCTTTGTAAACCATATTGTATGACGGAGGGACTGACGGGGAATTCATCTCCTAATTAGGTGATCGCCTTAGTTGTCCTTATCTCCACAAACGCGTGTTTGTGAGATCTCAAGGCTGTTAGTCGGTTGCCGAAGGATAATGGCCTAAATAGGGATATCAAAATTTTTCCGCCATAATTTAATTTAGAGCTTTCTGTTAGATCAAAATTCTCAACTTCTTTGAACAATAATTCAGCGCTTACAAATACATGAATATCCTCTAATGTCGGCGATTGCTTCGTTCTAAATTTATAAAAGCTAAAATCAATCAAGATGTCCCATTAAAGCTTTATATGTTCCGCGATATTTACGAGTTGAATTATTCACGATTTTTTTCCACCGTTCAGAATAAAGATACTCGTATGGGAGTCGTCGTAAACAAAGTGTTTTCTCTCGTATTCAAAGTGAAATTCATCTTTAGTTTTATTGAAACGAACAGAAAACATTATTAGTGCATTAGAGGAGCAGAAGTTAGAACACAATAGTACGAGAATGCAACACGATATGACGAATTATGCCATTTTCCAAAACAAAACTGGCTAAAACACATCAGCTGTACACTTTGAATTTAATACTAAAAGTAGCACTAGACAGGTATACTATGTATGAAAAAAAGAATCGGACAGGCAACGTAAAAAGTGCTTTTGTAAAAAAAAACTCTTCTTTTTGCCTATTATGAGGTCACAGCAAAAAAAAATTAAAAAAAAAAAAAGCTGGCAAAGGTTGTGGAGAACTCGAACGGGGGACATACAATTGAGGGAGTGCTCCGGGCATATATGGCTATAGCAACTTCTTTTTGTCCTTCTTGTCTGTCAGGAAGTGGCAGCGCGGTTCACTGGTGCAGCTGAAGAATGCCGGCGCCCACTCCGTGGCCGTATCCCTTGGGGCCGAACGACTTGGCGTAGCAGGCTGCAACGAATGCCATCAGCACAAGTGCAGAGAGGAGCAGAGAGAGAGAGGCAGAGAAAGAGAGAGAAAGATACAGAGTCTGAGATAGAGAGAGAGAGGTGGAGGGAGAGAGAGAGATGGAGGGAGAGAGAGTGGGGAGAGAGAGGGTGAGCTAGACAGGGAGACAGTGAGAGGAGTAAGAGAAAGCGGGACAAAGCGCGAAAATGAATTTGAGAATTGCTAGAAATGGCGTATGTGAGAACATGAAAATAAGACTACTGTGATCAACCGACTTCAACGTCAACTCTTCGACAATGCAAAAGGGTGGTTGCATATATCAAAATGACGTCTCTGATAAAAGTGAATGAAATTGTAGAAAAAAAAGTCAGAATGTTATTTGCAAGAATGGACAAGAAAGTGGTTGAATGGCTGCTGACTGTTGCAGTAGAGCGAGCCATCTCTCTCGCAGAGAGTGCGCGACTCCAGACGCTTGTTGCATGTCAAGCAAGTGAAGCACGCGCCTTTGTGCCATATCTTAAATATGTACATACAGTATAAAATACTGCCAGCAATCACGTTTCGTTCATTGCCATATCTACACACATGTTTTCTCCAATCAGTACATTAGATATAAAAAAAACACTTTTGTATGACATTGAGAAATGTGCGTTTGAAGAGGAGGGTGGATCGATGGCTGCTAACCTGGCCGGCCGCGAGCACCTTCTCAGCCTCGAAGACCGTCTTGTGGCAGCGACCGCAGCCGCTGTTCTTGTGCTGGCCGGCCGCAGCCAGAATCGCCCTGTGCTGGATCGTGAACTTGCATGGTTCAGTCTGCAAATAGGAGCATATTCCACACATAAACAACAACGAATGATATCACTTCTATATAAATACTCAGAGAAATAAAAAGATTCATCCGGGCACAAATATGCCAAGCCTTTGCAAAACATTTGCAGATGATATAAGATGTTGAAGAAGTACGGGAGAAAGAAAGAGAGAGAGAGAGAAATAACAAAAAAAACGTCCAAAACATTCGAATGCGCATGGGCAAATACGTGGGGAGGGAAGACTCAGCGTTTTACAGAATACAGACTAGCAACGCGGCATACGGGAAAGGAGACGAGAGAGAGAGAGAGAGAGAGAGAGCATGAGACACGGAAAGAGAGACAGAGAGTGAGAGTGAGAGCAGGAAAAGAGCAAAAGAAAGGCCATAGCATGCGTGAATGGAGAGTAATAGTAGGGAGTAGAGAACACGAAATCGATAGGGAGAGAGAGAGAGAGAGAGAGAGAGAGAGAGAGAGAGCGGAAGAGTGTCGCTGTCTCTGAATGGATGTCTGGCCATGAAAGAAGGCACAAGCATGGCGGCAACAATCGGGGCTAAATGGCTCCCTTTCTCTTTGAGGAAAGGGTGGAAGATGAAGAATAGGCAGGGCTTTTAACACTGTTAACGTCTTCAGCGAAAGAAAAAAAGAGACAAGTGCTCGCTTTAAAAAAAATGACCAACGCTTGCCAATGACTTTCGAAAGTAAAGAGAAGTCACAGAAGGCTAGAGAAAACATGACGAAACCGATTCCGACGACGTGTCGAGACCAGAGTCGGTGGATGGAGAGAGAGAGCCAGAACCACGAATGACGCTTGCTAAATGATAGTAAAGGAATATTTTTATTGCTAATTAATAATAGTACTTAATTAGTTATTACAGATTATATCCCAAAATTCACTGTAAAATGTGAAAAAAATTTCTCACGGTTCACACCGCCAACGCGTTCCACGAATCGATCGTCAACCTGGGAAAAAAGAGATGCATGTAGTTATTGCATTTATATGAAGCTTTGAAATATTGCAAAATTGATTTTGGCGCCAGGATGGTGTTTGAATGAGGAGTTGGTGGGAATATATAGATTCAAAAACCAACTCGCTGAAGGAACGAAGGGCGCGCCTCGTCGTCCTTGCGAACGCCGTAGCTGATGCTCGACGTGACGGGGTTTGTCTTCTCAAAGGCATATCCAACCTGGAAACAGGCAATAAACAGATAAACAAACTAAATCTCAATTAGCACAGACGAAAAGGAAAAAAGGGAGGGAGAGAGAAGGAAAAGAAAAACAAATAGCCGGGCCGGAAAGTAGCCGGGCCGAAAAGTAGCAGAAAAAAACGAGGGACTTTAGCACAGCGTGCGCGCAAGGAACTTGAGAAGGCCAACCAACCCGAGGAGCTTTGTAGTCTTCATTGTTGTTGTTGAAGGGAACGGCGGTCGCGCCCGAGCCGGCCGTCGACAGCACACCCGAGCCAATTCCGTACCCAACGCCCTTGGGGCCAAACAGGCTCTTGTAGCAGTAGGTGCAGTATGGCTGAAATCATTCAACTTTTTTTTGTTGCTAATTAGGATACGGATATTTAATTAGGAAAAGTAATATTTCATTTCGATGAAACGTTCCTATAACGTATTGATTTTCTTTTTTCTCTCGTTTAAGTAGTGTCATTTAAGTTGTCAGGTATCGTACAATTAGGTTACAGGTTTCCTTCAACTCTGACAGTGCAACCCGACAAAGTGTTATTTATTGTGTTTGGAGGAAGTGAATTGATATGCCCGAAAGTCTTCTAATGGAGCCACTTCTACTTGCACGAGTATGTGTGAGAGATGTTATCTCTTAGGGGATCCGACTGTTGCCATTGGAAGGAACCGGTGCATTGGGAAGATTACGAGAGAGATAGACAGAGAGAGAGAGAAAGAGAGAGAGATAGAGAGAGAGAGACAAAGAGAGAGAGAAAGAGACAGAGAGAGAGAAAGAGACAGAGAGAGAGAGAGAAAGAGACAGAGAGAGAGAGAAAGAGACAGAGAGAGAGAAAGAGACAGAGAGAGATACAGAGAGGTAGAGAGATAAATAAGGAGAGGGACAAGGATAGAGAGAGAGAGCAAGAGATAGCGACAGGGATAGATAGAGATATGGAGAGAGAGAGAAAAAAAAGAGAGAGACCTTGTGGTTGTTGTCGTTGCAGTTCCGGCTGTCTAGCATGCGGCCACACGCTGGGTTCGCTGCAAATGGGATTTGCTCTTCCATACGTGAACAGAACAAGCAAGGCTTTTAAGTTAATCTGAGAACTCATTTAAGTTAATCTGAGAAAAAAATCAGCGCACAACTGTTTACTATTAAATTAATATTAAAAAGATTCTTTTGATAGCGCCGTTAGATAAATGCATTAAATTCATAATACAAAAATAAATAAATAAAATAAATGCGACAGTGTTTTGCGGCTTACAGCAAACGAAGCATGCGCGATGCCAGTGCTGCCCGATGGCCTGGATGGCTTCGGCAAAGTAGACAGGCTGATAGCAGCGGCCGCATTCGGTCATCTCGCCGGAGGGTTGGAGGAGAGAGGGGTTCACTTCCTTGCAGCTGCAACTTTGAGCTAGCTTAGAAACCACTGGTAAGAAACCGTTGGTAAGTAAAACCATCTCGGTAACTCATATAGCACAGCAACACGCAGCAACTCAAGAACAAACTTGTATGTCGCATCATTGGCGCAACACAAAAGAGGCTACACTTCCTCATTTGATGTTATGAGACGGGAAGGAAGGGCAAAGAATGGAGGGAGGAGGAGGAGGAGACGACCATGATAACTCACGCAATGCTAACAAATGGCGTGTGAGGCACCACGACGAGGAGGAAGGCTTCCCCTGTCTATCTCTCTGTCTCTCTCTAACCTCAGTCTCTCTTAGATCTCTCTATCTAACCTCAGTCTCTCTTAGCTCTCTCCTTAACCTCTTTCTCTCTCTCTCTCTCTCTAACCTACCCTTTCCAGCCTATCTCTAACTTCCACCACACAGCTACCCCCCCCCCCCTCCCCATCCTTGCTCCGGCTGGCGATTGCGAGAAGTGCGAGTGTGGTTGAACACGCTTGAACGAGCAGTCCGACCTCGAAGACAGACTGGCGGGCATGAGGGGGCTGTGCTCTGATCTGACTCTCTCTCTCTCTCTCGCTCTCTCTAACTTTCTAATCTCTCTCTCTCTTGCACTCTCTCTCTTCTTAAAGATCTGTCTGCCTAAGGCAATGAAGGCCCTTCCACGGTGAGAACCTTCCTCCTCCTGTCGAAAGACTGTAATACGCAGGCGAGAAGCAGCGATTTGGGCTGTGATGATGAATGGAAGAGTAGAAGATGGAGAGAGAGAGAGAGACAGAGAGACAGAGAGAGAGAGAGAGAGAGAGAGAGAGAGGGAGAGAGAGGAAAGACATAAATGGAGAGGCAGAAGATGGAATATAAGAGTGTGAGGGGACAGCAGCGAAGGCAGAAGCAGAAGAGAAGAAAAGCACGGTTGTCCCGTTCACAACTTGTATGCTTCTGCGTGCGCAGCAGAAGTGACAATGTGAGTGAGATGGCGAGGAGGAGGAGGAGGAGGAGGAGGAGGAGGAGGAGGAAAGTGTTTGCCCCGCTATGAAAGAGGGGCGAAACGGAAGGAGAGGAAGAAGAAGAAGATGAAGAAGGGTTTCAGCAACTGCGTGACTCAGAGACAACCTCCATGAGACAAGAAGAAGTCTAATCTGATTGGAATCGTAGCAGAGCTCTTACAAGAAACATTTAGAACGCTGCTAATTGTGTAAGTAATGCATAATTAGTTCGCTCCTCATTATCAAGGTGTTCAGCAGAACACTGAAGAATTATGCAGTATACATAAACGCGGGAAGGCAATTGCTTTTGGCAGATGAGAGAGAAAAAAGAACAACTGCTCTAGAAACAGGAACGGAAAAGTAAGAGGGCAGAGAAGCGCTTGAAATAGCTCTGAAGTTGTTTGGGGCCGAAAGAAGCGCAAGCGAGAGAAAGCCGATTATGCGAGAAAGAGATGGAATGTGAGAAAGGAAGAGGAAGAGGAACGAGAAAGATATGCATGATAGAGAGAAGAGACTTCTCTTTCCATTCTTACATTCATTATGCATTATAATGATCGCTTTGTCAGGAATGCGCCGCTCCTTTCTCTTCCGATCACTTCTCGTAGTACACACACACGAAATGGTCTCCCATCAGGATCTCTACGCTCTCGCATCTGCCTGCTGCCGCTGTCACATTCTGTCCGGCCATAGCCTCTTTTCTCTTTTAATGTTCCATCCTCTCTCTCTCTCTCTCTCTCTCTCTCTTGCTCGCTCTCTCTCTCTCTCTCTCTCTCTCCTCTTTCTCGTGCTCGCTCTCTCTCTCTTTCTCTTGCTCGCTCTCTCTCTCTCTCTCTCTCTCTCTCTCTTTCTCTTGCTCGCTCTCTCTCTCTCTCACTCTCCTCACTAAATCTCTCTCTGCCTCAGACTTTCTCTCGCTCATTCTGAATATAGACGCTTGTGGAATGCATGGAGTGCATGAAGAAGAGAAGAAGGGAATGACTGAAGGAAGAGAACAAAGTGGAATGCCCGTGAACGAATATGGACTAACTGATCTGGCGGCATGGAGACAATTTGGGGACAGATTGAACGAAGACCGAATCTCTGAGTGGGCAGAAGAGAGAGAGAGAGAGAGAGACAGAGAGAGACAGACAGAGCGAGCGAGAGAGAACTAGAAAGAGCATAAGTAAGATAGAATAGGAGAGATAAAAGAGAGAACACCATTTGATCAAGATAATATTCCTTCTGATATAGGAAGGAAATGGGTGCAACGCGCAATATTTCGAGATGGGGAGAAAGAGAGGAGTGGCAAGGCAGCAAGGCGACCGAATTCATAAAGAAGACTGATGGTGAAACAGAGGTGACAGGAGGGGCTCCTTTTCCTCTAGCGAATGCAAATTAGGAGAGAAAAACAGTTAGGCGAGGACGTGGAGAGCCTGGAGAAAAATTATGGCAGAGCCATCTCAAAAAGAAAAATGCCGCCTGACTATTGTAAAACTGTGCTTGCTGCTGCTGCTAAGAGAGCGCTAACAATATAAGCTGTAAGCTGTAAGCTGCCCGCCATGCACATTTGGAAAGGGCGTGTTACGCGACTCGCTTGAAACGATTTGGGATTATGGGAGGAGGGGGGGGGGGAGGTTGGTGGAATTAGAGGATTGTAGAGAGTCAGTCAGGTTCGTGATCGCGCGCGTAACTGCTCTCTGAGAGAAGAGGCGGATATGATATGGAAGACGAGGGAGGCACAGGCGGCTGCCTGTCTACCACACTCTGAGTTGCCGCTCTACAACAATTAGATGAGAGAGAAAGAGAGAGAGAGAGAGAGAGAGAGAGAGAGAGAGAGTCACAGAGAGAGAGAGAGAGAGACAAAGAGAAAGAGAGCGAGACAGCGAGAGAGAGAGAGACACAGAGAGAGACACAGAGAGAGAGAGCGAGAGAGAGAGAGCGAGAGAGAGAGAGAGAGAGAGAGAGAGCGAGACAGAGTTAGATATGAAGATCGACATTGCGGAGGAATGAAGACTGTGCGATCTGTGTGAGCTGAGCAGTCTCATGCTGCGATGCTCAAGCAGCAGGGCAGCGTGAGTAATACGCACTGAAACAATCGGATATTAATGGGGGGAGGGGGAGCAATGAGAGGATATGTATAGGTGAGGAATGGAGAGGTGAGAGGAGAAGCGGAAACGAAGACCCTCTCTCTCTTTCTCTCTCTCTCCCTCTTGTCTTCTCTTTCTCTCTCTTCCAATTCCAAGGTCACATCAACCAAGTCGGGATTTTCCTCATAGATCTCTATGCAGAGCATTCAGCTGCTGATGATTTTCAACAAGATTGCCGAGAATGTGAAGCATGCGGTCAGTGATGGCCGGGAGGCGGACAATAGAGAAGACCGTATGGCAAACGATTCCAGCACACGCGTCGCATCCTTCCCGCCTCTTTTCACAATATTTGTCCGTGCGGCAGGCAGGGACGCTTCGCATTCAATAAGAGGCAAAGAGGCAAAGTTATCTTAAAGAACCACAAGTGTGTATCTTCAGTGTTTTCTTCGTCAGAGCAATTCAGCAACAGTTTATTCAAGCAGCGTGATGTTCTCGTAAAATTTCCACAATTATTTTGTCAAATGTTTTTTTTTATTCAGTAAAAAGATTCTATAAGGAATGTCGTAATGTCGTAGCCATCACTGTTCATAAATAAACATTATCGAGTCTAATTACAAGTTATAAATGCCCGAACATTTTCTGAATGTTAGCTGAGGCTATCATATCAAAGCGTCGTTCGACACAGGCAGAATACAGTAAATCTTTGAAAAGGGACAGGAAATAGAAATGTGTAAGAAAAGAGAGAATGAGATAGAAAAGGCGGAGAAAAAAAATTAACGATATCTTCTAATATCATGAGTCGATATGTGAAGGAAGCGAGGGGGTGGAGAAAGAAGGAAGGGGCTGCCGTAGAAAAGGGAGTACTCGGTGTCCCCTGCGGCATGGCCCTCCGCCATTTCCTCTTCTGTTCCGTTCCTCTGACTACGACAGGATAATAGAGGGAAAGCAGACTGCAGAATCGTACGTAGAATGGCCCCAAGATTCGTCGGGCTAAGGATAATGCGATTGAATCGACGATCAATTAGAGATACAGTATTCCATTCTACAGTATTCCGCAAAAGATGGATATTTCTCTAAACACAAGCAGAACCTTACTATGTAACATGTCTTCTTACGCATACAATAAAGGGAATAGTTGTGAAAGGCCTACCTTGACATGCTCGCCAAGGCGTCGAAAGTGCCGGCAGATAGGGAGAGCATGGAATCGGAAGGGAAGGGCGGACTGAACTGCTCGGCGAGACCGCACTGCCCACCGGAAAGTCACCTTGGCTTACTACAAAAGAACTCATTACACTTCTCCGTCCAACTTCCAAAAGAGTTCTTTCTCTGATTCCTGTCATTACCAATATCATTAACCTCCTGGATTAAATCTACAGAGGTTTCCTTAATTGGCTAACAATTAAATAAAAGCAAATGAAGTCGTGAAACACCATTCATTGCAGGGGTAACCGGTAACCATTACGTGCAGAATTAATGTGAAATGTGTTCGCATAGTATTTGAATGTATGCCATCATATTTTTGGATGGACAATTTTTGCATAGAGAATAAATTTGATGCCTTAGACCCAAGAACTCCATGCTTGAACTACATAGTAATTTCTGTTATTGAAGAAATGAGCTATCGGTAAATTGATCAGAACTACGCAATGTCTGATACACTCAAGTTTTGAGAGGATATCAGCACATTCAGGCAAAAAGAACCCGCTAACTTTATGCATCCTCCGCAATCACAGAATGATTGAAATAACATTGCGGATTCCAGGGCAGATCGAAATAAAATCCACTTTGAAAAGGAGTTAAAGGAGGAAACGTAAACACAAAATCAGTAGATTTTCTTAACACATTTCTATTCGGAAGATATCTCGTTGAAACTTTAGCGTGGAATATTAGCAGAAAACACGCTCATCATGGAAGTCAAGCAAGATTAAAATTGTAATCGAAGAACATCCTGAGACGTGAAAATGAACCTTGTCATTTGTTCGATCGAATTCGAGTAGGAGTCATTCTCGTTGAGGATCGGAGTTCCCGGCGGAGTGGAGAAGCAGCTGTTGCTGCGGCAGAATCGGTTGTGCGTGGCAATTCTCCTCCAAGCTCATCTTTTCGGACTCTTTAAAAAATAAATAAACAAACTGGCGAAACAAAACAAAATACCATAAATAATTCAGACGCACGCAACAAAAACACAGATGAAAGTTGTCTTAGGCAAAAAAAAACTATTACGCATGAACTATTTGAATCAAGAATTTTCGCGCCAAATAGACCGTATGCTCAAAAGGTTCAAAGTGTCATCAGCGTGCAATTGGGACAGACCTTTATCGCGCGCGAAAGTTATTTGTTAGTGAAATGAATCCCCCCGGAAGAACATTGACTTTGCCTGTTCTGCGCTTTGCCATTTGCATATACTTGAGTAATTGATGTGTTGGTGATATGTGATAAAAAATAATCAGATAGTCAGAAAAAACGATAAAAATCCCACGAGACGCGATTTCGAAATAATTCAAATTTTCCCTTTCTGCCGGCGCACCTGCGCATCCACTCTTAAGCATGTCGCCATACTCAGCCCGTGTTTCGATCGCATGCGCGCGCTCTTTTATTATTCGAATTGCAAAGTTTTTCTTTACTTTTGTGCGGCAGTTAGGAGAGTTCATCGTTCATCTCCTTCATCTATAGCAAAAGTTTATCTTGATATTTTGTTTACGTTTTGAAATTTACGGAGGATGAACTTTCCTTTAGATGAACGAGAGATGAAGGATGAACTTTCCTAACTGTCCTTTTGTTCGTTTTTATAAGGGTTGTGTTAGGTTTTTAAATTGTAGGTTTTTTTTCTGTCGAAGATGGCGAACCGTGGAACACTGCCTCTTGGTGGACCAAAAACTCCACAAGGAAATCGGCACCTTCCTTCCAATGCAGCTAGGCATACTTTGTCAGTGCTATTCTCTTTCTTCCCTTGTGTGTGCTGAGTTTCTTTCAGCGTTGGAGAAGCAGCACTTTGTAGGGATGGTGGGCAGCAGCAGCAGAGGTTCAGTGTTACGATGCCGTCCACTGCCAGGAAGTCCTCGTACGTCCGCAACACCACCGCTGCCTTCAAGGACACGCGGCCTATAACGGCACCTCAATTCAAGGCGGAAATGATCAAGAAAATCCACGAAATGACTGAGGTTAGATAAATCACTGTGTGTAAAGTTTCCGCTGATTTTGTTACTTTCCCAAATGAGAGAATTCTTGAGCTGAGCATCGATCGTATCAAGAGTCCTAGTAAGGCTGATTTCATTGAAATGTTCGAGATCATCTTTGGATTTTTCGACGAAAACTACATATTCTCCGGAAATCTTGAGGAAGAGGTAAGCCTATTGTGCAAGAGCCTAGGTTCTTGGTTACCGAATTTTTGTTGTCGTAAATGTTCCATTTCAAGCTGCCCAAAATGATGCGCGCTATCGGCTATCCGGTTGTGGTGAAGACGGCGAATCTGAAGACGGTGGCAGCGCCGAATTCCTTGCAACAGAACTTGGCTCTTCTTGGCTGGCTCATCGATCTCGTCAACATCTACAGCACAATTGAAGTGCAACCCTTCTTGCTAGACGATAACGACACGGATGGACGACTTTCCGCTGTTGGTTGTTGTTCTTTCGCCATTTGGAAGGCGGATTATAAAAGATGCAGTAAAACACGCCCTCTTCAGTTGACGCTGATGATGGAAGCGGTCAAGTTCAAGGAGTTTCTGAAGGACAAACAGACTGCCATGTCATCCGATGCTTTCCGTGAAGATATGAGCCGACGACTGAAGCAGCAAATTGAGCTCAAGTTCGTTGCTCTTCGTAGATCTTCTTTCCCCATGTGGACTAAGCATTATTGATTGTTTTAGTTTCCATTATCACGAGATAATAAACGAAAAGAAATCAGCCGTGATCCAGCTCAGAGAGCAAGTTGAGTTGCTTAAGTCTGAGGTTAGTCCTTTTTCTTCTGTCATGGTATCCTAGCTGGTTATGGGTGCTTTACTTAACCTGTCTTCCTTCTTCTCTTCCACCTTGTTTTACACTACTTAGGGAAATTCTTTACAGCCGAACAACTGCGCAGCATTAGATGCAGAGATTGAGAGTTTGCAGTCGGATAACCAGGCGATGGAGAAGTACAAGAAAGATGTTTATCAGGTTCTTCTCGCGCCTCATCTTGTTTTTTTTTTCTTTTGGGATTGTCTGTCCATGTCGAAATGATTTTTTTCCATTTCCAACAATTTTCATAACAAAAATTCAATTATAGTTATCTCTCCCTATTTCTACCGATAAGAAAAGTACCATACCTTCATGCGACTACCCTTATATTCATTGTTCCTGACGGCCTCTGTTTTGTTGCTATCGCATCGTGCATGTTTTGTTGTGTGTTTCTTTTCCACATGACGTAATGGGTACATTAAGAAGCGTGAAGCGAAAACAGCGGATCTCCTTGCCGCCAACGAGGCACTAGCGAAGCAGCAGGAAGAGGTTCAACAACTCAGAGCACAAGTACAGGTCAGAGAGAGAGAGAGGAAGGAAGAAGAGAGAGAGAGAGGAAGGAGAGAGAGAGAGAGAGGAAGGAGAGAGAGAGGAAGGAGAGATAGAGAGAGGAAGGAGAGAGAGAGAGAGGAAGTAGAGAGAGAGAGAGGAAGGGGCACGAGCGGATAGAGGGATCGGTGGCATATAGCTGAATTGTTGCTCAGGAAAAGAGAAGGCTGCTGGCGGAGAGGACAGCGAAGAGCGGTTGGGATGTCGCCAAGACGAGGAATGCCAAGGACAAGAAGAAGCAGTCCGAGCAGCAAGTGGAGCAGCTGCAGAAGGAGCTGCAGGACTTGAACAAGACGAGATATGCTGCCATCCCCGCAGCCCTCTCAGCCACGTCAGAAGCCACAGGCAATGCACGTCACGTCGCACGCGCCGTCCACGACCTCCGCTCTCATCTCTTCGACGAAGAACCACAACAACTGGTAAGTCTGATCCTGAGCGTAGATGCGCCAGTGTTTAATTCCAATCTTGCCAGGGACCCGCTCAAAAAATAGGCATAGAAAAGTGGGGACTCTCCCGAAAGTTATGTAAAAACACTCAAAACCATCAAGTTTCGGCAAGTTTAAATGCGAAAGTGTTGTACTCTTCCGATTTTTGTGGTTGGACCCTTCCGCGTACAATACAGAAGCTAGAATGTCTTTAAGCACTGAGATCCACTCGATGTCTTCTTCATCCACGTCTTCTTTCAGGAGCTCCCTTCCGAGATGAAAGATCTGCACGCCGCCGTTTCGGTAACTGGCAAACAACTCCTCCACGCTACTTCACAGGATATTCAGGTCAGCCATTATGGACTTTCTCTCTCTCTCTCTCTTTCTCTCTCTCTCAATCTCTCTCTTCCCTCTCTTAATATCTCTCTCTCTTCCCTCTCTTATTCTCTCTCTCTCAATCTCTCTCTTCCCTCTCTTATTCTCTGTCTCTCTCTCAATCTCTCTCTTCCCCCTCTCTCTCTCTCTTTCTCTCTCTTTATCTCTTTCTCTCTCTTTCCCTCTCTTTCTTTCTCTCTCTCTCTCCACACTCTTCCTAATGTACTCTTTTTGCAGGATGGAATTGAGAAAGAAAGTGCGAGGATGCGAGAAGTGATGAAGGAGATGCGCCGTGTTGACGACTCGCTGGCAGCGGAGGATGTGGTTCTGATGCGAGAGAAGAAAGAGTGCGAGAGTGCACAGAGGTTGAGAGACGCAGACAGAGAAGTCTGGCAGAGGAAGCTTGCGGCACTCAATGCGGAGAATGACCAACTGAGAGCAGAGAAAGACGCCCTCGTCCATCTTCACAGAAATGTTGGCTCTTTGATGAATTATATATATATATATATATATATATATATATCACATAACTTGATTCTTCATCTTCCTCCCTTATTTCCACGTTTCATTCTTCAGGTTGGCAACATGCAGTTCGAAGTGGAGAATGCCGAGAAGCAGTTGGCTGCTACCAAAGAAGCTGGACAGGCACAGATGGTACGGTAGACTTCTTTTTAGTGTTATGAGAAGTAGATATGAAGAGGGAGGGAAAGAGAGAGAGCGAGAGAGAGAAGGAGGAGAGAGGTCGCAGGCAAGGTATTAAACGTTGCAGATTGAATTGGACAGTGAATTGACCGAGCGAGTGGCTGCGAAGGTAGAAGAGGCGCAAATCATCAATGACACCTTGGAGGAGCTCCGCGTCAGTCTCTTCAAGACGTATTCCTCCCTGACTCGGAACACTTGAGTATCCCTTTCCTCGAAGTTCATATCAATCGGCAACGCAATACTTATCTTTCTATTCTGTCGAGTGATGTATTTATTTTTCTCTGTGCGTTTTTTTTATGCTCGGGTCACTTTGGACTCTCGGAACTGAGTTCCTGTCGAAGGAATTGGTATTTCGTTTGTGTATAAATATGTTTTGGGGATGATTGAGAGCGTGGGAGGATCTAACATAGCAGAGTGAACGGCAGTGGTGGATAAGAACAGAGCGGGAGCCTTCCAGAGCAGGGGAGAATGAAGTGATTGAGAGGATTCAAGGATGTAAGCGAACGAAATTGAATACTCGGTGAGAATTGTCGAAAAAGAAAGCAATGTCCAAGACCTCAGAACCCCCCCCCCCATTAGCTTCTCGCTGGTCAGCATTCCATCGAATTCCTTAACTCCCTTCGGGAAAATTACCAGGACAAGCAAGCAGCCTACGGCCATAACTTCTGCTCCAGAACTCACAATTCAAGCAAGGGGTGACACTGGAAGAATGATGAGAGCCCGCCACATTCATTGCCTCGATGAACATGGCTCGGGTAAGCCATTTTCGTGCCCCCAGTTAGTGCTCGAGGAGAAAACCCAGAATGTTGTGCCAGAGAAGGTGAAAATGCAGTGATTCAACATCGGAGACCGGATCATCAATTTTATTTTATGTTGTCCTAGAAGTTTCATTAATGACTGATATAACAGATCCAAGCATATAAATAGCAGCATAAGCATAAGCAAATTGTGATACAAATAAGTACTGATATTGTAAGTTTTCTTTAGACAGCTGCTACCATAACATGCTTCATAATAACAAAAGAGCCTGCACATTACATATAATGCATTGGTAAGTTCTCTAAGGAAACTAATGCTTCTTATAATGATTATTCGCGGAGGGGATTAGTTTAAGAGGCTTAGTATTGTTAAACTTCTTTTCACACAAGGTAATAACTCGTGGAGCGAAAACGGTAATACAAAGTAATACACAAGAAAGTACAAACGCGATTGATTTACAATTGCTTGAGGCATCAGCTGAAAGTCTGCTAAGGATAAAGTAGGGCGGAGATTGAGATGCTACATGAAAGTTTATAAAAGCGTATGAAGGCTAAATATGCTTGTGAATGATAGGTGTCCACGCAAGATCCTTGTACTTTCGGGATGAAAAACAAATCACCTGAAAGAGCCCTAACAAATCACATGAAATAAATAAAAAAGAATAGAAGCACTAGCCAAAACAGGGCAAGCAGTTCCACAACCTCATCACTGGATAACAATAAAAAAAGAACAAATTCAGGAACAAATTTTCACAGCATTCCTTTCAAACAATTCTATAGACGTACATTACCCTTAGAGACAAAATTTTGGCAGTGGATTAGTTGAAGGCTAACGTTGTGATATGATTGGTTATCTGCGGGATCAGGTACATCGGAAGCATAGGGAGAAGGGAGATGAAAGATTCGAATAGTTAGAGAGGGGGGAGGTATGGTTGAGGAATAAGTTCACATGACAGAGCAACGCGATGTGATGGATCGAGTGACTCTGGCCAAGACTCCACCGTCTTCTCCTCTGACATACTCGGCTGGCTGCGCCTCCTGCACCCACCACGGCACACTTCCTCCTCCTCCACCACCACCATTCCTGGCCTCTTCCTTGCTTCGCAGTTGGTTGGTCTCGCTCTTTCTCAGCAGAACTGGAGAAGGCGCTCGAGGAGTGCCGTCCGAATCCGAGCCACGCGAGGAAGAACTGTCGAAGCGAATGATCGGCGTTTCCTCAAGGAGTGATTACTTGGACACATAGAATCTAAAGAATCAGGCTATTTCATATCAATCCATCTACCTTCTTCAATAAAGTAGTTGTCTGAAATCAAAAATTCAAATTACTCTCATTTTTCCTCCTCTCTTGTTAGAACTTCCTTCTTTCTTCCACCACAGCGCAAAGTAGCACAAACTCCCTCGTAATAAATGTATTTCTCAATTGGCGCAGAATTGGGGTTTTTTTAAAGAAAGAACGATGGAAGAAGAAAGAGCAGACCTGGTAGCTAAGCTTGCGAATCTCGGGATGAGTGAGGGTCTCAGCGCGCATCAGGACACGTTGGTGGTGGTGGTCACCGGATGGTGTTGCTCCCGCTGCTGCAGAAGACGGAAGGGGACGAGGAGGAGCGGGAGCCTTCTTCTTCTTCGAGGAGAGCGGAGTGGAGGAGGCGGCCATTGCAGAAGGAGGAGGGCCACGATCCTCCGTGCGCTCAACCTCTTCACCACCAACTCCCAAACGCTTCCTGAAAAAAGGGGAAAAATTTGTCATTTATCAAAATATACATTTTCATACAGATATAATCCCGCTACTCAAGACGGTGAAATGTGAGAGCCGACAAAAATTGCAGGCAAAAAAAATCTATATTTAAAAAAACGGAGAGCAGAAATTAGTAAACATGAAGAGGGTGGAGGCAAATTATAACCGAAAAGACCGTGAAATGAAAGGTACCTGACAACACTGTCGAGTTCGCGATCAAAGTCTGTTCTGGCGCGCCTCTTTCCAAGTGGCGCATGGCGGGAGGGAGAAGGAGGAGGAGAGTGGAGAGAGGAGCCTTGTTGTCCCATGGATCGGCCAAGAAGTGACGCCATTCCCGAGTCAGAGTCATCCGAGGATTGACTCTTCTGAAGTTTGCACCATATTTCATGCTTCTAGAGCAATTAGGGCAACTAATTAAGCACCTAGTCGATTAGAAGTTTTGAGTGAGAGACAGAGGGAGGGAGAAGGAACGAGAGAGAGAGAGGGACGGAGAGAGAGAGAATGACAGAGACAGACAGAAAGGGAGAGAGAGAGAGAGAGAGAGGCAGAGAACAGACAAGGTACCGTCCTCGGAGCGCAGCCAGTAGCTGCCATTGGCACACTCACGCCGTATTGGTAGGTCATTTTCACAAACTTGCGAGTCAGCTCTTTCCGCAGATTCGTTCTGAAAGACGTAAAGATCGTACGAGTTGAGAGAGAACAGGGTGGGAGAGGAAGAAGAAGAAGAATAAGAAAAAACAAGTGATGAGCCATACGTCTTGGCCGTGAGTGGCAGCCGGCTGCTCTCCTTGCGAAGAGTGGCACGAAGGCGAGACGCGCGGTCTATGGCCTCCTTCAGGATGTCGAACCTTCATTCATGGCTATCTTTAGTCCAAGGAATGGGTTAGAAAAACTAAGTTTTTCTAGCCCATTTTACCGACTAAACGCTGTTCTGGAAGAGTCTTCCTTTTCTTACCTGCTTTAGTCCTTCTAATATCCAAACAAACACTTGATATGTGCTTCTTTAGTAAAAGGAATGGGTAAGAAAGACCCTGTTCTTCTCACCCATTTTATCGACTCCACCCTGTTCTTGTAGAGACTGTACTATACTCTTTCTTACCTGCTTTAGTCTTGCTAGCATCTAACATCCAAACAATCACTTGATATGTTGCTCCAAAAGAAGAAGAATCACCATTGACTGAGCACGTCATAGTTGTCTGCAGTCAACACGAGATGCTCGTGTTTGCAGCCAATCTGCAGGCTGCCATCGAACTGATCGTATCCAAGGGTGCAGTGGCGCAGCGGAAACCGATACTTCATCTCGTATCTCAATGATGAGAGAAGAGCCACCTTTTCTAGCTTGAATAGTATCCAGAGGGACGAGTCTGCACAAGGATATTCAAGCTATAAAGCTCGAAATATGTCTTGTTACTACTTGGCTGTGCCCGGAATCACGGAAGCCTTCTTCTTTCCGCACACAAGAATGTCCGAGAAGAGCCAGAACATCCGCTCACGATAGACAGACTCGCCGACGGTTTGCCTCTAAAAAATATATATATATATATATATAGTATATTAAATTAAAAAAAAATAATTATTCCGAAAACAGTGGTCACGGACGTACTGTAACTTCTTTTATAAAATAACCATGATCTTACTGTAAGCAGATTCAAGCAGTACACATGAATTCTCCGGCAATTCTGCATTGAATGCCGCCTAGTTTTGAACAACAACAATACTTAAAACGAAATTCGAAATGTAGAAGAAGAAAGAAATAAAAAAAAACCTGAAAGAGCGCGACTTCATACACGAAACGGCGGCCAGGCTCGAGCAGTCCGCCGGGCACATCGATCATTCCCTGGAGATAGATTCCAACCAAGTATGCCCGTAGTCCTTTAGTATTTGGCACGATCCTAATTAGGTAAGTAAAAGAAGAAGCTAGCCTGGATAGTAATAAGTTTGACGATATTCTCGTAGTCTGCAATGCACGCTTCGCTCATGCCCGCAATCTCGGTGATTTGAGATAAGACAGCTGAAATTAACAACTCATATTCGCAGTGTCCGATAAAATGTATACGAATATTATTAATCGATATCCACTCACTTTTCAAGGTGGAGAGTTCACTAGCGGAGTCCGTGCTTCGGTAAAGGCGCTTCAGTAGCATCATGTATCTGGAATCACTGAATGTCAAGAATTCTTGTAATGGTTCACTACCAAAATTCGGGAGGGTGCAACTCCATTTGACTTAAAATATGCCGAAAATTGGATGATTAAGAGTGCTTTTGCAAAAAAAAAAATGTAAGACATTTACATACATGAATGTACTTCTAGATAATCTTGTCTTATTATTTCAAACCTGCTGATGAAATGATTGAATGCATGACATTCCCTGTCGTCCATGTATTTTTTTTCGGAAGGGTAAATAGCAAAAGTTTAACACCAAATTAAACACTGCGCCCTGTTTGGGAGAGTGACATTTCGATAGCAAGAATTGTCGAAAAGAGCCACCTTGGAACTCTCTGAATCGGCATGATAAGCAGCGCGGCAAAGGAGGCTCCTCCGCTGCGCGGGTCACTTTGTTGCTGATCGAAGAATTCACGGAAACGGCCATGAGAGATCGCATGCTGGCAAACCAGAGAAACACATGTAGAAGAGCACATGATGGAAAGGTTTAAATCAGAAGAGAGAAACAAGTAAGATGACAAATCTGACAATGACTGCGTGTTGACACTTGGCGTAGTTGGAAGCGTACGATGAGTAGAGCTTGAGGAAAGGCGTAATCGTGGCGAGCGTCGCGAAGATATCGTCGCATTCTCGAAACGAACGAAGAATCTCCTATAAATAATAAATAAATAAAAATAAATAGATAAATACACATAACATAGTGGCTTCAAACTTTCTTTACAATTCCATAAAGAAAGAAAGAAGCCTACTTAAAGACGGAAAACAACGGAGTGAACCGAGTTGAGCGCGAAGATGGCACGTAGATCAGCAAAGAGAAGTCGACAGTCGAGTTTGGTCAACATTCTCTCATTCCCGGTTAGTGGCTCAACGTACACCTGGAACAAGAAGAAGAAGAAAAGACGAATCGTTAAATTAACATCGAAAGTAAAATTTTGGATTCGTGGGTGAAGGAATACCGGAGTAATACCTAAAAAATAAACCTGAATGAGCGTCTGAAGATAGATGAGATAAGCCCGCTCGGAATCGTAGAGCTCTTGGCGCACATTGATAAACTCGGTGGATCTGCCGGACTCGCACGCGAACTTGTGACGAGGGAATTCTTTCGATTCACGCTGACAATACACAAGAAAAGTGTTTTGCTGATAAAGTATTAAAGCGCATACTGCACATGAATTGAACAGAAGAAACAGCAACTCTGACCACAAGCGAGACTTCTGAGCGTGCTCCCGATTCACCGCCCGATTCCAGGCAAGATGAAGGAGTCGCTTCTTCAGCTTCGTAGAATGCAAACGACGATGAAGCTGCGGACATTCCTTGCAAAATCAGACAGAATAAATAGGCTTAAAACACCAAGGTAATATGAATAAATTTATAATTCTCTTAATATTTAAAAGTAAATTTGAATTACACACCTCCCGCCACTGAACTGAAATACAAAAATGACACAGGTTGTTATTACGAACGGAACGAGTTATTCATCGGTAGATGAACGGGCCACAGAGGTTTTTTAAGTGCTTGCTTACAATTAACCCTCGTCGCATCATTTCTTTATGCTTCGTGTACAATTTAGGCTAAAAAACTGACGGTCGCACAAAGATGGAACATGGACTATTTTCCATATTTATTTATCTGATTTATGAAACGATGGTCTAGTGAATTTCAGACGTCATCATCCATGATCCGAATAGGAGACGGAGAGGCGAATCAGAAGCGAGTTCATGAGACTGCGTTTCACCATCCAATGGAGAAACACAGCCTCATGAACCGTTCCGTGGATGAGACTGCTCTCATCCGCGAAACGGCGGCCACTCTCGAGTAGCCTTCCGGGCACTTCGATCATCCCATGGAGATTCAACCAAGCATACCGCAGCCCTACAGTATTCAGAACGATCCTGTATGTATGCATATACAGTATAAGAGGAAAGGCGAGCTAACCACAAGCTCTGAGCTCTCAACACACTAACTCGACAAAGTGAGTCTCTAAAGAAGTCTATTTCTCTCTCCCTTTCGTACTCTATCTTTCCGCAATCTCTCCATCGCTCACTTTCTATTTCCCTCTCTCTGAAAATGCAGGATTCTGTTATCTATTCTATGATATTTTCTGATGATCAACACGTCGGAGTACATCTTCCTTTCTTTCTTCTTCATCCCACATTCCTTTCACTGTGTATGAAAGGGTAGCAGAACTCGACAGTCGAGATGCGAATTCTTTCTCTCATTGCTAAAAGTGTCTCTCTTCATCCCCCCCCCCCCCCCCCCCCATCTTTTTCTTCACAGTTTGTTTTCAACTAGAGTTTTATAAATGATAAAATTCTGCTGCTAAAATTTACATGAGTGTCCGAAGGTGAGGGAACGAAGTTCTCGATCTGTATGCCTTGTAAGCAAACATGATTTTCGAGAAATACCTATTTTTAAAGATAAACTAGCTTGACAATGTACATTCATATAAATAGCATATGGACGGGCTCATTCCCCGTATAAATATCGTTAAACCTGAATAATATCATTTTCTCGGCTGGAGAGTTGATGGTCACGCTAGATCTCCGGGATCTGCTGCGTTGAGCGAGTAATGGAAGTTGAATCTGAAAGATCTCTTCAAGGAGTTATATCAGAGATTCGAGGCAAATAAAGAGGGATAAAGAGAGAGAGAGAGAAAGAGAGAGAGAGAGAGAAAATAGACTGAAAGAGGGAAGAGAGAAAACAGAGAAGTCGAATTCCGAGGGTGAGGTAATGCTGCTCTGCAAGTAACCAAACAGTATTTTCGAGAATTACTTAGGTTTTGAAGAAGAAAAAAATTATTTAACCACCCACATATGCATAGCAAATTGTGCCTAGGAAATTAGGGCTGGCCGGCCTTCATGGTTTCCTCTCTACTACCACGATAGAGCATTTTTCCCTTCCGCGACTGCTGAATTTTCTACAGTACTTTGCTTTTGGTGGGAATTCAAACATGAATTCTATAGCGAATGAATTAGTCTTCTTTTTCTACAGAACTTCCATTTCATAAATTCTCTGAGTGAGCACATTTTTTATATTTTTTTTTGCCAAAATTGCTGAAAGGTACATGGAAAACGATGTTTTTGTTTAAATTCTACCAAAAATATTCAATTCTTTCCTCCTGTTCACATGGGACCTTATTATTTGGTTTATCTGTTCAATGTACTCTTAAATGTGTGCTGACCTTCTGTTAAAAGGTGAAACGGGGAGGAGTCCGGCCTGACACGGCTCTGACAATGATTCCCCCATTTCCGAAGTCTTATGATGAGTAGTAGCTGCTATATATTGTTCTATTTACGCTTACAAACAGTTCTCTGATTCTGAGCATCTTTTTGCTTTCGCCCTTTCTCGCTGTCTATCAACAACAATCAGTACGAGATTATCTGATAACTTTTTTTTATTCTGTCCAAATCAGATAAGCTGATAATCCGCACCCTAATGGCATACAGCATGGGATAAAGGGAACAGAAGGAGAAGAAGAATATTTAAAACAAACACAAAGGTCAAAATGATTGGGAAGTAGCGTTACCTCGCTGACCTCATTTCGAAAGGAAAAAAACCGTCGAGAGCCGCACAATTAATTGTCAGCTATTGGCTTGTTTCGGCAACATATCAGCTGATTACTACACGACAACTTATGCAAATCTACATGCTCAAAGTCTCTAATCTAAACTCGATCTTGACAATAAAACTATGTAACAAGCAGCTGAACAATTGAAGCAAAATCTGGGAGAGAAGTTGAAGACGAGAGAGAGAGAGAGAGAAAGGGTCTCGCTGTGTTTTGACACAGTGACAGTGTTGTCAGAGAACGCTATGCCATTTCAGCACGACCGCAACGTTTGGCCAAACAGAGAAAGGCAGCAGCCAATGTGTTCCGGTTCTTTCTTCATATCTCGAAAGGTTCACAAAATGTCAGCCGAGAACTATTGTTTTTTTCTAAATATAGTTCGCCAACGTTTTGGAGAGAAGATACGACGTGTATTGCAGAGCATGGCGAAAGGCACGCGTAGAGAACATGTACACTGCGCATTTTTATTTGTGATGGGAGGAGGCACCATGATATGGAGAGGCCGTGTGGAGAGAAGAAGCAAGGCCATCAAGGGGGGGGAATTCGAAAGGGCCAGCAAGGTGCGCAGCCTGTATTCTGACACGAAGAGTGCTGTGCTGTGGACATTTCTGCTGTCCGAATCATCGAGAGTCTATAAATATGTTACTACAAACAAAAGATACATACGATAGCGGCGTACACGCGGGAATGTGGAGAATGTATATATTTAAAAAAAAAGTTAGCAACATAAAGGGAGGACAAGGGGCACACGGTGCCACGCGTTAAATTGTTCAGAGATGTCATTTAACAAATCGACATACTAGCTGATATGATACTAACAGCCATAGCTTTTAAAGTTACAAAAAAAAGAAATGGCGACAAAACCATAATGATAAAGAGAAATGTTGCGTGCAGCGATAGTTGATAACGTGTGATATCTTATAGATAGTATAGATATGAATACACAATTTGATGAAGACTGAAGCCAAAACTTGATTTGTACATACACTTTGCAAAAAACTATGAATGAACGTTCTTTTGGGACAATCGGAGCTGCCCAGAGAACAAGAGTGATGAGAGGGGAAGAAGATGGCAAGCAGAAGAGACTCTCCATTATTGCTGTGCACACTCGGAGGAGGTTCCAGCGTTCCCGTTTTTGATTTACGCTTGCGGATGTGCGCTCATCTGAACGGGTGTCTGAAATATGTATGTATGTATAATGACCCTAAAAATTTTAAGCTAATATATTGCGTTATCATTAATAAACTATTTAACTGTAATAATTATTAATATTTATTCGTTATTTAAGAGAGCATGTCCGTAAGCTTCGAGCGCAGCCTGCCCCGGGAAAATTGTTTTCGAATTCATTAACGGAAAACATTTTGCTTATACAACTCGACGTGCTCTTTTTAATGAGACTAATTTAATCATCATCCGATTTTTTCCCTTCGGGATACACTACCGTAACCCTGAAAATTCATTGAGCCATAAATCCGTTCAAAATCTGTTTTGAGAAACGATGTACATATCATTCAATAGTATTTCGAAAGCACTTCAAATTTCATCTAGGAACATGTTTTACGAAAATTTTATTTTAGCAGAGAAAATTGGCGTTAAATTATTTGAAGGGTCGACACGCCACTTTCTGCTCATTTCTACACTCTGGAACCTAGATAGAAAGAAAGAGCGTAATTTGCTATCAAATAATCACCATCCAAGAAAAATCTGAGCGTACCAATTTTTTTTTTCTATGACGCGAGCAATTCGCGCGAGTCGGTCAAAATGGCACATTTTTGGCCGCAGAGGCACTGTGCAAGCGCATTCATCGATCCATAACTACGCTCAATGTTAATATTACAAAATCGTTAGCATATCATCTAAGAGCTCTCACAGAGATCTTCAAATGCTACATACATACTTTTATTGAAATATTTATATTTCTATGGAAAATTTCGTTCTGTACTTTTAGAACGCTTAAAAAACTACTTTACAAACATTCCAGCATTTCAAAACATGCATCACTAGAAAGAGCGTGAAATTTGCTTCATGATAGACCCCTTTGAATAAACTTTCAAGCCTATAATGTTTTGTTATAAGTGATAAGAATTGGGCATCAGCTTAGCACAATTCTTCACCGGAAAAAAATATTGGAATATTCCAATTCGAATAATCTAAACAGCGAAATTCTTGGGCGAAAGGACAGCGACGCAACATTACCTACTCTTATGACTTATAACAAAACATTATAGACTTGAAATTTTATTGAAAGGGGTTCATCTTGTAGCAAATTTCACGCTCTTTCTTATGATGTATGTCTTGAAATGCGGAAATGTTTGTAAAGTAGTTTTTTAAGCGTTCTAATAGTACAGAACGAAATTTTCCATAGAAATATAAATATTTCAATAAAAGTATGTATGTAGCATTTGGAGATCTCTGTGAGAGCTCTTAGATGATATGCTAACGATTTTGTAATATTAAAGGAAGTATCCGACGAAAAAATACCGTATCTGATAAAATTACACTTCAAACGATGAAAAACTCCCAACTGGAAATGCCCTAATTGAAGTCCCTATAAAAATTTCAAATTTTTTCAAATTTGAAACTGCAAACTACAAAGTTCGCATATTTCGTGACGCTGGCAGTGATGAATTGAGCGTCATCTGGACTTTTTTTACTTCATTTGTATTCTAATAATGTTATTTTGGATAATTGGTTTATTATTGCCGTAACCTTTCGCTGTATATTGCTTCCAAAAACCATTATAATGGTTTCTCTACCTCTGACGTGGTCTAGCAATTAATTATTTTTTCTTTAAAGACCTGTATGTTTGCTGAAAGTTTGCGGGTGGCTGGGCATCGCTGATCCACCAATGGATAGTTTAGATCAGTCATTTATACTATAGTGAATGTTATTAGTTTTAAAAGAAACCTAAAGGTTCTACCGTTTAAAATATTCTTTCTATTTTACTTCATCATTTTGTTTTTCATCAAAGTTTGATAACAGAATCGGCTTGTGGTGCGTTTTATAGTTTCTGGCAACTGGATTCGGCTGGTTCTGCGAACACGACATCGTACAACTTCCCCAGATTCGATACTGGCAACTGCAATGACGGTTTGTCCTTTTATGTAAAAACAGCAGAGCGTCATGGCTTTATTTGAAACTGCAAATTATTGCAATATAACCGTGATATGAATTTTATTTAGTTTTATAAGAGGAAACAATAGTATTGAAAGAATTGTGCTGACTTGTTGTCCATCAACTAATATAATCACTTATAATGCTTTTTCGCAACTAAAATTCTTCGCTGTATACTTCGTCGTCTTCTTCAGTGTCCTCGTCCTCGTCAATATGCTGTGAGAAGTCGTCAAGTTGCTCGAGCTCAACATCACTTACGTCTTCTGGCCCGTCACCGCTTTCTTTCCGAGATGGAGCGCACGCCATCGATTGGCGAATACGGTGAGCTTCGGTAATGATATCCTGCCTGAATTGAAATGGTTGTTTTATTGCCACTTTCCTTACGGGGTTACATACCTATAGTTGTAAGAAGCCGGGCTGTAGACGGTTTGGCTTCTATACATCTTCCTCGTCTTGTTGAACACCCGCTTTGTGCCGACTTCTTTAATTTGCCCATCCAAAACTTCGCGCTTTCGACCGTTCCATGCAATGATTGCAATCTTCATTCGAAGATTTGTTCCTTCTTTCGTGAAATAGTGATCCTTTGGGCAAAAGCGAGCACAGAAGCCATGGAAGGATTCCACCTAAAATAGCTCTTATTCATTTTGCCTATTTCGTAAGCTCATTCAATTGCAATAATCAAGGAATAGCTAAAGTTACCTGCGATGTAGTCAAAAATGGTGACGTGCGAGCGATGTCGTCGGCCTGCCTTCGAAATATTCTTCGATCCATTCCCTAGCAACTTTGGAAAAAACTTCCCTTCCTCGGCGGAGCAGCTTCTCGGGATGCATCAGAACCGTCTGGCAGCAATAGGAAGTACTGTATTCCGAGACGACTCCACATCGGCCACAGCTGCACTGGAGCATCTCTGAAGGCGTGTTGGATACGACAATCTTCGACATCCTCTGACTCTCCAGTAGACGAACGCGAGCACGCTCACGAGTTCGCTGCACTTGTTCGACGGTCGGATCAAATTGCGACGGATGAACGGTGTTGTCCATCGGAAAAGCATGAAATGCAATGAATGTATGTACATATTTGGATTTGAAGAATGAAAACGGTTACTCAGGAAAAAAACAATTGTTATATCAAATGTGTGTGATCGTGTGTCTTTTCTCCAGAGTGTCAGATTGATTGGCACCGATTTGGTTGTTCTCTGCACTCGTTTGACCAGGACAGTGAAGTGCGAATCTCTGTCTCGCCCTCGCTTGTGAGTGCGTGCAGAGTTCAAAGATCACAGGCAGAGAGAAAATCTACCGTATCCCAGATGTAAATGCTTTATATCAACAATAATACTTACTTTCAAAGAACGGGACCACTTCTAATCGATCTTTTAGGCCATTTCTGACCTGGGAAACAGATATCACGCGGCTTTAATTTTTCGTCGGATACCTCCTTTAACATTGAGCGTAGTTATGGATCGATGAATGCGCTTGCACGGTGCCTCGGCGGCCAAAAATGTGCCATTTTGACCGACTCGCGCGCATTGCTCACGTCAAAGAAACAATTGGTACGCTCAGATTTTTCTTGAATGGTGATTATTTGATAGCAAATTTCACGCTCTTTCTTTCTATCTAGGTTACAGAGTGTAGAAATGAGCAGAAAGTGGCGTGTCGACCCTTCAAATAATTTAACGCCAATTTTCTCGGCCAAAATAAAATTTTCGTAAAACATGTTCCTAGATGAAATTTGAAGTGCTTTCGAAATACTATTGAATGATATGTACATCGTTTCTCAAAACAAATTGTGAGCGGATTTATGGCTCAATGAATTTTTAGGGTTACGGTAGTGTATCCCGAAGGGAAAAAATCGGATGATGATGAAATTAGTCTCATTAAAAAGAGCGGGTCGAGTTGTATAAGCAAAATGTTTTCCGTTAATGAATTCGAAAACAATTTTCCCGGGGCAGGCTGCCTTAAGCGCATGCTCGACTCTTACAGAGAAGCTCTCTTAATCAAATAACGCCATTGGCTGACCATGGTAGGCTCGGCCGGCCTCTCGAGATGCGGCGAGCCGGGCGACGCGCCCGTGCTCGTGCCACTCGACAGCATGGGGCTCGCGTCATCATCCGTCGTCCCGCCGTTCTGCTTCTCCTCTCTCTCTTCGTCGGCGGCCTTCTTTGCCGTTGTCGTCTCCTTCACTTCGACAGCATCATCCGTCTCAAGAATCTTGTCGACTTCTTTGGCAACTTCCGAGCCATCGTCAATGGCATCTTTCTGTCGCTCGGCGAATCTAAAACTGGGCTTACCTTATTGGCACACTTGATATGCCACGAAAAAAACTTAATGTAAAAGGACAAACTCTGGAGTGCGACTGCTCAACGACGCTGCGACTTCTGCATGCTTTTTCATGTAGAGAGCTGTCCAGAAGCCCTTGAAGAGGTCCATGGGAATCTGAAGTAGTCTTCAATAGGATAATCATATTCTGGATCTATCGGTAGGAAATGAAGGAGAACCGCGCGGACTGCTAGCTGCCCAACTCCCCAACTACCAACTGACCTGCGTCACGAGATCATCCTGGCTGTGTCGCTGCTTCTCGCTGCCACAGTTGCCATTCACTGCTCGCGCCGCGTTGACATTCGACTCGGACGCGCGTCTCTTCGTGAATGGCTCTTCGCTCTCTGCTGCATCTTCCGGCGGAGAGCCATTGTCCCGTTTCAGCTTGCCCGATTCGCCGATCAGTGCAGCGAGGCTAGCGGCGCTGACAAGGTTTTCAAGTGAGGACAACATTCACATTGAAATGATTTTCAAATGGAACATTTGGCGGCAAACCTTTTCTTGCTGCCACGCGTGGCCATGGCCGCGGCAGCAGCGAGCGCTGCGGCCGGCTGCTGGCTGGCGGCGCACGCGAGAGCGAGCGCGCGATCACGGACGGCTAGCGCGAGGAGAGCCGGGTCGCGCAGGAATGGCCACTGCGCGAGGATCGTGGCACGCCGCTGCGCCTCCTCCGTCGCGCTCATGTCAACGACGTGCGGCTCCGTTGTCTACGATTTATTTAATTACGCTAATTAAATTCTGATTAATTTAATTAGTGGTATTAAGGTTTACACATCCACATTTGGCTTCCGAAAAGCCAACTGCTTACCTCGTCATACTCATCCTCAAGGATCAGGCGAGGCTCGGTGGCCGCCGCTGCCTGGTCAACCTCATCGACAAAAGTCGCCACGCCAGAATCGGTCGAGCGGCCGTCTCGTTCGGTACTAACAATAAGAAATAGTTACTTATTGCTTCACAATACGGAATGGTCTTTCGAATATAAACAATATGTTGTTTGATACATATACAATAAGTAATAGAGATGCAATACTTGCTCTCGCCACCCCGGGCACAGTCCCTGATTGTGGAATAAACATGTTAACGTGTAAATATGTTGAGATATTGCATACATAGTATATTGCGGATTGTTATGAACATTGTATTGGTTGACTGTGAGAAAGCGATCATACCCGGTGCGCTCTTGCGCGTGTTCTTCCATGACAACAGAAGGGCGGACAGCGACTCCTTGGATGAGAGCTTGCTGCTCATCGGGATGCATGAGGAACTCGGAGTCGCTGAGGTCCTCCTCGAGGTCGTCCTCTTCGTCTTCCATCGCGTCATCCGATGAACTGTCGCACTCCTCGTCCAAGTCGGCCATCCTCAAGAAGAACGACAAATTACTCAACACTTCCCAAACTACAGAAAGTGGGTGGTAAATTTGGAGATGTTAGCGGCGCATCTGAAAGGCGGATTAGTACTACGAACATTTGGGGGACCGACTTCTCGGCTGGAGAGTTGACGTGCATCGCAAGATCTTCGGGAGTTGTATCACGGAAGTTGAAACTGAAAGATTCGAATTGGATGAACACCTTTGACAAGTGATATTAGAGATTGGGAGCAAAGAGAGAGAGAGAAAGAGAAAGAGAAAGAGAGAGAGAGAGAAAGAGACTGAAAATGGGAAAGAAAGACAGATGCCGTATGAGGAGCAAGAGAAGAATGCATAAAAGCCTTACGCAAATTCGGTGGGCGTCGGACTCGCGCCGCCGTACTTGTCCATGTCGTCGTCGAGAGCCTCTTTCTCAATGTTGCCATCACAAATCTCCCTGGAACTAAGAAAGGGCTGGAGTAAGGAATGTTATGGAAGAGTAAGAAGCGAGTTCCTACTCTCGCAGATGTGCTCCGATGATGGGAGAAGCGCGCGCGGCAGCAGCCATCTGGAACACCCGGTCTGTCCGCTCGAGCTCCTGGCGGAAGCGGCTGAAACCATGCACAATCTTATCAGTCCACTTTATATTATAACAGCAAAAGCAAAAAATAAGTTGTCTGTCTCTCTTCTCTCTCATTTCATGACATTTTCTCCTCCATTACTTCATATCGTGTATGCCATTTTCTCCATTCACGTAAGACCTCTGCCAGTGTTGTCACATCTAAGTCTATGTAGATAAGTAATTAAATAAATAAATAAATAAACAAACAAATAAATAAATAAGTGCACGTACGCCTCGGCAAGGATGCGACTGGCGCCGCTCTTGATGCGCTTCGCGACAATCGTCACCATCTCGGCCATCCGATCAATCTCACGATACCTGAGAGTTGCTCTCATGTTCACTCTGAACTTCTTGGTAACAGCAAAACACGAGTACCACAGATTGGCGAGATCAGGACTGGTCGCTTCGAGATAGTAGATGCGATGCGTGGTGCGCAGCGTGAGCAGAGTGGACGAGGCGAAGCAGCGAAGCTTCTCGAGATCCACCTCGTGCACAATGTCATGCCTGAAAGAATATGTAGTATCTTCTTCCTCATCTTAGAACTAGTACTTATGTATCTTAGTACTAGCAAGCAGAGGTGCACGCGGGCCCAATTTTTTTGGGCCAGCCCGGCCTTTCGGGCCCAAAATCTCGGCCCTGCCCGGCCCGCCGTTTTAGGGACCTGGAATTTTGGGCCCGGGCCGGCCCGATCCGGCCCGATTTTCAAATACGTCTGATTTCAATTTCTAATTCGTAATTTTCATAGCGAAAATTTTTTTCTTCTAGCTCGCCGTTCACAAGGCTTCTCATTTACTTCATTCTGAAGAGGAATACAACCCCCGAGCTACAATATTATGTATGAGCAATAAGAATTCGCTCTGTCATAAGCATGTTCGTTTGCAAATTTTTGAAAATCGGGCCCATTCGGGCTCAGGGCCGGGCCGCGTGCAGCTCTGCTAGCAAGTAGCTATGTATCTTAGTACTAGTATTTATCTTAGAACTAGTACCTATCTTAGTACTAGTATTTAGAACTAACATTTTTCTTATTGTTAGTACAACTAACGTATCTTAGTACTAGTACTTATCATATAGTTAGTTCTAGTTCCTTTTTTTGAATACTCACGTATGGTGGACAGAAGTGGCGAACTCGGTGTCCTTCGAGATGATCAGCCGATCAGATAGAAGAACAACACGATGGGAAGCGAGTTCGCCGTCCTTGTCGTACATGAACAACTCTCCTGGAGAGAGAGAACTGATTTCAAGAGAAATTTAATTTAATTAATTAATTAATTAACAAATAAATAAACAAAGTGACAAAGAGTTTGCCTTGAATGATCAGACGCCGTCTCCGTTGCATGAGCCAGTCGCAAGTGACGCCGAAAGAGCACTGCAGCTGAAGAAGATGCGCCGCGTTCCGCTGCTCCTCTTCCGAACTGCCGATCGACGCGGGCTCAGGCGGAGAATGAGCGATGCATGTCCTGAAGAGTTAAAGCAGAGAGAGAGAGTGAGAGAGAGAGAGAAAGTGAGAGGGTACTGAGAAAAGGTAGAGAGAAGAGAGAATACTGAGATGGGGGGAGAAAAGAGAGAGAAAGATAGAAAGAAAGAGAGAGAGAGAAGAGATCGTACTTTCCAGGATAGAGAACAGTATTTCCAAGGACGACGGGCTTGTATCGCTCTTCATCCGGCTTGGACTCCTCTCGTTCCCTTGCTTGAGCTACGCACAGGCGAAGACGGTTGTGCCTGAATAAGAGTACAATTTAGGAAACTAACCAAAACAGGTTACAAATGAGATGTCAGAGAAAGAGCAAAAGATTGTCCAACCACGCCGCCGCTGCCACCTCGTCCATCTCGACGATGAAGTACTTGTGAGGCCAGCGAATCGTCACGAACTCGCCCTGACGAACCGAGTCGCACTCGTAGAGCAGCAAGGCTTCGAAGCTGAAGAAGAAGAAAAAGTATCTAGTTAGGATAAATCAATCAGCACTTTATAGTTCAGATTCTACGCACTTTCCAGGCCGTCGAAAGTTGCTGAGCTTCTGGAAGATGATAATGTCGGAGAAGACAATGTAGCGGTAGAGATCGCGACTCATCTCGACGTCGTGCTGAAGGTAGATGACTCCGAGATGACACTTGGGTACCTAAGGGGGAGGGGCTGGCTGAACTGACCATCCAGAGCTTGCCGGTGAAGATCAGCGGTCGGCGGTGCACGATTTGCGCGGCCACCGACTGAAAACACACGAGACCGTTCTACAAGAGTGGTTTCGAGTAGTCTGGAGGCCATCAAAGAGTTATTATATTAATGTAATTAATTAAACTAATTAAGAATCGAAAAAGAATTATAAAAAGGACGAACATCACCAAAGACAGAGCGAAGTATTCTGGTCCAGTTGGGCGGTTGGCGCCGCTCTTCAACAATACGATGGATACCATCGATGTCTTCGGGCTCTTCGGCACCGTGCACCTGAAAGAAGAAGGGAATTGGTGAGGAGAAACGTCTGGGAAACGGCGGCGGCGAGCAAACCTCCTCAATTCGCAGAGTGAGTGGCTGAAGTCGGCGGCGAGGCGGCTGCTCGTTGCTGCTGAGGCGGTCGTCGTCGTTCGGGTCGACGGGCGTGTCGTTCTCATCATCGAGCACCCGCACAATGTTGTTCTCCTCTCCGCTGCCGCTGAAGTTGTGCTCGTCTCGCTCGTCGAGAGCGAAGACGGGCGCGAGGGGCGCGCGAGGCTGCGGCCGCACGATGGCCGTCGGCTCTCTGAAGCTGCCGCGCACTCTTCTTAAGGAGATGGATCAGGCTCATTATTCTTCGGGTCACATTCATAGTTTTTTTTAATCAATACCAAATCAGTTACAGTCAATCAGTTAATCAATCTTTTTTACCGTTAGAAAAAAAAAAGAAAAAAAAGAAACATTGATTATGAGTGGAAGAAAGGAGAAAAAGAGAAAAGCCCCAACCTGCTCCTCTCGTGCCGTGGATCGCGCGAAGGCCGCGTGACACTCCGCGCCAGTTCTCGTGGCTGCTGCTGGCGACTCCGCTCGATCTCGTGTGCCTGGAGGCGGCGAATCGCGAATTCAATGGCGTCGAAGCTGAAACAGTGTTATCGAAATCAAAAACTTACTATAAACGATAGAAGTATCGTCTGATTCTACATAAAATGAGCCTTGAAGTCGCTATATTTAGCTTGAAAATGGACAGAATTGATCCTCTTAGTCAGAATCAAATTGGCGCTCCTATTCTAAAGACAAAACAGAGAAAGAGAGTGCCGGAAACGAGAAAGAGTATCATTATGCAACTGAGCGATAAAGAGAGAAAGAAGGGGAAGAAGAGTGTAGAAAAGTGAAAAAGGCTGGCTAACAAAGCCTTGACGATGTCGTTGTCCTCAGATTCAAGGACGATCGTGATGTTCTCCCTCGTGTGGTCGAGGAAGATGTGTGTCAGCGAGTAGCGTTGGACGTTCAAGCCCATCAGAGGCACCGTCTTTCGCAGATCAAATCTGCGGAATATTCAAAATTGTAAGTTAAAAAAAAAATTCTTTATTCACCGGATCAGAAGAATATGATATAAAGATAATATTTAATGTAACAAAACGCATTTTTTAATTAATCACAAAAAATGATAAATAAAATAGTGGCAGTATAAAATGAGTACCGATGCGCGGGCGTCTTCGGCTCCTTCGTAGGCTCAGCTATGAGAATGACGTCATTGCAGAGAACAATGAGATGTTCCTCGTCTTGGCCAAGCGAGTTTTGCTGCAAAAAACACATTCAAATTAAGTTTTAGAAGGAATAAATAAGATAATAATCCTAACACCTGACCATAAAGAGAATGAAAAAAACAAACTTCTTCCACGCTTACCGTAGTCATGATCTTCTTGGTGATGACGAATCGATGCGGAGGTATCAGAGTCTGTCGAAGGAGGCCAAAGATGGCTGCCAACTCGACGAGCTCCTCCGCCTGCTCGACCCGGAGTTCCGCTCCTCTCTGCGGATACTACGCACAATATAGGACTTTTATTCGAAAGGGAAATAGCAATCAATCTTTAAACAGTGCTTAAATTATTTTCATTACTTAAGTTGGCTACAAGCTCGTTTAAATCCCTGTCACTATCATTACCACTCTCTCTCTCTCTCTTTTTCTCTGTCTCTCTGTCTCTTTCTCTGTCTGCCTCTCTCTCCTTCTCTGTCTCTCTGCCTGTCTCTCTCTCTCTCCAGTCCTACCGGATCGGCCTCAGCGAGTGGTTGTCGCGTGCCGTCCAGCGATGGGTCGTCGGGTGCTCGCTCGTCGTTGTGGTGGTCATCATCGGAGAAGACTCCGCGGTCCCTCGGCGACATCTCCTCCCTCCCTCCAAGCACCGCCGGCTGATTCTCTCCGTCCTCGGCGTTACGCGGAGCATCCACAGATGACATACGCGAGTGTCTCGTGGAGAGCCGTCGTCGCCACTCCACACTAGCAACAGTCTTCTTCTCGCAGCACAAGCAGTGTGGAGGAGAGTCCTCAAAGCAGGAGAATGGCACCCTTCATCTTTCCATTTGCACTCTTTCCAATGACACAGAACAGTACTCACTTCCATAGATCAGTTACAGATATGAATGTATGCACAAGCGTTATATACATACATATGTATGAGTGTATCAAAAAAAAGAAACATCAAGACGAATAGTCAAATATGATTTTGTATGCAGTTTTTAAAAAAAGATCTCGTCTTTGTGTACAAAATCTTCGAGATGGCGAAAGAGACAAATAGGAAATGGCAGTTCACTCAGTGTTAAAAATCAGCATTGTAATGGTAGATAGATGTTAAAAATAATGCTAACCTGAGCCAAGCTAAAAATAAGTGCAAATAAAAATATGAAAAGATGCAACAACTACAAAAATGCATTCGCTGAAATCGAAGATTAAAGGGATAGCTCGATTTGTATGCAGATAAAATAATGAGCAGCAATGAATAAAAGGACAAAAGTCACAAGCCGCATTCGACACATAGTACAACGATTGGGCAAGGCATGTGAATGGAGCGAGATAGGGCAGGAAATGAGAGAAGTAGATGATCACATGACTCTCTCTCTCTCTCTCTCTCTCTCTCTCTCTCTCTGAAGAAGCTCTCTGACAAGGGAGATGATAATCATAAGATCGTCTGCTCTATTCTATGATCATTTTCTCTTTCCTCTCTTTTTTTGCTCCCTTTCTCATATCACCGTGCTTATTCGTGCACAATGTTTTTGTTTTCTATCAGGAAAAGATGCCCAACAAAAAGAACGCGCGCTGAATCACCACTCCACTGGGCTCAGCGAGAGACTCCCAACATTTAGCAGCAGACGCGTGTTCGCATGTCCCATCTCTCTCTTAATCTTCTCTCGTCTCACTCCCTTCTCCGTTTCCGTGACTCTCTCATCTTCAAGTTAAAATTTGAATTTTAGATTGACTCATATGAAAGCTATCTGAGAGGAAGATTAAGGTACTGGAAAGTGTGTATGGGAAGAACTGATTCGGAGAGGAAGGATCATACTTGTCCAGGTGGAACGAGTGAGAGAGAGAGAGTGAGTGAGGAGTGGAGGGAGAGAAGAAAGAATTAGGGAGTGAGAAAGCGAGAGAGAGAGAGAGAGAGTGAGAGAAAAGAGAGCGCTTAAAATGCAGCTGCCACTTGGGGCATTCAAGGGCCGAGGTAGGGGGGGGGGAGACTAGGAAATGTTGGTTGGGAAGGAGGCAGAGAAGAGAGAAGACAACAGTCGGCGCGAGGCGGCGGAGCAGCCGGTGCGGACACTGAGGGTGTTGGCGAAGAAAAAGGAGGGAGAGAGAACGAGAGAGAGAGAGAGAGAGAGAGAGAGAGAGAGAGAGAAAGGGAAAGAGAGGGAGAAAGAGGAAGGGAGAGAGAGAAGAGAGATGAGAAAGTGGAAAGAGCGAGAGAGAGAGAGAGAGAGAGAGAGAGAGCAGGAAAGAAAGCAAAGGAGAGCAAGGAGAGGGTGATGGAGCAAGGAGAGGGTGATGAAGACTGGAGGAGCCTGCAGCCCTATTCAGACAGGAAGACGCAGCGAGAGACTGGGCGAAAGGCGGACAGTATTGGCAGGCGAGTAGAGAAGCTAGAATATTTGAGGAAAAAGTGGGGCAGAGTGAGAGAGAGAGTTAGGGGACGAGAGAGAAGAGAACAGAGAGAGGTTAGACAGTCGACGAGTGTGCACATCAGTTCAGGAGAGTTTATGTGCACTATCGATTTTCTCAGTGTGGTGCGAGTGCTGCTGAACAGGGGTAGGGGGAAGAAGATGGTGTCGGCGCGACGAGTATATGAGTGAGAGAGAAGGGGGCAGAGGAAGAGAGTGAGAGAGGAAGAGAGTGAGAGAGAAAGAGAAAGTGAGAGAGAAGGAGAGAGTGAGAGAGAAGGAGAAAGTGCGAGAGAAGGAGAGAGTGCGAGAGAAGGAGAGAGTGCGAGAGAAGGAGAGAGTGCGAGAGAAGGAGAGAGTGCGAGAGAAGGAAAGAGTGCGAGAGAAGGAGAGAGTGCGAGAGAAGCCTCAACAAAGACGAGAGAGTGCATTGCGTTCGGAGGGGAGACAGCGAAAGATGTTGGAAAGCAGCAACGGCAGTGGCCGGAGCATTGCTGTTCCCAGCAGAGAGGGAGCGAATGGAATGGGAGAGGAGCAGCAAGGGGGAATGAAGATAAAGTAGAGTTTGTAGCGGCGAGCAAGGGTTGGGGAGAAAAGGAGTTGGAAGCGATGGGAGGATGGAAAAGGGTGACATCGGAATGGCTAAGAAAGAAAGCAATGGATGACAGAGTAAGTGGTAGAGAAAGAGAGAGAAAGAGAGAGACGAAAAGAGGCGAAAAGAGAGAAAGAGAGAGAGAGAACAAGGGAGAGAAACAGAGAGAAAGAGAGCGAGGGAGAGAAACTGAGAGAGAGAGAGAGAGAGAGAGAACCAGTGCCAGCGACAAATAGTCTACTGTACCCCGCTGCTGTTCTCATCCAACCTTCTCTCTTGCACCATTTCGCAACCAGTCTCTCTCTATGAATTGCTGGATAATAACATCCAGTGTATCATCTGAAAGTTTGGATAAAGATTTGTTGAAGCAGAGATGGATTGATGATGCTCTTTCCATTGTTATTTTAATTCGACGTTTGCATGAGAGATTGAAGGGAGCGATCGAAAGAAGATTCTGCAGCGTCAGAGAGAGAGAGAGAGAGAGAGAGAGAGAGAGCGAGAGAGAGAGAGAGCGAGTCTATAAAGTTGACGGTTACTTGGAACTAGAAACTACAAAATTTCTGAGTCTTGCTCGCTGTGTGAGCTGTATGGGCAACCAACTCGCGAACACATCTCTCTAATGGTAAGAATGATGTCTGACCACACACACACACGTATGTACTTGCACAAAACAAATAGCTCACGCGAGCGGCAAAATAAAAAAAATGGCTAAGAAGAAGAATAAAGAGCCTGAATACAGAGCCTCTTTAGCTGGCTTAGGCCTGATAAATTATGCACAGCTCTGCCTGCTCTGGAGTCCCTGTGGCAATGTTCGCGCCCCACACAGTCTGCACATTTCCTCCCGTTCTTCTCTCTTCTACACCATTTTGCTGGCTCGAGCAGAAAAGCGAGCGCCTGAAATATCGACTCCTTGTGGTAATGGCGCATTCCACTAATGAGGCAGACATTAAGTGCACTTTTATGAGCAGATTACGAAATATTTCCTGGCAAATTTCATCCGAAATCGTGGAGGATTTTGGAGACAAAAAAAAAACACCAAGCCGACACATTTTAAGTTTACACAAGAGTTCAAGAATAATAGATCGTGATCACACTATTCATAGGAATGATTTTTTTTTTGAAAAGTTTTTTGCAAGCTCTTTCACAACAAGGAATCTGCTTCCTGATTTGGTTCTACAATTTAGAGAGAGAGTAAGAGACGGGAGTGAATAAATGTAGAGAGTGGAAGAGAGAGAGAGAGAGAGAGAGAGAGAGAGAGATAGTGAGAGCGTAAGAGAAATGGCGAGAAGGATACTGAGTGTTAAACAGAGGGCTAGATCGAGTGTTAGCGATTACTCCCTTCTTCATACTTCTCGTCAACGACCTCTTTGTTCGTCTTCCACAGTAAGGAGTGCGCAGTTGCCGAATCTCAATGTTCAAGTAAACATTTATTTTTTTTAAGATTTACCCATTTGCTATATTTAAAGTGAATGAAAATGGTGAAAAACTAACCCAATAAAGAATGTATAGAACACTTTCTTTTTGATTCATTTTGTAAATCAGGATGGCCTTCGGCGCACTGGCCGCTCGAGCAAGTCGCAAGCGTGGTTGAAGAAGCTAACAACTTCCGTATGAATTCGCCCCTTTTATCTGACACTGGGCGAGAGAGAAAAAGAGAGGAGAGAGAGAGAGAGGAGAGAGAGAGAGAGGAGAGAGAGAGACAGAGAGAGAGGAGAGAGAGAGGAGAGAGAGGAGAGAGAGGAGAGAGAGAGTGAGAGGTGAGAGATGAGAGAGAGAGAGAGAGCTATGATTTAGAGACAGGATGTATGAAAAGAATTAATAGCTTAAAATTGAATTTGCGCCAAAGCACTATATAACCCATTTCTGTATTCTCGTAAAATTAGCCAGAAACAACAACAATAATGTAGCGTATAAATGAGTATAATGAAATAACATCTCAAACAAGGAACGAACTTCCCTTATCTAGACATTCGAAACCGCTGTGACGAAGAAAACATCTCAATCTTAAAGGAGGGCAATCACCGAAAATCGTTCACGAGATATGAAACATTTTAAGTATTTTCGAATTGTTTTCAGCATACAGATAAAGGATATACACATGAATGACCACAAGAAAGTTTCACATTCAAGTATATGCACTTGAAAGTGCAACTTTTGAATCAAATTCATATTGGTGTGCCAGTTCAAAAATGTGGTGTATACAGTAACTAGGTTATATTTAGCATCGCGGGAAGATAAAATTTACAAATACTCCGCGACTTTTCAGTGAGCTTAATTCCGCTGGAATCAATTAACCAATAGCGTGCTCATATTAAAATGAGTATTGTTTAACATACAACATGAAAATTTACTGGAGAAAAGGCTTCGTCTCCATTCTCTACAGTACTTATTTTGCCATGGCTCTTACATACATAGATGGAAGCTCTTGCCAGGACCAGTGGAAAAAAAGAGAAGCTGCCTATGAAAAATGCTGCAAAGCATATATAAGTATTAAGTAGGCATAAGATGAGTTTTTCCGAATTCTGGAACAGGGAAAAAGTTTAAAATTCTCTTAAAAATCAGCAAAAAAAAGAAAGAGAGAACGAGAGAGAAAGGGAAAGATACAAGAGATAGAGAGAGAGAAAACATGAATAATCAGAGAACAGAGCAATGGCACAAATCGAGTTGGTCGCAATAACGAAATATTAATCGCGAGGGTGAAAGAGAAACATAGAGAGAGAAAGAGAGAAAGAGAGAGAAAGAGAAAGAGCAAGAGATATATAGAGAGAGGGAGAATGGGAGAGAGAGAACGAGAGACAGAAGGAAAGAGAGAGAGAGGAGAGAGAGAGATAGAGAGAGATAAAGAGAGAAGACAACGATTGAGGGGCGAGTTCACATCAGAATTGGGCACCTTGTACAGCCATACCGACGTAATTGCTTTTAAGAAAATCTTGAGAACACAACTGATTCGTTAATTTTATATTTTACTTTTGACATCGTCATGTCACAACTACAGTAGTGCTTCCCACATTTCTTGCTATCCTATCATTAATCATTGCAAGGAATAAACATATTTAAAAACAAGCATGCCGTATGCATATTGATTTTAAGAATTCTCTTGTTGTTTTTTTACTCTTTTTTTCCTTTTTTGTTGTTTTTTTTACTGTTTTTAATTTTTTATTTTAAAAACTCCGAAAGAATGTGCCCAAGCGACAAGGCACTTTTTTGTTTCTTAGGCTTCCCAACTGGGTAATTGGTTGTCTTCTCACAGTTGTATGTCTATAAAACAAAATTCCGTCAAGCTATTAAGCCGAGGCATTCCTCGAATGGACTAGAGATATCAATTAGCACTTTTATCTGCTATTTTTTATTTCATACATGCATATATTAAGAAAACGCTTGTCACATTCAGCATTCGCTGGCTCTCCATATCTGCTCAACATTATGAGCAGAATCCAGACTCTTATTAGAATCTGCGCTCATTGGTCACAAACAGAAAGCTGCTCTCGAAAATGTGAAATCACTAAAAAGTTCAAATTCTAAAATTTTATCACAATTCTTGCACTATTTCATTGCTTAGAATTTAAAAACTATATATATATATTTATATATTAAAAGTTTTCCTTACCTTAGATCCAAGTGTTTTGTTGAGTACGTCAGATTTAACCGATAGTGCTCTTGCCTACCTCCTCATGATTATTTTGAAGAGTAGTCATATAGAGGTGCTGATAAAATTCGCTCATTTTGCAGCGATTTGTGTGTGCATTGAGCAGTTTTGTTATGATGAGCAGTTGCTGAAAATGAAGAAGAAGAAGTCTGGTTGCTTCAGTCATTGTCGCTCTCTGGAGCTTCTTCCGCTGATGTTGCCACTCTTTGTCCTCTGCTTCTCTGACTCTCCGCGATCTCTCTCCCTTCTTCGTACGCAAGCAGGGGACTGTCTGAATTGGCTTCGTTGTCCGCTTGCTGGTGAGGGCGGCTGCCTTTTCTGGCCGACGCATGAACCCTGACAGAGAGAGAGAGAGTGAAAGAGAGTAGAGAGAGAGTGAGAGTGTGGCGAGACGAGAGATGCAGAGAATGAGAGGAGATGTACAGGTTGGAATGAATGACGGAGGAGGTGATGTGAGATGGGCTTGCTGGAGTTGCACACACACACTTTTACATGCCTTGCTTTGCCTCGTCGACGTGCCGGCCGGGTGGCACGCCCCCTCAGAGGCAGCAGGCAGAGGTGCTCCTTCTCCGCATCCTCCTCCTCCCCTGCCAGAAGACATCTCTTCTCCCCTTCACTTGAGGAGATGCGACGCCACAGGCTCGAACTGCTTCTTCTGCCTCTGCTCGCTCTCGTGGCTACAGTAAGCTGCTTCTCTTGTTCATTATTCATAATTATTGCTTACCTCCTCTGGCACACAAAAACTCGCCCCACTAATTACTGCCGCCGCCTCCTTCGCACATAAACACCCGTAAAAAATAACACGCGCACGATGTTCCTAGGGCCAAACAATCAGCCAAAAATGGTGGTAGGTAGAGCCATTCCAAAAGAAAACGTCAACTCCCACGGGGCTATTATGCTGCTTCTTTGCCATCACCGCTGTCAAAATTGCCCTTTATCGTCAAAAATGTTATTGTAATTTTATTAAGGATAATAATCATTTGCCAAGAGCACACTTTAGAGAGGTGCATTTCAAAGAAGAAGTCTAAGATTTGTATTTTAAAAAGAAGCTTGTTTAAAAACAAAAGATTTTTTTTTTGCTCGCGCTAACAAAGAATGTCAGTAAAACATACGCGGAAAGAGCTAGGGTGTGAAATCGGAGCTTGTCAACAACAAGATAACTCGCGCGAGTAGAGAAGGTTGGCTCTTGTTGTGGCCATCGCTTGCCTTTCTCTGTGTGCTAATGAACGACGCTGCGTGGCATTTCCTTTCTCGGAACCTGCCCATCCCCTCCCCTCACTCTCTCTTCGTTGTCCCCTTTCCTATCCATCTCTCGAACAACATCTTTGTCCTTCTCTTACACTTTCATCATTAAGATGCAAATGTTAGAGAATTAAGAGCAATTAAAAAAAAAACCAATACAATTTTTTTCAGTAATTGTTAGCGTTTTTCGAAAAACTTGGCGATTCGTAAAATCGTAATCGGCTTGAGCTACATACATGCATAATTATTCTGTGTAAATTCCCATGTTCACTTTCCAGACTATGCTACCTGAGTTGTTGTCCTGTAAAATTGGTCACAGTGCAACAGATTTAATTATTCTGCTTACTAATTAAGCAATTACACGAAAATTATAGAGAGAGAGACAGATTCCGTCTAATAATGATTAAGATGCGGAGTGCAGCCAGCTTGCCTGCTCCCTACCTTCTTCCGGCTGAACTTGCTCTTGTCAGTGCTAACCACGAGCCCTTCATTCGTGGGACAAGAACATTCGACGAAGACTATGATCCAGGTTTGCAATTTACGTTATCTATCAGCTGATATCTCCGACAATTTTTTTTTTTTGAAATATCCTCCAGATCTAGGCAGGTGGATTAAATTCTGTCCCGAATGTAAATATAGAACTCATACCTTTTTGAAAGACACACAAGTAGTATAGCACTTTTTAAAACAACCCATGGCTTAAGAAAGAGTACCGGATAATTTCACCTGCTCGTGTACACAAAATAGTATGCTTACTTGGTTAAAATACTAAATGAATTCAGATGTTGCAATGATTTTTTGAGCTTTTGTCAATTTTTCGAACTGCTCTTTTCCTCAGTTACCTATAACTTTTCTGAATATTCTCTCTCGACTCGTTCAGCAATGCTGCCAACATACAAGAGATGCCGATGGAAGCTCTGCGGAACGGGCCGTCGATTCCGAAGCAACTGAAAATGAGAAGAGATAATGAATGATTAGAGAGAAAGAGACTTGTAAAGCATACAATAACATATATGGAGGAAAGTAGCTAGACCGGTAGACCACAGAGATGGCCGCTCCAATCTCTGGGTTGACTTCTTCCTTTCTCCATCTCGATATCCGTCCATCAACATTTCCCACTTCAACGTGTCGGACACAAAGTCCAAAGCATCTGCCCAGTAGATTACCCTACTATTTATTCGAATTTTATTAATATGCAAAAAGAAAACTTAGTACCCGTTCCATTTATTTATGTTCTTTTTATTCACAAGCTCAGGACACATTTTCAATCTCTGTTATGCATTCTATTGTTTCGATGATTACAGCGACATCCCAAATTGAATTCACTCTTGGTGTCTTTGTCACAACCCAACAAGAATAATAAAATGTGACATGTGTCTCGTGGAGAATATCAGCGTAGCGTTAAGAGGAACCGATAAAGGGCCCATATTTCCCTTTTTTTAAATTTTTTAGAGCCAGTGCTTTAAAAAATAAACATTAAAGCTGAATAATGCGGGGAAAATGTCAATCATCAAAAGAGAGTAAAATGCGTTTACTACGTGGCTCACGCTAATTGTTTGACGCACTTTGTGCACCCTTTGACCCTTCTCTGCTTCTCCTCTCGCTCTCTCTCACACACTCTCTCTCTCTCTCTCTCTCTTTCTCGAACATTCTCCTCTGACCCGCCTCCTTAATTCCGCTACGTCTGGGTACTGTTTGGTCATCACAAACAGAGAGTGCTGTGCTCGAGGGTGAGAGTCCGTGCCGGCTATCCCTCTACTCCTTCTTCACTTCCTGCATCATTCATCTTACGTGGCCTATCTTCTCTACATCCTGCCCAAATTAGCACTTTCAAAACTTTTTTTCCTTAACGACTGCCGGTTCAGAAGACTGGTCTCTGATGCACTAGAGTCTATTTTTCAGTTCCTAAATATCATGACCTTATTTCTCCTTCATTCGGTGGCAATTTTATGCCGTAGCGCAACTGACAAATAATGAACGCCTAATAGTGTTTTGCATGGCAATTCCTCTTTTGTTTGCATATCCAAATATGTATATCTTTCATATTCTTTTTCACTCAAACTCTCTCTATCCTTTCTTTCTCTCTCAATCCCCTCTTGCTCGCTCTCTCATTCTATCTTTCTATCTTTCTCTCCCTCTCTCTCTTTGTCCATTTTCCAGTGCCAAAATATGATTGCCTCCAGATGACCCCTAGGCCGTTTCCAAATGCCGCCGTCAAAGTATGAGATTCACTGTTAGCATGCATGTGCGAGACTTTCTCTACTTTGCCTTTTTGCTGGACGAAGCAGCAAAAAGGAGTACGAGTCGATAACTAATAGTATAAAGAAGAGAAAGGTTGCAGATGCTCTTGTTGCTACGCCTTTTACTGTCTTTTTTCGCTCTTCTCACCACGGCATCAGCACTCAACATTCTTGTCTTTCTGCTTGGAGGCCAGCAACATGAACGAGCGCATATGGAATACCTTGCGCAGGCTCTCGCACTCAGGTCAGTCCCTTCGCACATTCAAGAGTAAAACACTGTATTATTGGAAATTACATACATACATTTCTTAAAAGCAACCCTTAAAGGAGCCAAAAATCACGTTTGAATTCGCGCCTTTTTGCCTGACACGAGATTTTTGTGAGAAAAATTTGAATAAATTAAATTATGATCCCCTTAAGACATCACACAGTCATCACTGTCAAGCCCGTCCTCATCCCGGAAGAGCCGCGTCTCGTCAAGCCTAAGCTGCATCTCGTCCGTGAAAAGACCATCAAGAACATGCTCAGCAGGTCATTATCGTTATCATTATTTTGTTTGTTGAACAATCTTCAAGGAATTTTTTTTTAAATAGTTTTTTCAGAAGACAATACGAGCCGCTGCAGAAGGTGTGGAGCACGATTCCGTGGCGAGCCGGCTACGACGTCGACGAGCATCTGCTGCCCTACTATCATGCACACAACGAAACATGCCACAAGGTGTCGTGTATTGTTTTAATCAGCATGATACTAATTAGTGATCGTTTGGTTGAGATGCTCGACAGTAACCTCTTGCAAGGACTGGCGCAGGACAACCTGAACGTGATGATCGCCTATGCCGGCAATCCATGCCAGCTGGCACTCGCGCATGTCCTCGGAGTGCCCGTCATCTACTACGACCTCGAAGGTGTAGTCCATCATTCGTAACGGGTTTACCTCAATTGTTTTTCGCGATTTCAATGGTCTTTTTAGTAAGTTAGTGTGTAATTATAGAAAGATCTAACGCTTACTTTCCAAAGGTCTGACTGACGAAACGCTCGTTGCGTCCCGCTCTCCAATGGATCTCGACTATCCACTCTCCAACTGCTTCTATTCTCATGTCGGTGTTCCCTCCTGGATCACTTCCTTATATTCAAGGAAGTTCTTTCAGTCGAAGAATAGCCTCGTGTCCCGGCTGGCTGCCGGTCTCTGTCTTCTACGAGAAGAAGTCGCTCAGCTCGGCCTTCCCCTCATCTCCGCTGCCGTCTCGCGTCGTTATCGCCTTCTCGATGGACCCATAACGAAAGCCTTCCGAGAGGACTACGAGATCAAGAAGAGGTTCCATGGTTCATAAAAGAAGAAGTGACGACATCACTAGAGAATATTAATTGTCCTAATTAGGACAACTGAACCTTCAGATTTGCGCCATTCCCTGACGTCAACGAGTTGAAGCAGTCGAGTGCGCTGTTCTTCGTGAACACTGATCCTCTGCTCGAGTACGAGCGTGCGCTCCCTCCACACGTCATCCCCGTTGGCGGGCTCCATCTCGATCTGCCCCGGCCACTCTTTGCGGTTTGTCCGTCCTAATTAGGACAAATAATATTCTCACTATTCTCTAGCCTTGGAACGAATCGGTGAAAGCCTCGAAGGACGGCACAATAGTTGTCTCCTTTGGCACGCATGCCAATGCGGCAGGCATGACAGAGAAGCAGGTTGATCAAGACGCGGAGGAGAATTCAAATCAACTGTAAATCGCTTGGAATCTTGAAGGCCAAAGCCATCTACAACACGCTGGTTCGCCTCGATACCTACCGTATCTTCTGGAGTGTCGGGCCCGCTCTCAAGGTACCGGGCATCGACATAAAGAAGGCGCCTGCTCACATCAACATCACTTCCTTCTTTCCGCAGCTTGATCTGCTTGGTTGGTTGGCACTCGCTTAGGTGTACGTGACTTTTGCACAAAAAGTTATCCTTCAAAGTCACTTTCCGCAGCTTGATCTCGTTAAGTAGGTACTTGCCAAGGTACATATGTACATACATACGTATTCGTGACTGCCAATGAGTATTGCCGAATGACAATGAGTTGTGTGCATGTATTTGATAGCCGAGCGTCGAACGCGCCTCTTGCTGACGAACGGCGGGCCGGCATCTCTGATGGAGGCACTCGCGTACGGCGTCCCCGTCGTCGGCATTCCACTCTACGGCGCGAACGACGCCAATCTAAAGAAGGCACTGACAAATTCTATTCTCTCTCGCAACTCATCGCGCTTGCAACATACATACACTTTATTCTTCTCTCGTTCTCTCTTCTATTCCCTCCAATTAGAAACGTACGCCCACTCGCGAAAACTGGCCTTCCCCTTCTGTGTACTTTAGAAGAAGAAGAACATCCTCATATGTATCTCTGAAATGAACCCAATCACGGATGCCACATTGCAACTTCAGGCAGTGTACAAGGGCATCGGACTCGTCGTCTCCAAAGATGAACTCTCTGAGAGCACTCTCTACCGCACCATCAAGACCGTTCTCGACAGTTCCAAGTTAGCAATTTTTTTTTCTGGATTCTCGAATCTCATTAGCCCGCGTGCATTCTTTCCTCGAATTTCATTGACAATTTCCTTCCTGCTCTATCGCCCTCCCTCTCTCTGAGGCTCTCTGCCTCTCTATCTCGGATGCATTCTCGCTCTCTCTGTCTCTGTCTGTCTGTCTGCCTGTCTCTCTCTCTCTTTCTCTCTCACTCTCTCTCTCTCTCTCTCTGTCTTTCTCAGTCTCTTTCCCTCTGCTCCACTCTCCTGACCACTGTTTCCAGATACAAGACGTCAGCTCGTGACATGTCGCGTCTGTGGAAGTCGCGAAGTGAGTCAGCCTTCGAGCGTGCCCTTCGACACATCGAACACGTGGGCAAGCAGCGCGGCGCCTCGTTCATCCGGCCACGCCTGCCAAGTGGCAGAGGAGGAGTGCTCGGCGTACTCCGCCGTCTCTCACTCGACTTCCTCCTCCTTCTCTCGCTTCTCCTCATTCTCTCCATCTCCCTCTCTCTCGTCGCCGCGTACCTTCTCGTTTTGGGTGCAGTGCAAATCTGCCAAAGATTGCTTGCAAGATCCCTTTCCAGCCACCAAGAGGAGGCTAAGAAGAAAAGCAATTAACTTGCTTTTCATTATTTACGGTTAAATACTTAATTATTTCTCACGTGCTAATAAAAAAAAGACAGAGAATCAGAGCACAACGGACTTCTCGTATGCGAGCTCACAATCAGCCATATTGGTTCTTATAATCATATAGCATTTTTAGAACGGGGGAGGGATGGTTTAGCTCGTTGCTGTCAGAAGACAGCGGAGACTCATTGACAGCTTGAGTTGTTGTCGCTGGAGTTCTCTTTGTCGGACTCGTGTCCCTCGATGCTCCTTTGTCCACCGCCGAAGCTGGTCCTGAAGATGCGAGCCATTCCTTAGCTCTTAAACATAATTTCTAAACTCTCTCTCTCTCTCTCATTCCAGCATGAAAGTCGTGGGGGTCTTGTGAGTAGTGGCTGTTTCGGTGACGCTGCTGGCGTCAGAAGCAGTGGGAGGAGACAGCAGATTGGGCGATCTGATTTCCGCTCAAAGCAACTGGTGAAAAAGGGGCTGGGAAGACGACGAGAATTGTGGTACACTTTCTGATGCCTTTGAGGATTGCCTGCAGGATGAGGACAATCCAAGCTTCTTACCATTAGACAAAGTTGTCATCGATCTGCTCAGAACTCCAGAAGAAGAAGAAAGAAATAATGATAGAGAAAGAAGAGGCAAAAGCGACCGGAACAGGAGTGGAGAGCAAAAGATGAGGAAACAGTGAAAGTACATAATACTTCCGCAGACTGGAAGATCTGTAGGTGAAGATGGAGTCGCACTCCTTCTTCTAGGCGGAAAATGACTCCTGTCCTCGGAATGTCATATTCGCGCTCGGTGTTGTGCTGGGTTATTCAGGAAGATCGTAGCATGGAAGCATCAAAGAAAAAGACTGAGAAAAGCCATAGAATTGGCTGGTTTCCGTGCGAAGAAGCAGCCGAATCGATCCTCCATTAAGCACATAGAGAGGAAGATACGCGCCTCCATTTCGTCTTCAAGCAGCGTGAGACCCGGCCGCAAGGGCAGTCTCCGGCGCAAGCCTGTCGTGGTCAAGGGGAAGAAACCAGTAAATGCTTACAATTAGATTAGTTTTCACGCTCTTTCTCTCTCTATCTCTCTCTCTCATTCTCTCAAATTCTTCTGTCTCGCTTCTTGATTATCGTGGTTCCTCTATCTGTCTTTCCTTGGCCGGGTTCGTCTACATACTTCTTCTTCTGCAGTTGCTTCATGGTATCTCCTTTTCTAAAAACAAATTAAATTGGAATATACGACGCCGTTACTGTCTTTTTTTGTTAGAGTTTAAACGAATTTTTCTTCCAACTTCGAAATGTCCATTCTGTTTAACAACATAGTTACGCAGTATTATCTTTTACTTTTAACTGTTAATTTATTGCTTTTTGCAAATGAAAGCATGCATGATAGATAAAATATAGTTTCATGCGAAAATAAGTAAGTCTTGTCGAAATGTCTTTATGAAATGTTGGCGAGTTTGCACTACCGCCCCTCTAGATGTTTATTCAAAATGAGCACCCCAATCTTCAACAGAAACACCTCTATTAGTACAATTTACCCCCCTCTCTCCTTGTTAGACCAGTTCCATATTATGTATTGAAAAATTCTGGGGCACTATTAAAAAAATACGAAATTTAACTCCTGCCGCTTCATGTCTCTCTCTCGCCCTCTCTCTCCTTCTCCCTCTCAATCTCTCTCACTCTCTTTCTATTTTCTTTATTCCCTTGCTCCCTCCCTTTTTACTTTGTATGTAATCCACTTCATGATCTTCTGCATGCTGGGTGCTGTTTGTGAGTGAGAACAGGGCCGGTCTCATCGCTCTAAAGTGAAACGGCCGTAAACGGTTGGCATCGAAATAGTGCTCCATCGATTTCTTGTTTAAGAGGGACCATGGCGATTAAGTTTACGAGCATGGGAGGGAGTTGAGAAGGGCCAAGGCGCATCTCCCATTCTTCATCAAGCACTGTTGGAGAAGGGCCAAGGCACCACCACTTCTCCCATCTCCATACCATCCATGGCGACACTCATTCATAACCTCAAACAAATTGTCCAAATCACTGATGGAGACGACTGTTTTCTTCGAGGGCAGGAAATGGCTTCACCCAAGGTTAGTCAGTATTGAACGCGCGCGCAGATTCTTCCTCTATTTCTACAGAATATTTTGTAGATTCTCAACTGTCCCCAATCGTCGCTTTGCGTACTCATCAACGACGAGGGGATAATTGAATATGCCGGAACACGAGATCAGGTATTCCTTGATTGTAGTCTCTAGATGTAGAAGAAGTGTGGAGAGATTGTTAAGATGAACGTGGAGTGCCCTGAAAGTGGCTGGAATGAAGTGGATGGCCAGGGAGGCGCGGTCCTCCCGGGATTCGTTGACGCCCACTCTCATCCTGTCTTCGCTGGCTGCAGACTCCATGAGTTCGGCATGAAACTTGCTGGAGCGACATATCAAGAGGTCTTCTTGTTCTACGCTGTCACTTTACTTCGCATGCTTGTTCAAAAGATAATAGAAAAATAATTTTTTTAAAGGATACAACTGTTAAACTTTCATTAATATTGTAGGTGCAAGAGGCAGGTGGCGGAATTCTCTTCACTATGAAGAAGACGAGAGAAGCAAGCGAAGACGAACTCAGAATCAACTTTGAACATGTATGGAGTTATTATGACCCGACTTCTGAAAGACGAAGAAAGAGAGAGAGAGACAGAGACAGAATGACAGAGAGAGAGAGAGAGCAGAAAAGATAGCGAGAGAAGGAGAGAGAGGCCGAAGATACTTGAGGCTGCGCGACGAATGCTTCAATCTGGCACAACCACAGCAGAGGCGAAGAGTGGATACGGACTGGATGTGGAGACCGAGCTGAAGGGAGGCAGCTTTCTTTTCTCTTTCTTTCTCTCATCTCACTCTCTGTATTCTCTTTCAGTCTCTCATTCTCACTCTCTGTATTCTCTTTCTTTCTTCCATTCTCTCATTCTCACTCTCCATATTCTCTTCAGATGCTCAGAGTCTTCGATAGCATTCGACAGTCCGTTCCGCTCGAGATTTCTGCCACTTTCTGTGGAGCGCACGCCATTCCTCCGGACAGCGATGAAAAAACTCAGACAGAGTGAGAGAAAGGGAAAGAGAAAGAGAAAGAATAAGAGAGTGAGAGAAAAGAAGGAGAAAGTGAGAGAAAATAAAGAAAGAGAGATAAAATAAAAAGTGAGAAAAGAAAGAGAAAGAGAGAAAGAAAGGAAGACAAATAGTGAGAGAGAACTAGGAAGAAAGAGAGACATCGAGAAGTAGGGAGAGAGAGAATGGGAAATAGTTTGTATGCATGAATATACCCATACATTCGTAGAAAAGATATCTTTGCCAGGCTGATCTGCTCTGTTGTCGTCTCTCGCATTGCGCAGGAGAAGGCAGAAGGACGACTGGTTTCTGTTGAAAACATTGACGTCTTCTGCGAGAAAGGAAACTTCTCCACTCTTTCCACGTCAGTGGCACTTCATTCCATTCTTATCTCTCATCTTATAATGCAGGAAAAAGATTCTGGAAGCTGGTCAGGCCATTGGTCTTCATGCCAATTTCCATGCAGAAGAGTTGAGCTATCAAGCGGGAGCCGAGATGGGAGTAGATATCCGAGTGAGTCTCTTCTCTCTATCTCTCTCTCTCTCTCTCTCTCTCTCTCTCTTTTCTCATTACCATTTCCCCCTCTCTCTTTCTCTCTCGCTCTCTCTCTCTCTCGCTCTCTCTCCTTTCATTTTAGAGTCGAGCCATCTCCCACCTCGAGTTCATCTCCGACGCCGCCATACATGGAATGGCCTCATCTGGAGTCGTCGCAGTCGTTCTCCCTTCCACCGCTTTCATTCTTCGTCTGGAGCCCCCGCCTGTTCGCCACATGATTCACAAGGGCACGCTCTCTTTCTCTCTCTTTTTCTCTCTCTATCTCTCTCTTTCTCTCTTTCTCTCTCCCTCACTCATTCTCTCAGCTTCTTTCTCTCAATCACTCTCTAATTCTCTCTCCCCTCTCGCTCCCCATTGCAATATACAGTGGCTGTATTTCAGATGTGATCATAGCCCTAGGGAGTGACTTCAACCCGAATGCCCACTGCACTTCGATGCCCCTCATCATGAGTCTCGCCTGTATCACAATGAGGATGTCCATGGAAGAGGCTCTAGTTGCTGCCACCCTCAACTCTGCCCACTCTATCGGAAGGGGTACTCGCGCTCTCTTCGTCTCTCTCCCTCTCTTTCTCTCTTTCCTCTCTTGTCTTCTCTTCGCCTCCCTCACTCTCCTCGTCTCTTCTATCTCTCGTTCCTCTCTTGTCTTCTCCTCGTCTCCCTCCTTCTCCTTCTCTCTCCCACCTCTCGTTCCTCTCTCGTTCAGGTTCATCTCATGGTGCGATCTCAGTTGGTCGCGTGGCAGATCTGATAGTAACTTCCTGCAGTGACTGGCGTCATCTTATCTACCAATTCGCTGCAGAGAACCACCTTATATCTCTTGTTTTCAAGAAGGGAAAAGTCGTCTTTTCCCGCCATAACTAGTTTTATCCCACTCACCGAATATTTCGCTAGATTTTTTGTGTTAATTGATAATTGCAATCATAAGAAAATAGTTACTGAAATCATGGATTTATTCGATTGAAATTGAACAAAAAGAAGTTAAGAATGATTACGGCATCTTTGGCTTTTCTTTGGAATGAGGAATGGGAAGAATGAGAGAAGGAGAGGCGGAGCAAGGGAGGGGAACTCGACGAGTTGGAGTAGCGTGGCGGATGCCAATCAGGAGGAAAGTTCCTGTCTCGAACACAATCACCACCCAGAACATCCACGAGAAAGATGCCTTCGGTGGACGAACTGCAGAGTGAGAGAGAGAGAGAGGGGAGAGAGGAGAGAGATAGAGAAGAGAGAGATGAGAGAGAAGAGGAAAGAGAGAGAGAGAGGGAGAGAGAGAGAGAGAGAAGGAAATGGAATAGCATAGACGCACACACCTGTCTGACAAAACTGGCCAGCGTAACCGTACTCACACAGGCAGACAACCTGAAGAGGGGTCAATCCACAATTGGTACCTGTCATTACTATTAGCAATGAATTACAGTTTCATTTATACTCGAATTCGAGGCAGTTCGATGCAGATTTGCATCCCGCGTGAAAAATCATCCCAGATAGTAAGCTCCGTGGAAAGTAAGATAATTAGGTTAAAAAAATTCGAAAAATTATGCCCCCTCAACGAGGAAAGCACCGATAGTACATTCCTCTGAAGAATGGAAGAAAAGAAGACTTCCAAACCTTTCGTATGAATGGATCATCCTCGAATTGCACAATACACTTCCCGTTGCCGTTACAGATTGATGCCTTGCCACAACCATCGAATCCGCCCTCTGAACACTTCTGTTCAATTGAGAGAAGCTCTTCAAAAAATAGAGAAAACGAAATCTAGCTATGCAAGATAGAAAGTAATTCATCTGGTAAAGGTAAAAAGAAATGTTGATCTGCTCATTGTCAGTGAAAGCATTAAAATATAATAGTTTGAACATAATAGGAAAAGAAAACCAAGCAAGGGATGAGTCGCTGCGTCGTTGTCGGTGGTCGCGCTCTCACCACTTTGATTGTACCACCTGAACACTACTTCTTTATAGCCTATGGACAAATATTTCGTCTAAAATTAGAAAGAAAAGCAACATGAGAAAAAGAAGGACAGATAAGGAGAGAGAGATAAAAGAGAGAAAGAACGAGAGAAAGAGAGAGAGGGAGAGAAAGAAAGAAATAGAGAGGGAGAAAGAGAGAGGTAGGGAGACAGAAATAGAGAGAGAGAGAGAGAAAGAAAGAGGAGGAAAAGAGAGAGAGAGAGAGAGAGAGAGAGAGAGAATTGAAGATACCTGCCCCAAAAGGGGTCGGAACCTTCGCGTGAGTTGTATTCACTCATCGTAGATCTCAAATACACGTAGCATTTCAAACAATATTCCCAATAAACAACAATGGAGCTGACAGAAGGGAGGGATCAGTCGCTGCGTCGGTGTCGGAAGTGGCGTTTTCACCATTTGCTTGCTCCATCGGAACACTACTTCTTAATATCTTATGTGAAAATATTTCGTCTAAAATAAGAGAGAAAGGCAACGCGAGAACAGGAGGGACAGATAAGGAGAGAAAGAGATAAAAGAGAGAAAGAACGAGAGAGAGAGATAGAGTGAGAAAGAAAGAAAGAAAGAGAGAGAGAGAGAAAGAGAGGTAGGGAGACAGAAAGAGAGAGAAAGAGAGAGAGAGAGATAGAGAGAGAGAGAGAGAGAGAAAGAGAGAGAGAGAGAGAGAAAGTTGGGATACCCTCGGAGTCTCGGAGTCTCCGTCTTGGAGCCTGACCATGAGTTGCGTTCACTCATCGTAAATCTGAAATACATGTAGCATTTCAAAAAATATTCCCATTAAATAACGATGGTGCTGACGGAAGGGAGAAATTGAAGAGGAGAATGCTGAAGATGAGTGGAATGGAGGCCATGCTGCAGAGAGAAGAGAAGAAGACTCAACCACTCACTCCGCATGCAAGGAGTCACAATGATTGCAGGGGCTTCTTTTCAGAATCACCACCTTCTTCATTTTCATATTCCTATTCCACCTAAATATGTTCATTTTTCTCACGTTTTCACAAAATATTGTCGCATTTGTATATAATTTTGTATTCATTCTAATGATGCATGCATTTTATTATGCGCGAGCGGAATTTAATAGTAAGAGTCAACCACTTTATCCGTACATTGACCCCTCAATCGGGCTACTTGAATTAAGAAGGATATTGCGAGATGTCGAAGACATAACTCGTTGCATGCCAATATTTGCGAGATATTGGAGGAACAAAGGGATCCACCGAGTTTGTAAAATTCGCGTTGCCTAATTGAGTAACGTATGTATTTCGATGTTGCAGACGTCTGCGTGGACATTTCAGAAGTCTATTTATCACACAAACACTTTTGTTCCATATGTCTGCGGTGAGCTTTGGACTAGCACTCATTGAATTCCCGTTCTGGATTGCACTTAAAGCAGATTCAAATTCAAAGGTAAAAGACACTTTGGCTGAAAGAGCATTGACAATACTGGCTCAATGTCAGGAGATTACAACAACAACAATAAAAAAAGCTAACGAAGGAAGTGTCTGTTGTTAATATTTTGTTCGCTTCGCCTATCTCACCTACATACATACTTGTAGCTACATGTGCAACGGACTACTTGAAGTAACAAGTACAATAAAACGAGTGAGATTTCTGAGAGATTAAGACGGTCACTTCAACTTATACTAAAGTAAAGGTGTATATAATACAATGCACTGGAAAATAAGTGAAATAGTAAAGTAGCGAATTGTACACAAATAATAAACTTCTAGCTAGAAATGCGTGTAGTATATCAATGAAAGGCAGCCTCGACAGCGTCGTATTCGTGGAGTGGCTCAGAGGCGTAGATCAGCACGAAGGAGGCAGCGGCATTCGCGAAGAGGAGCACGGCAGAGGCGAAGCCACTCAGTGTGATCTGAGACGCGTGGAAGACGAGCCGCTTCTCCAGAAGGCCAAGGCAACCCTGAATGGCCACATCACGTCTCTTACCTACTGGTATTTTCGAGTAAGTCATTCAAAAGGTTAAACCCTACATTTTCTCACTTTATTTACGGTGCATAATTAATTAGCATCATGCGCGCATGATGATAATTAGGGATACAACAACAATCCAAGGGACAATATTGTGGATTTTAAGAGCCTGCATTTTTTTTGTGTCAACATTTGAAAACATTTTCAGTGAGCAGAGCTACAAAGTAGTGAGATCGACCTTGGTGTGGACGAAGGCGTCCATGGGCATGCCGGCAGGCGGTGGTCTCTGTCCAGTGCAGATGTCATAGTCGAAGGGATCCCGCCGCCTCGACGTCTCCCCGCATCGCTCCTTCACCCGGCTGCACACGAGAAGGTCTGCATTCTTGCTGTTTTGTCGAGAGATCGAGGGCGGATCGGCGAGAGATAGGCAGAATCTGGAGAAGAGTGGAGATGATACTGGAGGGGCAAGTGGTGGTGATAGTATCTTTCCCGAGAAAGGTAAAGAAGTGGAACGGGGGGATAGTACCTCTTCCGATAAAGATAAGGGGAGGGGGGGGGTGATTGCCTCTCTCGAGAAAGATAAGGGAGGGGGGGGCGGTGATAGTACCTCTCTCGTGCTTGCTCGCAAGTCAGACAGCACGCTGTGGGTCGTCGTCTGCGTGGATGACGCACCTGGCCGAGGAACCAATTTGCCGATGTCCACTCGTCGCCCTCTTCCACTCCGCAACATGACAACTGCAAATTCTTCTCGTATGAGATCCTTTTAAGGAGTTATACGTTGAATTATTATGTTCTCTAGGAAAACTGTACTTTCTCCGCCTGTTCCTAGAGAGTGCACAAATAGGTGGGCCGCTTATTACTACAGTAGCTATGTATTTATCTACCCGTGAGAATGGACTTGACTGTTCTATAATAGGAAAATCGTTTATCACTTTCTGGCTTTATATTTCATGAGGAGACAAACTGATTACACAAGGAACATGCTAATTATTGGCTCTTAATTAGAACACTGAAACTAATGTAGAAGCAGGATTCCACACACACGAACCTCATGCTGCATCCTGTCCCAAGCGTGCGTCAGCTCGGAATTCTCCACCTGCCCATAAGCACTTCTCAAGCCGTCCTTCATCCACTCGTAGAGTACGCCTCCGGCAATCTTCATATCGAATACTGTTAATGTTAATTTACTAACTACTCCCCACGGTCGTTAATTACGAGAATATAAGGATTAGCGCTTTGTTTGAGAAGAGAAAGAAACCTCTTGCTGGAGACAGAAGCCAAGAATGCCGCCAACGATACTAATGCACGCGAGCGCAAAACAGCTCAGCATGAACTAAAAGTATATTTGTGTCTACGTGATTTTTTCTTGGATCTTTACGTGAAGAGGCTGTCCGGAGGCCTTAAAACCTACCGTAATCCTCAAGAAAATAATATGAAATATAAGAGACGGTAAATTACGGGAGATTTTAAGCTCCATGGACAGCCTCGTTAAGTTGAACGAAGTAGACAGATGTCATTCATTCTGTTACCAGCGCGAGAAGAGACGAGTGCTGGAGGACGACCGCGTAGAGGCCGAGAGGTGTGAGCACAATGGCCGCGACACCCACTGCGAGCAGAGTCGCCGCACCGTAGGCGAGCAGATTCGTGCCCAGCAGTGGAGAGGCCCATGGCAGACGGATGAGGGCCTCGAAGGAGAAGCCAGCCAGACACAGGGACATCAGCTAAGAGTGAGAGAGGGAGAGAGAGAGAGTGAAAGAGAGAAAGGAGAGAGGGAGAGATTCAGAGACGGTGAGAGAACGAGAGACTCAGAAGTAGTGAGAGGGGGAGAGAGAGACTCATGTTCAGAGAGAGAGAGAGAGAGAGAGAGAGAGAGAGAGAGAGAGATAAAGAAATGCAGATAGAAATAAAGAAGTCGCCAAGCATTTCTGGTTGCAACACTAATTTGCCTTTCTGTTTAATGCAGTCTCGACATTTACTTTTCAATTGTTTTATTTATCTTATTTATTTATTATTTTTATAACATAATGTTCATTGATCTCGCTGTCTCTTTTCTTGCGCAATTGAGATAGAATGATCCTCCGATCGAGTTCCTCATCATTCGGTGTTGCCCAGAATATCTCTCTCGGCCAATTCCTGAGAAGAGTCTGTTTGCCAGTCTCGCGGATCCTCCAATCAGATCCTCTTCCATCCGCCCTCGTGCTCTTGTTCCTTTCCAATTGCCAAGCGTCAAAAGAGACTTCTTCGATCTAATCGAAGAGATTTGATGTAGCAAACAAGCGAGAGAAGTCAAGTGGAGAGGAAGAGGAAGAAGAAGAGGGAATTGGGAATTGGGATTGGAATCGGCTGATGCTGACTGGTATATGAAGAGAAGATGACGGATCACGAGAGTGTACACAGGCGAAGCTATTATATCCTCACCCACTCCTCCCCCCCCACACCGTACAAGTTCCTTTCTTCCTTTTACCAGCCTCGTAAAAGTGCCAGGTCGTGTTAGCCGCAGAATACACACGTGACAATGGAAATGAATAGAACAAAAATAAACAAGTTGTAAAGAATTGAAAATTGCAAGAATACTAACGATGATGAGCGCAGAAAGTGCCATCGTCACGCATCTCGAGATATGGAAACGCTTGGACTCCATGACAAAGATGATGACGAGCGAGTTGCCTCAGGAGAGCCGAGCCTCAGGGGAGATGAAGACAGCGCCTTGAGGAAGGAGTAAGGCGGACTAAAGACGACGCATCACCGACACCTTCACAGCCACTCCCTCGAGCCAGCGTCACAATGGCCGGCTGCTCGTCTTCCAAGGAGAAACGAGCCACACTGTCTGCAAGGAGAGAAAGAAAGATTGAGAGAGAATGAAAGAAAAAAAAGGAAAACTATAAGAAAGAGAGAGAAGGAGAGAGAGAGAGAAAGAGAGCGAGAACAAAGCTTATTCATCACACTTATTGCCATGTACATATCAATTTGCAATCACTTTCAAATCATCGAGATGATTTCATCAGAACCCGGAACTTTTTACCGCAAGACAAACAAAAGTGGCCGTAAGTAAGAGATGAAGCAAACAAGGGAAGAGAGTGCAACAGAGGACGAGGAAGCGGCGTGTAGCTCAACACGAACGGCGCTGGCTGGCCCCGCTCCACTCAGGAGGAGAGGGACGAAGGCGAAGAGCCGCTTTCTTACGAGGAGCAGGGCGGACGTTACATAAACGAAGAATAGAGAGAGAGGAGAGAGAGGAGAGAGAGAGATGTGAGAAAGGTTAAGAACGAGAGAAGAGCACATATGACAACAAAAGATAGAAAGAGGAAAGAGCTGGAGGGAGAGAGGACCCTCCTACCACTGCATCCGATGGAGCCTCCGATTTGATCAGCCACTATAGGTCAGGCAAGGTTTCCCCCCTCCCACCTTCTCTCCCACTCAGAGCTGTCGCACCCATACAAACTTAGCAAACAGAATAGGGAGATGGAGAGAAAGAGGGAGAGAGAGAGAGAGAGAGGTGGGGGAGAGAGAGGGAGAGAGCTGAAGGGAGAGGGAGAGAGAGAGAGAGAGAAAGAGCGAGTGAGTGAAGCACAAAAGCAGGGAAAAGAAGAGGAAGTGTGCTCTTCTTCCCGTTCCGAATCGTACCGATTCCTCTGCAGCACGACACTGCCGCAAGGCTTACACAGAAGTATAACAGCTAGCAGATTCTGCTAACCAAAAAGCAATTTACATGCGTACATACATACATGCATACATATGTTTCCTATTTATTTCAAATCTACCTATTGCGTACGCTGTACATTGCAGTGATTCACGATTTTTTACGGTTCAGATGTGCCATTCATACAATTGTCTGGTTCCTGTCGGCGACCGTGGAAATTAAAAAAAAAAAAATCATTTAGACAGAGTGACTTACCGGTGAATGAATGAAGATGTAGCCCGCGGTGCTACAGGCAATTGCTCGCGACGCGGCCTGACCATTTTAGTACTATACTTGCCTCCAAAATATTTATATTGCGTTTTTTTAAACGATGAATACTGCACTTTTTTCCTCTACGTGCCAAAAATTTCAACGAGGTATTTTGCGTTGGCTTGGCTTCATTCACCATCAATCGTATTTCTTATCATTCTTTCTTTATTTCTTTTATTTTTTTATTTTTTGCTTTCTTTGATTTAATTTACTAGTGTTTTCGCCGATTTGTTAAAGAAGAATCATGTCTTAACATGATCGCGGAAGCTCGATATTCAGTGATTTTGAGAATCTGTCCCCCCGTTCGAATGTTGCATACCTTGTTCAAATCTAATTGTTATTTTCCCGCGCGCGGGTGATTTGCGGCTTCGCCTCTCCCTCGTTTCATTGAGGCCGCCTCCGGCATTTTATTCATGCTTCGATTTAGAATGCCTTGTCTTCCTCCGTTGCTTCCCTTGTTTCCTCACATATACTTCTTTTTTTTCTCGCGTTTCCTCAAGATTTATTCGTTCGCTCCGCCAAGACTCGTAGACAGTGTTTTGTCTCGAAGTCATACCAGAATCATTTTAAGAGCCGTTCGAGAATAACAAGTTTTCCCCGACTTCATGGAGGAGGATCATGAAGAGGACGAAACACAAATGGATGAAAGCTTTGACGACACGCCCTTAAGTTGGCCTTGGCCTGACCAAGGTGGAGAATCAGAGGCAAGGGCTTCAAGTTCAACCACTGATTCTTCATGATGGACAAGTCCAGTTCCCAATTCTCAATGGACTCGTTGGGATCTGGAGCTGAAAAGTTAGTTTTTCGAAATTCAGATAATCTTAAGCCCCACTTATCTTGAGCGGAGAGGCCGATACCGGGAGAGGGAGCGCGCGATGTTTTCTTGTTCGACTACTCGATGTATCTGGAGCAATGGCCAGATTGCAAGAAGCGACCGCCACCGCCTTTTCCCCACGCACTCCTCGATCATCAGACCTGGGGCTACGGCGACGACTGATTCGTCTGTATGCCCTTTGCCGTGTCCGATTACAAACATCACAAGAGTGGCAGACCAAGAAAAAGGCCGAGGCGCACGAGAGAGAAATGCGAGCTGTCAAAGATGACAGCAATCACAGTCGAAGCTGACCTTCGCTATATTTGTTTTAGCGGGATCAGTGAAGACAAATTCAGGTATCTCAAATTGATATGTGATTTGCCTGAAAAAAATTTTCACAACGAGATATTCCGCCTGGCCCATTTAGCCGCGGCCGCCATAGCCGACATAGGATTGACCCCTCGCCCTTGAGCGGTACTGTATGTATGAATGTGCATACATACATACATATGGTCTCGGGAACTTTTACACGAAACTCTGCCTGCTTGTTTAGCTGCCCTAAACTCTCTCTCTCTCTCTCTTCGCTATCTCTCTCCTCTTCTCTATCCCTCTCTCTCCTCTTCTCTCTCTCTCTCCCTCTTTCTCTCTCTTTATTTTTCCTCTCTCGTTGCCATCCCTGGATTAAGCCATTAAGGATATTTGATCGAGTAAGCCCTTGAATTTCTTTTATCAGCCAGGAAATTGAGAGAAAGAAAGGTCATCACTGGTTGATTCGGTAGCACGGGGCGATTGTGGTTGCTGTAATCTGTTACGGTGATTTGGGGTTTTATTCGATTAGCGGATTGAATGACTATAGCGTTCAGGACAATTGTAATATACGAATTAATAAATACTTGTACTTGGTCATGCATTTATGCTACATAACATGTGGATACTTTGGCATGCGAACTTATAAAGAATGATAAGAACAATCAATGTAACGATGCAGACACAAGGGTGGTCCTAATTGAATAACTGCTATATCGGCGATACCCAGTAAAATCATGTGTTGATCATTTGGAATCGAATGTAGAAGAAGGAATTGTTCTTGTTATAGAGAGAAGTACATCATATTCTCACTGATAAAACGTACAATTAAGTATAATATTTAATTGCGCAGCACACTAGAATAGAGATATGAAAGAGAGGAGAGGAGTTCATGCGTGGAGGATATGAGAAGAGATTGCAAAAGAATACAAGCGTAAGATGCATGAGAGAATCTCCTGATACAAGGAGCATAATAATAATAATGATAGTAGGCTCAGGAGAATTGGAGGAGCTTGAAAAGAAGCTGCTCAAAAGAGGGAAGCTCAAAAGAAGCAGGTAGCTAAGCGCGTGGCTTTGGTTAGACTACGGCTCTAAGGCTGCTACGACGTGCGTGTGTCGTTGCCAGTTTGTTCTCCCGAGCAAAAAAGGCAACTACATACAACGATAATATTCTTCTAGAGAATAGCAATCGTCGGCTAAGAGTTGGCACACATCCAACACATCTAATCGATCGATATCTCTCCGCGCCCATCTAGTTCCTAGTTTTCACCAGACTCGTAGCCAACGCCGTAGCACAACACAGAGAAGTGCACCACGAGCCATGACAACACAGCACAAAGCATCACAATGGCACGGAGGGTACCCCCTTCCGGTTTGAGAGAATTTTGGTGCGTCGAACTGTAAATTTCTTAAGTTTTCCACAATCGTATTGTGTGACACAAGCGTAACGGAACTTCAAAATCCTTAGCGAAGGTGAAATTGCTGGCAAATTGCCAGTTGCCAGAATTTTCAAATTAATGACCACATATTACGGTAACTTTTGGAGGGAGTTGCCTAAATTTTCAAATTAATGACCACATATTACGGTAACTTTTGGAGGGAGTTTAAATCACTTCGATCGATGCATTTGGAGGAGAGCTATATGCTGTGCCTAGCCGCGACGCATGAAACGGGCGCAACGCGGATTTGGTGTGCTCTCAAACCGGAAGAATTTGTATGACCCGTACCCTCCGTGCAATGGGTGTGACTCCTAGACATATGAAGATTCAAAGCGAACTCGGAATGCTACTATCAGTTATTAGAAGCATTAAATATTTGTTAAAGTAAGGTAATATGCATTCGAGAAAATAGTAAAGTAAATGCAATAGCTGCTAAAAGGGAGGACGACGACGCATATTATAGAGGTCATCGAAAATAAAGCCTGCTCAAACAATCAATGATAAAGCGGACGTAGAAAGGCAGTATCAGGGGAAAGTAGTCAATATGGAATGGCATTAGAGAGGAGGAGGAGTAGGAGGAGGAGGAGGAGACGGGAGAGAGAGCGGACACCACCACTTTGCTCATGTCTTGCTCGGGTAGTCGGTCGGTTTCATGAGGGAGTGGCCGGGAAGGGTCGACACTTTGCTCACGCCTTGCTCGGGTAGTCGGTTGACATGAGCGAATGCAGTTTGTGCGGGTTGTACAGCTGCTCGTGGTGGCCGTCGTCGATGCCTGGCGACGTCGACTTGGTCGACGATCCCACCAGATTCGTCGGCGCGAACGCGCCACGCTAAAAAATTATAATAAAAATAGTGATAATAAAAATTTGACCACATAAAAGAGTTAAAGAAGTTCAATAAGATTTGTAAAAAAAATTACTGTTTTAAATATATTAAAAAAAACAAATAAATAAATTAAAATGCTCACAGATTTGATGAATTCCGAGTAGAGCTGAACGGCAATGTCACGGCAGATCATGGCGCCCGCGTGGCCTTCGATGAAACGCATCACGAGTACGCCATCTGTGGCAAATTTCGCAAATTAAGGATATCTCATCTAGTTTTATTTCTTAAAAGTAAGCTACAGAAGGCATGTGTGTATTCAATTAATTTTTTATGAAAATATTTTGCAGCCCCCCCCCCCCCCTAAATAGGATAGCTCCGGCATGTATACCAGGATGAAGTCCGTTGTGCGTGAAGCGGCGAATCATCGGGTCAGAGTGGAAGGCAGCATCGGGCACATCCTCATTCGTCACGGCAACCGTCTGGAGAGAGAGAGGGAGAAAGAGAGAGAGAGAGAGAGAGAGAGAGAGAGAGAGAGAGATTAAAACGAGATAGATGAAGACCAAATGAGAGGGAGACAAAGAGAAAGAGAATCATAGAGAGACGAAGTGGGACAGCGATACACGAGGAGAGAGAAAGAGGAAGAGAGTGTGAGTGAGAGAGAGAGAGAGAAAGAGAGAGAGAGAGAAAGAGAGAGAGAGAGAGAGAGAGAGAGAGGAGAGATCAAGAGATGAAGAGTGAAGGAGAGAGAGAGAAAGAAAGAAGTTGAACTTGAAATGCAAATATAATTCTTACATGGAGCCATTTGCGTGCAGACGCTTCGCGTGCACCCGAGCTGACGAGGCGGTAGGCGCAGAAGCAGAAGTTGATGAATGTGGCGATGAACACAAAGAGGAACCAGAACCTAGAAATGGAGAGAGTGACTTTTTGTGGTGGCGATTCTATGAAATATTATTATGAATAAAGAAACAAGGGAGTCTATAATCAATCAAAACGAGTGTAATGCAAGAAAACGCACCATATGAAGAGGTATATCTTCTCGTTGAACATGTTGATCATGAGCACGCACTGCACGGTGTAGCGGTGAATGTTGGCCAGCTTGCGAACGCGGAAATCGCAGAGCGTGACGCGTGGAAAGACGCCAGACTCCATCCATTCGCGGCCAGACAGAAGGTCCCAGAATGTCTGTACAAGTACAAGGCTTTCTCTCTTTTTTCATTCATCTCCCTTCCCCCCCTCCCCCCCCCCCTCTTTTTTCTCTTACAGCCAGTCAACTAGACAGAGAGACGTTCCATTCATAAGAAGGGAAGTCCCTCGCTTTTTGCACTTGCACTTTCTTGATTCGGCACATGTGAAGAGCACGTACACAGATCTAGAGGTGATGGCTTCCCCCATCTACAGAATCGATTCATTGTTCAAGCATCAGACCGTTCTTCACTCGCGCTCTCTTTCTCCCTTTCTCTCTCTCGATCTCTCTCTCGCTCTCTTTCGCACGCGCTCTCTCTCTCTCTCGCTCTCTTTCACTCTCTCTCTCTCTCTCCACTTCCTCGCATCTCTCATCTCATGGTGAGAGTACTCGAGTAGCGGCACCTCTTTATCTCTCGCCATTCTCTTTATCCGCTATAGGAGCCAAAGGGCAGAGCTCAGAGTGCCGACCATCCGAACCCAGCCATATTTGCTCAACTCTCTATCTCGGCTCAAAATCAACAATTTGAGCCAAGTTAGAAAGAGCTGTTCCAAATCTATTTTGTCTGACTGGAAGGAGAAAAAAATAAATCAATTAAAAAAAAAATAAAATTAAAACCGGAACCTGAATGCCCCAGAGGCGATAGTCGGAGCCGACGAACGAGTTGAGAATGTAGAACTGGAGTAGAATGTTGGAGAGGTAGAGCGCCTTGACGAACAGATACAGCATGGCGACGTAGGAGCCAAGGCCAGTGCCGGCGCTGCAATCACAGAGGCTTATGGCTAATTACTTAAAAAAAATTTAAATTTCCAAATCTCCTAAAGCGAAAAGCACGAACGAACCGGAAGCAGAAGAGGCCACGGGTACGGTAGCGAGCGTCGCGCGTCATCTCGAAGCACTCGGAGAGATACGCGGCCAGCTTGGAGATCTCGTCCTTGCGCGAGCAGGAAGGCAGCGTGCGCAACTTGCGCGCATCGTGCACCGCACAGCCGAGGTCGATGCCTATAAAGTCCTCACTTCTTTATACTTGACCAATTTGACGAAAGTTTTACGATGTTTGCTCAAAAATTTTATTAGGTAAAAAAAATTTATACCAAAAATATATCACCCCCCTCCATAAATTTAGTGATCTACATCACTAAATTCTGAAACCATAGATGTCACGTCATCTATCCAAGGGTCTGGTGAATGGCTGCCCAGGAGGCACACGTGAACATCATCCGTCACCCATTATGCAATTCCGTCACTCATTTGCTGGCCTCCCGGACAGTTCTCTCTCGCTCCACATGCAACACAGAGGTCCCTGACCCCCTGGTGCGCTCCAGCCACATGCCCCCTCTCTGCTCTGCCATACCACTCGCAGCATACACCAGAATGATTGCTACCCACTGATTGATTACATACATAAATACAATGTCAAGAAGTAAAAGATGGCCAACTGACCCGACTGCTTGTTCAGTGTCTTCCATATCCAGTTGGGAAGGTAGAACATGATGGCTTGCATCGCTAGCACTATCGGCACCCATTGGTAGTAGCCGATCTCCGCCTAAGAAACCAAAGTGTTTAGTCATTAAATTAATTAATAATTAAGGTTACAGAGATTATTGTCAATGTTCATTTGCACAAACTACCATCGTAGAAACAAAGAATTCGTCAAGTGCACTAAAATACTTCCGAATTCTCTCACAATCAGTAATGGCCACCACCTCAGAGCGCTGGTCAGTGTCCTTTGGAATGTCCTCCTCGATCGGCACGTAGAATGTGTTCTGTATGAAGCAGTAGTCCTCGGCGTACTGCTCCCAGCCGCCCTTGAACTCCATGGGCATCCAACATTGTATCGGTGAGCCAACGTATCTCAAATCATGATTAGATTATTTTTATTATTTTTATTATTCTTACAATACCATTTATTAGTCATTTTATAGAAATACTACAACATTCGTGTTCCTTTATCAATCTCGCACTGCTTAGGAATCATCATTGGCAGTTCCCTTTAGAGATGCCGCAAATGAGTAAAAGCTGATATCGACAGTTGCTGAGCCAACAGACTCCCATGTGTCCCTTCCCTGTTTCTCATCTTTCATTCCTTCCCATTCTGCCGAGAGGAGCGGAGGCAGGCTAGCCATTCATTGTCTCCAGAAATCAACTGTGAAGCAAACAGGAAGAAACAGACGTGTGCAACACGCAACTCTCGCACGTGTGAGGTCGTCAATACCTTCTGATTCCTTCTTTCTCTCTTCTCTCACTTCTCTCTTTCTCTCTCTCCTCTCTCTCTATCTCGCTCTCCTCTCGCTCTCCTCCGATCTCTCTATCAGTCTGCGTCCATCCCTCTACACCTCTTGATCAACTTATCGTTTTTCGCGCTTCTAATCATCTCACTTTCTAACAAAAAAGTCACGTAGCATTCAGCTCATAAATCGTTCCACTCCGTTGCCAGCCTCTCAATAGGACGCCGCACAAAAGAGGATCAAAACGGAAAACGCATAAAGGAAGGCCGGCCACCGTATTCATAAGGAATGGCCGATGCAAATCTAAGCGAGCCCTCTTTGCATAGAGAAGTGACGAGATGGCTTGCGAGCCTTGGCTGGTGGCTATTAAAGTGCTTGCAAATCTTCCCCTTGCAAAAGCAAAAAGATGACGAGATGTTTTGACCCCTCGTATTGCTCCTCTCTCGCCTCTTTCATTGCGGATCTTTGTCGGAAAACACAACAAGAAGGAATAATGGGAGGCATCACGAGAGGAGAGAGAGAGAGAGAGAGAGAGAGAGAGAGAAAAAGAGAAAGAGAGAGGGAGAAATAGAGAGAGAGAAAGATAAAGATAGAGAGAAGAGAGAAAAAGAGAGAGGGAGAGAAAGAGAGAGAAAGAAAAAGTTAGAGAGGAAAAGAGAGAAAAGAGAAAGAGGGAGAGAGGGAGAGGTATAAAGAGAGAGAGAGAGAGAGAGAGAGAGGATTTCCCCGTCCAGGCATGCATCATCAATAGCTGGGATGCGCATTCCATCATGCATCCAGAGCACCATAACATCACCATCTCTTCCATCTTCTCTAAACTCATGGCACTCGCCAATCTATATATAGTAATTTTGAATCCTGCATATGCTAACAGCTAGCCAAATTGCTTTCCTCCAATTCCAAACAAGCCAAAATTGTGATGACAAGCGTTTTTTGACGTTGCTCACGCGCATCGAAACATATGTATGTAGCTTCTCTCTCTCTCGTTCTCTTCCTCTCCCTCTCTGATTATCTCTCCCTCCCTCCCTCTCTCTCTCTCAATATCTCTCTCTCAATATCTCTCTCTCGCTGTCATGTTCCATTTTTGTCTATATCTCCCCTCGCTCTCTCTTTCTATCTCTCTCTCTCGCTGACATCCTCCATTCTTTGTCTCTCTCCCTCTCTGTCTCTCTCTCTCGCTGACATCTTTAATTTTTTGTCGCTTTCTCTATCTCTCTCTCATGCACACCTCCAAGATACTACGCACAAATGCATCACCGATACTGCCTGCGAAAACTCATAAAATTTATTTTTGCTTTTGTCCCTCGTGAAAAGACGTCCACACTGTTGACACGCCGCCAACAGGCAAATCAAAGCAGTCAAAAAGTTATAACGATATATACTTCTCTCTCTCCCTCTTTCTCTCTCTCCCTCTCTTTCTCTTTCACCCTCTTTATCTCTCTCCCTCGTTCTCTCTCTCCCTCTTTCTCTCTCTCCTACACTTCCGCACGCAGCCGAAATCAACTTCCTAGACTATTTTATCAAAGACAATAAAAAAGAAAAAAAGTACTATTTCGAGAGACATACTTCACATGTTGCCATGATTTTTTTTTAATTATTCTTAGTTCAATTCACCGCCTGCTTTTGCCTCTCTATATTCATTCGGCACTAACAAAAAAAACTTTTCGCCAAAGAATAACAATAAGCGGAAGTAGTGAGCAATCCAAAGCTCTAGTTGATGACTGACTGCTTAGCGGAGACCATGATGGCGAAGAAGGTGAGGAGAGTGGAGGTGACAAAGTAGTTGAGACGGTCGACCGGATCGTCGAACGAGTGCGGCCGGAACCATTTTGTGATGGCGCTGTCGAGGAAGGGCACCCCGAGCATCCCTCCTTCTGACTAGTAGAGGAGACAACCAGCCACGAGAAGAGTAGAGCAGCTGAATGATGGAAAGGATTTCAATGGTCTAGGAGGACACGGACAACAGTACATATCAACAACCTACACGATATCACTGGAGTTTGAGAATGTTCTCTCCTGAGTGGCAAGAGATAAGTGGAGAGACAACGCGAGAATCGGCACTGACCCGCTCTTGTTGTTAGCTAGATATAGAGAGCACAAGAGCCCGCGTACAGAGAGAAGAACAGAATTAGAGCAAGAGAGAAAGAGAGAGAGTGATGACAAGAAAGAGAGAGAGAGAGACGGAGAGAGCAAACGAGAGGGAGAGAGAAAGAGAAAGAGAGAGAGGGAACCAGCACAAAGAATAAAGATTGGAGGAGTGCCTGCTCTACTTTTGTACACTCCATCCGTACAATGTCGCTCTCTCAGCACCCTATGCCACCCTTACACTCGTCGTTCTTATATCCAACGGGTCACGGCACTTCCAAAGATGGAGGCCTCTCTCTATCTCTCTCTATCTCTCGCTCTCGCGCTCTATCTTTCTCTGGCTCTCTCTTTCTCTCGCTCTCTCATTCTCTACGAGGAAGCATCACTGATATAACAATATCCGAACCGATTCTGCGGGAAGATCACGCCAGAATGAAGTAGTAGGAAGGAACAGAGAAAGGATACATTCTGATCCAGACAAAAGATGAAGGAACGGGAGTGACGCGAGATGGAAGAGGAAGAAATGATAGAGATCAGCATGGGAGCGGATAAGAAGACAAGAAAACAAGGGCAGGAGACAAGCGTTGTCTGCTTCGCGAAGAAGAAGATGCATTCGTGCATCTTCGACTATTGCATAACATCTCGGTCTTTCATGAACAGCAGTTCAATAGGAAGCTAACAAGCTCAGAAATGCTGGAATGTGAACAGGTCAGCCTTAATGAGGTGATGAGCTGTGACAAATCATGATTCAGAAATCTACTCCTCTCTCTCTCTCTCTCTCTCTCTCTATAGCCTGCTGTCCAGCACGTCTCACTGTCTACAGTTCGGAATCTCATTTTCCTTCTCTCTCTCTCTCTCTCTCGCTCACTCTGTCTTGGTCTCCCACTCTCTCTTTCTGCTCTCCATGGTCTGCTGTCCAGCACTTCTGACTGCCAACAGTTCTGAATGTCCGTCTCCATCCCCTCCCCCTTCTCTCTCCCCCGCTCTTTCTCTTAATTTTTTCACTCTATCCTCTTTCCGTTCATTCACTTTTTTTTTTAGCACCCTTAGATAACGAAGCTTTTTTTTCTCCTCAAAGTATCACTCTCTCTCTCTCTCTCTCTCTCTCTCTCTCTCTCTCTGTCTCCCTTTCTCTTACTATCTCTCTCTTTCTCTGTACCTCTCTCTCTCTCTCTCTCCCTCTTTCTGTCTGACTGCCGATTCCTCCTCCGCCTGTCTGCCAACGCAGCAAAGGTCTGTGCAGAAGAGAGAAAATTCGAGAGGTCACTCGATCAATGATCAGACGAGCACGCTTTGGGCATAGAAGAAGAGGATCTGAATGGGAGGGAGACGGAGAAGGAAGGCCTGAGAAAGGGCAAATCATTGGAAGGAAGCGAAGAGTACCACGGAGATGAAGGGGGGAGATGAAGGTGTCTCGTCCACTCCAGGCGAGGAGAGTGCGGAGGAAAGAGACGGCATAAGACATGAAGAGAGAGAGAGAGAGAGAGAGAGAGAGAGAGAGAGAGAGAGACATGTTCAGAGGAAGGAAGTCCACACCACGTTTGGCAGGCTGCTGGCCTGTGCCGGGCAGATGGTGGCTAATAAGAAGAGAGAGAGAGAGAGAGGAGAGAGAGGAGAGATCCAAAAGCAAGGCGAGAGAGGCGGACGGTGAGGGGGAGAGTGCGCAGTTGTTCCAGGATCAAAAGGAATATGAAGGAAGAGAGAGAGAGAGAGAGAGAGAGAGAGAGAGAGAAAGTAGCGAGTGACGCGCATATTGAAAGCTCCTCAAGTGGCTGTCTTTATTGCTGCTTGCTGTGAACTGTCGCATTTCACGCATGCTTTAGATATGCTCCGTGGTCATGGCATATTTGTAAGAGTGGCCCGGCGGTAGGGACAATGGTCATAGAGGGAGCGGACGACAGACAACAAAGAGAAGAGAGCTGAAGGAAGGCTCCAGCTAGGAGAGAGTGCCCTTCGAGTAGATCTGCCTACGTGAATGCTGGGGCTTGAATGGGAGGGAGGGGTAGAGAAGTGGATGGCAAGAAGGAAGAAGGGGAAGAGTGATCAGCGATCTGAAAGTGCATCGCTAAACCATAAGATGGCTTGTCAGACAGAGAGAGAGAGAGAGAGAGAGAGAGAGAGATAGATGGAGAGAAGAGAGAGTGAGAGAGAGCCGATCTGATCCCCCGATTCCGATTCCCACCGTGCCTCTGACAAGCGGGGAAGGGTCAAGTGGACACCACCTGCGCAGCTTCACTGTACCCACTCTGATTGCACCAAGGGCAGCGCACTATGGAGATCGAGGTGCCCTCTACGAGAAGAAGGGCAATGAACAGAGATCAATAGAGATGAACAGAGAGGGAGAGAGAGAAAGAGAGGAGAGATAGAATGGAGAGAGAGAGAGAGAAACAAAGAGCTATACGAGGAAGCAATCCAATGATTAAAAATAGTACCTACTCTTGTCAATTTTATGAGAAAAGACAATGATGGTGAGACGATCAGAGAGAATGAATGCGATTTCAAAGTAACTCACGATCTTACGATCTTATAAGCTGAATGAAAGTCGCAAGGGTCAGGTTACTTCAAGCAATAGGCTCTAGCTTCACTAGGAAATGGAAAGTGAAGTAGATAAGATGGAGATAGGGAGAGAGAGAGAGAGAAAGCTAGAGAGAGAGCGAGAGAGAGAGATAGACAGAGAAAGAGAGAGAGAGGAGAATGTTGATGGAAAGAGAGAAGACTGCGCGAGGGCGGGAGACTGTTCGGTAAATGATGGCCGCTTTGTTTATGCTTCTAGACGGACGATCTCTCGCATTCCATCGTCCACCAATTGAGATGGATCATGAAGAAGCGAAGGTGTATAGACACAAGGATGGTGAGAGAGTGGGAGAGGGAAAGAGGGAGATTGAAAGGAGAGCAAGAGATAGAGACAGAGAGAGAGGGGGATAGAGAGAGAAAGCGAGATAAATGGAGAGAGAGAGAGCATGATGAGCTAGAGATAGTCCGAGTAGAAGCGCTTTCTGGGATAAGAACGGCTAACCGCGCAGCCTAAAGAGAGAATGGTAAGAGAGTCAGAAGTGTGGGGACGGGAGGTGGTAGAGAGAGAGGATTGTGCTTTGAGAAGAGGCTGAACGGGCGAGAGAAGGCTCTGTGAGGCCGTGTGGCCTCTGGAGGCGATTGAAAGGCCACAGGCGTAGTATTTGACAGGCTGAGAGAGGGTACGCGCCACATTGAAGGCAACGGGCCAGATAGCACGCGAGAGAAGCAGAGAACAACAACAAGCGAGACACTGTAGCCGAAGCAGAGAGAGCCAGACTGAGAAGAGGTTAGAGAAAGAGAGAGACAGAGAGAGAGAAGAGGTTAGAGAGAGTGAGAGAGAGAGAGGGAGAGAGAGAGATAACGGTAGAGATGAATTGTATGACTGGGCGCGCGTGAAAGAGAAGGAGGGAGAGAGAGAGAGAGGAAAGGGTCAGCCTCTGCTCTTGACAGGGTTTACGACACGGTGGTCTCTCTCTCCACTCTTCTGAGCTTCTGCCAAAAGGGCATTCGGGGGACGGGAGGACGGAAGCGATGAGGTCAGGAGAAGCAGAGAGTAGGTAATGAAGCAGACGGAGGGAGAGGGGGCAAGACGGAGAGACAAACGAAAGGATTTAGAATTGTGTGTCTGAATTGAGGTATGTATGTAGATGGAGAAAGAAAGAGAGAGCTAGAGAGAGAAGGGGAGAAAGGGGGAGAGAGACGGAGGAGAGAAAGAAATAGAGAGAGAGAAATGACAGGCTGAACATGCAAATAGGACGTTGATCGGCCCGCACACAAAGCATCCCGCTAACGGTCGCCTCTATGCTTTCTTCTTCTCTCACGACGGAACGGAATTATTTAATGATCACTCTTTACGCATGATAAGGAAGGAAAGAGATGTTGATTGGCAGTGGCGATGATGAGGAAAGGGACGGGGAAAATGACTGGTAATGGAACGGCGCGGATGAGAGAGAGAGAGAAGCAGAGAGAGCAGAGAGTGAGTGGGAAGCAGAGAGAGAGAGAAAGAGAGAGAGAGAAAGAGAGAGAGAGAGAAAGAGAGAGAGAGAAAGAGACAGAGAGAGAGAGAGAGGGAGAGAGAGGGAGAGAGAGAGAGAGAGAGTGAAAAAGATAGTAGAGAGCGCATGGAAAAGAAAAAAAGAGAGATAGAATGAAGATTACAAAAGTGATATCCGTCGGGATCGAGATGAATAAAGTCAGATAAATAATTGCGAGTCGGCCGATAATGAGTGGAAGCGTGGGAGAGCCGGCGAAAAGGCATACTCAGTCTTAATCAGCCGGAGATCGGAGATGTCTCCGGTCAAAGGTCTCCGAGGAGGAGGAGAGACAGATATGTAGACAAACAGTTGATAAAATAAGTAGATGAATTATAAACAAAATGATTACGAAAATGATGAAATAAATGTTGACAGCTTCAGGATCAACGAGTGGACAAAGTACTCTTCTCTGGATGACTGTGAGGCGTTTCTTCACACCAAGCGAAATGTAATGATGCCATCTCCGGGACTCTCCTCCCGTGGTGGGCCCACTGTACGATACTAGATTGGCAATGTAGAGAGAGAGAGAGAGAGAGAGAGAGAGAGAGAAAGAGAGTTACGCCGGTGAAGCCTGCCAGAGAGAGAGAGAGAGAGAGAGAGAGAGAGAGGAGGATGAGGAGTGAATCATCTCGCGAATCAACATGGAGAATATATGACTGATAAGTGCATTCTGGGGCACTATACAGAGAATGGAACTCTTGAGAGGAGACTCCTGAACGGGGAAATATGTACATACAAATGCGCGAACTCTGAGAGGTGTCTCGTGTGAAAGGGTGTCAATATCTCAGTCTCAGTCTCAGTCTCATTGTTTGTGGTCTCTCTAGGTTAAACAGGAAGTGACGGTAAAGAAGCGCCACTTTTTGGTTGGCAGCCTCATCAGCCAGCCAGTCAGTCAGCCTCGTCTTCTTCTTCTTGCTCTCTTCTCACGCGAACCTCTTCTGCCTCTCGCCGTTCATTTCGCATTTCACGCGCGCGCGTGAGTCTCGGCAAACTTTGATGGTGGGATGGATGGCCGACTTCTCGCTTCTGCTAATGTTGCCTCACAGATAAAAGGATGCGCAAAAGAAAATGATAGCCGGGTATTCTTCATCTTTTTCTTCGAATTCTTCTTTTTTTTCGACAGTTTTTTCCCTTTTCAATCAATTAATTGAAGAATCAAAGCATTGGCGCACAAGAATTTTTTTCTTTTCTAGAAATAATTAAAAAATATATATATATACCGGAATCGCGCTAATGGTGTCATATTAGCTCTCAAGAAATCAAGAAAGGCGACATCGTAGAAGACACGTTTCGATTGTTTGGAATTGCAAAAGTGGGAGGGGTAAAGCGGCGTTTCAAAAGAAGGATCACTCTTGATTTCTCCCCCATACTTGAGAAGCCGAGAAAGTGGACAAACGAAGGATTCCGAAAAGCTCCCTCATTCTCTGTCTTTATCTCTTACTCGCTCACTTTCTTCTCTCTCTCTTTACATCTCTCGTGATCTCTCTCTCTCTCTATTGCTCTCCCTCTCTTTCTCTTTTCTCTTTTCGTCAGAATTTATCTGTCTCTCTCTCTCTCTGTCACACTCTTGTTATTCTTTTTTCTTTGTCTTTCTCTTGAGTTTTTCTCGATTTATATTCCCGAACTCTATGAGAGAAAGGAATTGAAGTTGATATCGAGACAGTCCCTTCTATCAAGTTCATCAAATCTTTCTTGTAGCAATAACTGTCTTCTCAAAGTGTAAGAATATCTGCAGTAACTCCTCCATTGCAAATTGAACATTTATCCTTGCACAATAAATTGCCTTGCAACATAATAACAATAGTAGCAGTATCTCAATTGAATCATTCGAGATCGACATTTTCTTACACGCCAACTTACACCTCCGAACATTTGCTGACTTTGTTTCGCAACCGGTAAATTTTTTAAAGAACCTGCATTTGCGTGGTATACCGTATTTACTGAAAATAGAAGATTGCCACAATTTGAGGCACCTCTCCAAATAGAAGCACCCTAACGGATGGTTGAACCATAGAAGTTAGCAGCGCTTCTTTTTGAGTAAATACGGCAAGTGATGAACATACAAATATAGTATGCAAAATAAATTAACTGAGAATTGTCGCGTTTTCCGCCTTATTAACAGTCTATGCAATAGAGATATTATGTGGCAGAAGATAATGTATGTACATATTAAAGAGTACATAATTATTTATGTATATAACTAATATGAATGCGAATTCCCGATTTCATTTAAATCTTTTTTTTTTCATTACAAACCAGGGTAGGGGAGCATGTATGTATGTATGTACTGGTTGGGTAGGATATAGTGTATCAAATGGAGAAGTTAAACACTTATGATCATTATTAGGAATGTTGTTCGATTTCTGCAGAAATACTTTCGAGGTTATAAATGAATATTATGCATATTGTCTCTCCACAACCAATATATAAATCTTTTAAAAATGATACATACAATGTAGATTGTGACTCTAATTCCATACATATAAATTGTAAATAAATAAAAAAAAAAAAAAAAAAAATATATATATATATATATATATATATATAAATGACCCTTGAAAGCATTCAGTTAATCGCACTTGTTATTTATGTAAGTAGAGACACTTGGGGACATTCATAGAAGCTCATCATTGGCAGTCTCGTCCGTGACGATAGCTTGCGTGATGCTTTGCAGATGCACCTTGCGTGCCGCCGTGTTCTCAAGGAAACATCCATTTTATACATAAATTTAGAAGTCACACATGGACGGAAACCATAAAACCCCAACTGATTACTTTCCCACCCCAACTGATTACCATTACACATTGGCTACTCCTAAAAGAGTGCACCTCTAAGCGATTACACTTTCTGTCTAATGTCTTAATGTCATTCATAACACGAAGGTTACTCTTTATAAAAAGGGTTTCCCTCAACTGATTACATTTTTTTGCTGCTTAATATCTTCGTATAATTACACATAGATCACTCCATACGCGCGGAATACTACACCGATAATGATAATGCTGCCTCGCACCAAATGGCACAAGCAAATAGGGTGCTCTTCATTTTTCGGCCGCCTGCCAACTGAAGTGTGTGATAAAGATACCTTTCTCGTGAATATCTGAGAGGGCGTGCGGATCTTGTGAATGTCGACGAGTTGCACAGAGAAACGCGGCCTCCACGAGCCGTGCTCGAGGCTCGGCGAAGCAATGTACAGTATCTTCTTCGTAAACATTTGCCGGAACTGAAGCTTGAACGAGGAAGACATTCCAAAGTAGATGGCGAAGTTGAGAGGATACGTTAGGATGATCATGAAGTTTCTGCAAAACAGGAAGTTGTTGCAGAGAAAACTCTATCTCTCTCTCTTTCTCTCTCTCTCTCTCTCTCTCTCTCTCTCACTAGCCCGCCATCCTAGCAATTTTCTTGCACCGCAGACTTTGACCCCTCGCAATTCGTAGAAAATGCAACAGAGCGAAAGGAATATATCATAAGAATTTGTGCTCGTGCATGTTTTTTTTTATAGCCGAACATCCCCATTCCTTATGATATGATTATGACGGTTCCGTTTACAATTAGAGCAACTCTTATCTCATAGAGGCCGAAGCCTTATTTCATATAGCTTTCAAAACCTTTCAGTGCTTTTTCAGTGCTCGATAAGATGGAGAGAAAGGATTTCTTTAAGCTGCGCGCGAATCCTTCCAAATGGTCATACAAAGCGGCTTAATACAAATGGCGTGAGAATCGAGGGAGGAAAAAGAACGCCGAAAAAAGACTTCCACATGACCAAGCCAACAGATTCATAAATTGTTTTTTAAAAATCTAACATATCTAATTATTTTTTAAATGTAAAAAAGTGCTATTCAGCTGACCGAATGATAAGGAGATTGTTGATGGTGACGTAGTCGGAGAAGGTCTGAATCTCAAAGTAGACAACGATAAAGTGAAGCAGGAAGATGAGCGCGACGGGAATCTCGATGATAAGGAAGATGGCGATGACCACGACGAGCATCCGAGTTGTCGCGTGCATCAGACGACTGGACGACGTGGACGATGATGACTTCTGAAATTAATTAATTACTAATTAACCAAACTATAATGTTTTTTTCCTTGATTCATGACGACATAAATAGATACGTTCAATTAATTTGGCTAGACTAATTAGCATAAATTAAAAACCTTTTTATGTGGCAGCGTATGCGCTGATCGCTTGCGATCTGCCTTACTGATAGTGCGAAAGAGACACGTGGTGAATATGATAAGAAGAAGGCAGGGCGCAATATGCACCAGGATCGCACGCGTCCACAGCATGCACGAGTTGAACGCGGTTACGCCAATCTGGAAATTACGGTAATGGTTAGGTTGACAAATTTATTATTATTATTATTGTTATTGTTTGAGTTGTAATAACTTACTACCTAATTAGGCTCCTTTGCAAATCTTTGCCATGTGTTTTTTTTTCCTTCATTTGTGTCCAGAATGTTCCATGATGCAATTAATTAGTGCCGCCTGTGTACAGAGTGAATCGCTTTGCAAGGAAGGATGCGTCAGGGAATGAGCCGGGCGAGTCCCTTCAGAAGAAGAAGAAGAAGAAGAGTCAACTTCTCCGTTTGTCGCCCGTCAATTTGACGCCTCTTGCGCAGAACACGCTTAATTGCTACCCGTGTGTGTGCTCTGCTTCCTCTTGCACGGCACCGACAGGAGCCAGGAAACAGAAAGCGAGAGAGAAAGAGAGAGAATGAGAGACAAAGAAATGAGAGAGAAGCTAGCGTTAGAGAGAAAGAGAGAGAAAGAGGGAAGAGAGCTTTAGAGAGAAAGAGAGAGAGAGCGTTAGAGAGAAAGAGAGAGAGAGAGAGAGAAAGAGAGAGAGAGAGAGAGAGAGAGAGAAAGAAAGAAGAGAGCGTTAGAAAGGAAGAGAGTGTTAGAGAGAAAGAGATAGAGATAGAGAGAAGAGAGCGTTAGAGAGAAAGAGAGAGCGAGAGAAGAGAGCGTTAGAGAGAGGAGGAGAATAAAAGTGAGCAGCAAAGAAGAGAAAGAAAGACAGCGAGAAAATGGACTGCTCTCAGAATCTACTGCCTTCTACTTCGTCTTCTTCTTCTTCTTATGCTACTTGCCCTTTTACTCCATCTTTTCACAGCATTGTCCCAGTCATCATCGAACGACGAGAAGAAAAGCGTGAGCTATTTGGTCGGCTTTTTCATTTTAATTGCACCGTGCGAACAAATTATGTTGAACTCTCTTCATCGAGAGAAAAGACGAGATATACTCGAGAGTTTGTGCTGCATTAGAATGCGGCATCTCTTATAGTTTTCTATCCATCGTTCTTTCACCTCCCATAGTTTTTTCATCTCCCATAGTATTATCATCTCCCGTAATGTTTTCATCATCCATAGCTTTTTTCAACTCTCTTACGGTTGCTTTCAGTTTCATTTCCCATTGTTCTTTTTTGTTTAATCCCAAACTGAATGTGTCGACTGAAACATAAAACGAGGAGGAGAAGCAGAAGGCGCTGACCGTATAGACGATGCTGGAGTAGCGCCGTAGACATCGCCTCCTTGGCTCGTGCTCACTCGGTGGCACGCTCAGCATCTCGTACGCGACCATGGCGGGCACCTCGTGCAGCATGGCTGCCACCAGAATGAAGACGATCAACTCAAGAGTGCGCCGCGGACTACAGTAACGGATCACCTGTAAACCAAAAACGATGCTGACCATGAGCAGATTATTTTGTTATCAAGCAACCTCCTCGTACATACTAAGTCTTATGGGAGGTTATATAAAAGTTTAAAAAAAACACTTGAAAATATGATAAAATATAATAACTATGACAATACCAAAGAAGGCATGCAGACATAAATGTATCGCTGAACAGCAAGGAAGACGGTCAGCCAGATCGCAGCCGTGTGGAATCTTCAAAAGAATAGCATATTATTTTTGTTGTCGTATCAGTTTTTGGATGTAGAATATGCGTGCGTATCAATTTCTTTCTATGTTTAGCTCTAAATCTAATATGTGAATCTTTTTTCCCTATATTAAGCACTAAATCTACCTAATATGTTTTTCTCTCTTTTTCTTTATATAGCAGTAAATCTGACATGTGTCTCAATTTCTTTCTATGTTTAGCACGCCTAATATTTTTGCTGTTTCCCCATGATATGGATGCATTCCGTGTTCCACCTCCCCCTGAATCGAATCATGGAGATGGAAGAACCAAGTCATGATAAGAGGCGCTTCTTTTAGTAGCCTCAGCGCCATCAAATATCCGAGAGAATCTGGGGCATCTTCTTCTTTTGTCCGCACAATTCGATGATTCTAGATTGCACTCTCTTGAATATGTATATGTAGAATTTAATACTATTATCAGAGGGTTCAGAATATAGACCATTCCAGCGTAGATGATTTCCAATCTCTTCCAGGTACGCCCTTGTAAAGAGTACAAGAGATAGGGGTATCATTCACTAACATTTTGTAATAAGGATCTATTTCCTATTGTCCGTCTGAGGCTCTCTTTAGCACGGATTATTAGTAAGTAGCCAACAGATGCTACTAATACATTATTAGATTTTTTTGTGCAAAAAAAAAATTTGAATGTTGGTTGAGAGCAGTTTCTGTTTTTCAGACACATGGAAAGAGTCATTTGGATGTAGATTGAGGTTAATGGAGAGCAAAAGAAATATGCATATAGATTAGAAGGATGGTTGATGATTGGTTACCACGCTGAAGGCTTAGGAAATGATGTGGACAGGGAGACATCTTCTTCGTTATCTTGTGCCCAGATGTTCCGTTTTCGTCTCTCACTCTATCTCTCTCTGTCTCTCTCTATCTCTCTCTCTCTCTCTCTCTTCTCTCTATCTCTCTCTCTCTTTTCTCTCTCTCTCTATCTCCGCCAATCTCCATATTTGTTCTCCGTCTTCTTCTCTCTTTCCTTTTATCTCTAACATCTCCTTCTCATCCTTTTCCTTGAACCTCTCCTCATTGCCTTCAAATTGGCTCAACTTTCGATGCAGTTTATGCGAAGCGGGAGGTGAAAACGGAGAGATGTCATTTGGCTGTTCTTTCTTGGGGAAAAGTACAGGTGTTATTTGATGATGCAGAAGAGATAAAGAATGCTCTGTTCTTAAATAACAATTTAAAAAAAGTTCTATGCGCGTCAGCAGGCCAGAAAAGAGCAGCTAATTTCCGCTTTGGCTTTCAAAACTTGTGGCATGATAACAATTATTATTTTTTGTACAGCTGTGGATCTATGTTTACACACAGATGAACTAAGATTAGAATTTCTGGATCTATCAAATACAATAATGATAATTTTTTGCAATGGCAAATATTGCCTAGATGACAAGAGTCTTTTTCAGTAGCCCCAAGACGAAGATTGAGGCCTCCGCTGTTCTCCTAGGAAAGAGGGAGCGAGAGCGAGAGAGAGAAAGAGAGATAAAAGGAGAGAGAGAGAAAGAGAAAGAGAGATAAAGGGAGAGAGAGAAAGAGAAGTTCCCTTAATTTGTAGCCTCTGGCACACAGGCATCCACGTCCTAATATGCTCCCCTGGCCTGAATGACCCTTTGAAAAACACGGGCAGTCTCTCATGCTTTCTGGCACATACATACACACATATTCTTCGGCATATCGAGACAAACAAAGATAGAAAAAGGCAAATGTCAGATTACGCAGCTTGCTTATACAGTCTATATTACATGCGCTTGAATGGTTTTCTTTTAGTCTTCAGAGGTTATTTAAGCCTACAATCTACTTTTAAGAATGAATATACATGCATGTGTACGTATGAATGAGGTGAAGTGTTTTCTGTTTTGCTGTTATCTGAAAAAGCATTGAAGCAAAAGGAATTGAAGTGTCATGACACATTCTATAAGCCATGTGAGGATGCTACATAGCAGCCAGCAGCTGAGAAAGAGACTCTTCTTGAGAAATGATGAAGCAGAAATGAAGTTGCTTGTAAGCGAATTGAGAGAGTCTAGTCCGTGTATTTCGAGTGCTTCTTCTTGTGGGCGAGAGAAGAGGACTCTCCCACAGAGATTCATCCATGTGCCTTCGGATTGGAAGAGAAATGGAAACCCGCGGCTCTTCGTCGTCAACCACTTCTCCTCTCCGAATTTCAGAGGATGGGGAGGCGTGGGTGACAAATTTAATTCTTTTTTTTTCTGCACAGCATGTCGCTTAGCTTTTCCCCTAATCAGATACACGAATGGAAAAGCATCGAAAACTGGCTCCCGACTGATGATCAAATAGCTCTAGAGCAAAAATCTTGTTTTTTTTTTTCCTTTTTCTTAGCGGGCGTTTCAAACGCGTGAACACCTTTTTGCAAATAACACTGAATTCCTTAAATGCTTCCACGAATATTCTGCTAATCGCCAGGAGCACACTTTCTACATAAAGTGATGTTAGAGCAAGAGAGAGATTTGATGGGTGGGTGGGTGGGGGGGGGGGAGAGTCGGCGCTTCCGAACTGACATGGTTGGAAGATGGACAGCGAAGAAGCCATGCCACCGACACCAGAATTCGGGCAGCCCGGCCGTCTCATCATGCTCGACTCCGCCAAACGTGTAGTAGTACAGGAACCATGGCGATGACGACAGCCCTGAAGGAATCATTCTCAATAACATTTATGCATGTAAATTAATTAATTAATTATCCCATGCAGAGATCACTCTTACATATGTACATATACATATATGTATACAGTATCCCACAAGAGTGATACATTTGTCAAGTGTTTATATCCTCGTGGGCAAGATTTCTCATCGCTTTTGCTTTAAAAAAACATTCGAAGACACTGTTGCTCAAACCCCGTGGTATACTTATATGTATGTAGGTAGCTTATGTACATAGCTTAAACTTCCGTGATAAGATGCTATATCATCTTTTCCCAGCATATTAATAAATAAGTATTTTTACCCGAGCCCCCAATCCTGTACATCGTCTCGTCTCGTCTCTCCGATCCCTGCCACAGACATCAGAGGCCAATTAGTCTTGACTTCCCCTTTTTCTTCTGCTACAACGTGAAAAGTCATATGACTCTGATGGCATGCAAAAGTGAAGTTGAGAGAGAGACTGTGACGATGCCGTTCAGCCTTCCTTCACTTGTCTCTGTCAACCCCCGTCTCGGCTAATCTCTCTCCATCTCTCTCGCTCTCTCTCTCTCTCTCTCTTTCTATATCTCTTTCTATATCTCTTTCTCTCTTTCTTTCTCTCTATTACTTCCTCTCTCTCTTTCTCTGACACGTTCCCTGCCTCACACTCCTCTCTCCTCCTTAAATGTCTCTTTCTCTCATCATCCATTCGGGTGCATCATGAAATATGCGTGCGCCTGCAACACTTTCTAATGGGAGCTTCGACTCTCAACTGCCGACCGGCCAACCGGTCTACCCCCGTCATGATTGCTCTCTTCTTTTGCTCTCTCGAACACTCTCCCTCCTGCTCTCTCACCCTCTTTCTCTCTCAAACACTCTCTCTCGCCGACTGTAGCTCTAATATGTCTCCCCTCGTGGCCTCTCCGTCCCTTCGGTTTAACGGTGCAAGCTTCTTTCAACCCAACCGTCCCTCTCCTTGAATCTCGGCATCCCTTTAATTTCGCTGCCCTCTTAAGTGCCGTCTGCTTAAGGAATCGGGCACGAGGTGTGCGGGAAGAGAGTGAAGAGGAGAAGAAGAAGAAGAAGAAGGCTGAGAAGAAGGAAGGAGGCCACTCGGCTCTACCCACACTGACGACGACGTTCCCTGAATGGGGACAAGGAAGAGAGAGAGAGAGACTCACTCAATGAGAGTCTCTCCTTCCTTACCCAACCGATTGCCAGACTTTTCTTGTTCTGTCTTCTTCCTCTCCCCCCAGTTCCCAAGAGTGTGTGTGGCCTCAACGACCTTCGACCGACTAAGTCGTTTAAGACAGAATACGCGCTTGTCTGGTGGTCGGGAGGACGAAAAAAGGTGGAATGACGTTGAAGAATCGAGAACACTCCTAATGGCAGTCTACTCGAATGGCAGCAGTAAATGAACCTGTCATTAGCTCCGTGATAGCCATGGAGAGCAGGATGAAGTTGGTGGGAGTGCGCAGATTCTTGTGCGAGAGCACGAGAATCACGAGGGTATTCGTGATGAGCGTTAGCAGAACGATCAACGGTGCGGCGACACCGTACACCTTAACGAGTACAGTATACCTTAATGAGTACCGTATACCTTCAAAGAATACCGTATACCTCTAAGAGTAACGTATACCTTCAACGAGAGTCAACCCTCATGATCTTTGGAATATATTCTCGAAAGATTATACAAAGTTATGTATACATACATACATATATGAAGTTGTCATTATGCCTCCTCTGCCTTCCTCAATTTCGTTAAGCCGGATGCCGCATGGCTTCTAATCCAGGTAAACTTCGTCTAGATTTTTGGTGCTTAGTGGATATTTGGAGAAATGAAGCTGAATGTTTTGCATACACGTAAATTAGTAGGTTCCAAGAAGCAGTTGCTAAGTGTTAGGAAGATTTAGATGGGGAGAGAATCATAAATGCAAATCTGTTTCAATTTGTTTCTTTGCAAGAAGAACAAGCTTGAGGTGTACAACGCAAAAAAAAGGAGAGGACAATGGAAATAGAAAAATAGAGCGATATCTATGAATCGAAGTGCGTTTTCGCCGTCCGATTGTTGCATTCTTGCACTCCTCACAAAGCCTCTTCTATTCAGCAGAGTGTCATGAAGAGGTTTTTGCAAGATAAAAAGTTTTTAAAAAGAAGTTCGATAATAACAGAGATCAGTCCAACTAAATGTTGGGTATAAGCTTTTCATTCCTTGGAATTTGTGTGGGATTTTAACATTCTTGGTCAATCCGCTCAAAAGCCGTTTTACAAAAGAACCAGAATGAAGTGGAGTTTTGAAATGAAAAAGTTCAAAATAATTTCAACAGAAATTCGGGGGCACTGACAGGTTTGGCAAGCCATTTCGGCTGTGAGAAGGAGATGTTGACGGTTAGATAGTTGGAGTATTGTTCATCGACAGAGGAGGAGGAGGAAGGCAAGGGCCATGTTGTCGATGAGGAGTTGAGCAGGAGGAGGAGGCTGGAGGTGTTGTTGGCAGCTTCGCTCATCTATTTATTCATTCATGAGATTGTCTCCCTCTCTCATCATAATAACAAGGAGCCATACGGAAATTAGTTATGCGGAGATGAGTGTCACACGGATACGAACAGAATACGGAAGACGGAGGAAGTGTGCGGCAGAGCAAAGAATGCCTTTTGTGGAAGGGAGAGAGAGAGAGCGAGAAAGAGAGAGAGAGAGAGAGTAGAGAGGGGAGAGAAGAGAGATACAAAGAGAGAGAGAGAAGAGAGAAACAGAGTGGGACAGAGAACGACGAGGAATGTGTTATTCGGCCTTCTGCTACGGAAAGATAAATGGACTAGCCGAGAATGGGGCACGAAGATCACGAGCGCCATCCGATTCACTGTTCTCATTCTCTTCTCTTCTTTTCTCTCTTGCTCTCATCTCTCTCTCTTCCTCTCTCTCCCTCTCTCTCTCTCTCGCACAGACCGGATTAAACACAGTGGATTGACGAAGAAGCGCTGCCTAGGAGAAGAGGCTGTGGAGAGGTGAAAGAGGCAGAGGAGAGATGGGCACGGCACAGAATGGCAACACACGGAATGGAGATGGAAGGAGGAGAAGAAAGACAAAGAAGCAGCATTGACAGCTCGCGCACTGTCCTCTGTCAAAGAACGTAGCAGCAGCAGGGAATCACAAGCACGACAGGTCAGCGCCCGAGAAAATGCGGATTTTTGTCGCACGCCATTTAGCCTAAATATCAAAATTGAAAGATGGCTTCTAATCTAACCATAGCCCTAATGGAATGGGAAAGGCACTTATGAATTTGTACGCTCTTCCTGAACACAACTTTCTCGCGTAGCCAAGTCTCACCCATTCAGAATCATTCAATTTTTTTTGTATCTTGTTTTTTATTCTAGTAAAATTATGCATTAGCGTCATTACAACTCTTTCAACTGGAAGATCCTTCTTCTTCCGTTATCGTGCGATATTTAAATTACTGCCTGTGCACAAACACATACATAAACACTTGTGACATTTTCAAAATACTATGAGTAATGAAAAAAGCGTAAACATGGCATGTAAAACGTGAGTCTATTAATATGTCTCGCGCCCACACTTCTCTTTGCGAGAAGCGTACCTACGGTAGCCAGATAGAAACATGCTGAGAATACACCCAGAGAGCTTTGCAGATAAAGCATCTCTGACCTTTCGACGCGCTGGACTCTTACGCTACGCAGCGTTTTTATCTTTTGCCGCAATGGACTACATACAACTCAACAATGAGAGCATACTACATAATTGGCTGCTCAATGCAACCTCCATATGCCTCGCACTCGTCTCATCATGTCAACGACCCTTTTTTATACTTTTCCCTCTCTCTCTCTCTCTCTCTCTCTCTCTCTCTTTCTCTCTTTCTCTCTCTCTTTTTCTCCGCCGCTTTCTCTCTCTCTCTCTCTCTCTCTCTCTCTCTCTCGTTCTTTGTCCTTTCATCTCGCTAGGCTTACTTTCGAGCGTCGTTCTCTATTCTAACTCCGGCTTACTAGATTCATTCTCATTTAGCGCAGAAGCATGTCCTCAACTTCTTCTGAAGCGCCACTCATCTTCACATGCCCTGCATTTGTACTTTCTCTTCAAAGAGACCAAAATCATAGCCTAAGTCCGTCTGTCTCTGAGTTACAAATACATACTCCATCTTCTTTTATCTCTCTCTCTCTCACTCTCGCTACCTCTATTGCTTTTTTTTCTCTATCACTCTCTTTCTCTCTCTCTGCCGTCTGTCTACTCGAATAAGGAACAATGATGAGAGTCTCCCAAAATGCTAACAAGTGTTGAAGAGAGGAATCAGAAGACCGGAAGAAGAGATGGAGAGAGAGAGAGTGAGAGAATAAGAGAGAGAGTGAGAGAATAAGAGAGAGAGAGTGAGAGAATAAGAGAGAGAGAGAGTGAGAGAATAAGAGAGAGAGAGTGAGAGAATAAGATAGAGATAGAGAGAGAGAAGATAACTTAAAAGAATTTAAGAAAATAGCATGAGAGGACGGGATAGAGTACAAAAATGGCGCGACAGACAGCAACCCGAAAGAAACAGATGAAAGAGAGAGAGAGACAGAGAGAGAGAGAAAGAGACAGAGACAGAGAGAGAGACAGAGGGAGAGAGAGACGGAGAGAGAGATAGATAGCAAAAGACTGGTTGAATGCCGTCACCGCTTCTTACTTCGGTGCAAAAAACATTGGCAGTCCTTCACGCCGATGAAATCGCGGAAGCGGCGCAACATCAAATGAAATTCGAGAAATAAAAATTACACAATTAAAATTGATAGACTGAATGAAATTCGATTTGCACAATTAAAATTGATGTACTGCGTAACAACAAAAATACAACAGAAAACATGAGAGTGGTAAAGAGAACTTTCGAAAAAGACAAGACGGAATAATGTAATTGTCAACGACGGACACAGTGCATACAAGTGTACTTGCCCACGGTGCAATTAGTACAGAAGGCGGGGAATCAGTTTGGATGGAGACTGAGGACGGAAGAGATGCGGACTTGTTGAGTGGCGGGGGGACAAAGAGGGAGAAGAGAGTGAGGAGAGAAGAGAGAGAGGGAGAGAGAGATGGAAAGCGAGAGAAGAGGAGAGAGTAAGGAGAGAGAGAGAAGGAGAAAGAAAGGACACCTCTTCGGATGTCTCAAGCTTGCTCTTCTTTTCAGAAGAGAGCCAAGTGGCCTAATCGGTGGCTGCCCGGAGGCCGGCCGAGTCGTGAGAAGATGAGGAAGTACAAGGCCGCTTACTTAGAATAGAAGACCGTTTTGCCCCCCTCCCCCTCCCGCCATCCCGGACCGTGAATTGTATATTGACGAACAGTTGACGAAAAGTGCACGCTTATGGTTAGTACGATAGGCGAGAGACAAAGAACGGGCCTTTGTTCTTTCTCTCTCTCCTTTCAATTAATTTCCATTAATAGTACGTTTTACAGAGATCAGAGCTAATGAGTTAAGAGAGGAAAGAGAAAAAGAACCCCATAGATATTAGTATTAGTCCCTGGCACCAGAATACAAACACGCCGGTACAAATACAACAACGGTTTCTATTGGACGCACGAGATATGGAAAATACTGATTCTTGTCCGTATTGAAGAAGATAAGGAGAGCGACGAAGATGGCTCTCTTTCCTGTTTTCTCTTTATGCCTTTTATGGTCTCTCTCCATTTCTCTCTCTCTCTCTCCACTAGATTTCAATCGTCTCATTTTGTCATGCGCTAAAGCAAAGTTTTGCAGAAATGACACTCTGCTCTGCCGCTAAAGGCATGGCTTTGCAACAACTACTGCTCGTCAACTTGCAGAAGGATAAGTGGAGAGAGAGAGACTGCTTGAAGTAGGCGAAGGGGGCGGAGAGGAGCGGAGGGGAGGAGTCACGCTGCGGAAGAGTAGTGTGCTTGTTTGTGAAAGCAAGAGGCTTCAGCCATTCGAGAGAGAAGACTGTAAACAGAGAGGCAGAAAAAGGAGGAGGAGAGTTGGAGGAATCTTTGATGAGTGAGACAAGATGAAGAGGCAGAGATGAAGAAAGCGAGAGAGAGAGACAGCGAGAGAGGTAGGGTAGAGAGATAGAGATAAAGAGAGAGAGAGAGAGAGGCAGAGATTGTATGACGAGAGAGAGAGAGAGAGGGTGAGAAAGAATGTGATTTCCTCGTTCGTCCTTAACCGCTATGTGATGCCCTTTCAATTTGAACGCCAAGCAGACAGGCGTACACATAGACGTGCACCGCAGGAGGTCGGTGAGACAACTAGGAAATGAAGTCTGCCACCCGGAAAAAATATTGAGAATGAGGGAGAGAGAGAGGGAGAGAGAAAAGAGAGGGAGAAGAGAGAGAGAGAAAAGATAGTGAGAGAAGAGAGAAGAGAGAGAGAGAAAGAAAGAGAGAAAAGAGAGAGAAAGAAAGAGAGAAGAGAGAGAGAATACAGAAGAGAGAGAGAAAAGAGAGAGAGAGCGAGAGAGAGAGAGAGAGAGAGAGAGAGAGAGAGAGAATAAAGCGAACAAGAGGTCGAATGAAACAGGGAATAGTGGAAAATGTAAAATATGCATGTGTGAGAGGGCGAGATAAAGGGTGAACAGATGAAATCTTCTGCTATTCAGAATGGGGAGGAGGTAGCTAGGGGACTAGGGAACCAGCCGAGGAGCGAATCACTTGTCGCGCATCATATTCCACTGATATCCGCACACATCCGGGAAAGGGGGGATTTGTAAACTAATCTTGCTGCAGAAAAAATTTTTTTGAGAACAGAGCTAAAGATACGGAGAGCCATGAATAACGCCACCCATGTGCCTCCTCCTTGCAGGGTTGCTAATAAGATATAGTATTTAATGAGAGGGGCGGGGATTAGATATCGAGGAACGATAGGTCATTATGATGAGGGAGAATTGAGTGAGAAACAGGGAAGTGAAAGGAAGATGAGAGAAAGATATTGAAGATAGAGAGAGAGAGAGCGAGACAGGAGACATTTCGAGGAAGAGAATTAGGTTGGAAGATAGTGAGAAAGAAAAAGGGAGACGGAAGAATGTGTAGTTAGAGACATTAGAAAGAACGGAGAAAGTGCAAAGGGTGTATCTCTCTCTTTTCTCTCCTTCTTTCTCACTCACTCCCTCTCTCGATATGTTGGAGCCACCGGAAATACGGCTGACTGCAGAGGCCAAGAGAATGCTAAACTGAAAAGAAACTGGGAACAGTCTAAACAGAGTGTTGGAAACGAGCGAGAGAGAGAAGAGAAAAGAGAGAGAGAGAGAGAGAGAGAGAGAGAAATAGAGAGAGCGAGATAGAGAAAGATTGTTGCAGAGGTTGACGAAGATTCTTCTCGCAATTGGAGTTCTCTTGGCGAGGGCAGACTCGGCTTGCAGAGCACATGCATGTCTTAGGAAAGATCTTAAAAGAATCCCCGAGAGAGAGAGTGAGAAAGAAAGAGAGAGAGAGAGAAAGAGAGAGAGAGAGAGAGAGAAGAGAGCAAGAGCATATGGAGAGGACGAGTTAGAGAGAAAGAGAACGAGGGTGGGAGGAAGAAAAACGACTACAACAACGAAATCCGTTGATCTCCCTTTTCTGCTAATCTGCTCGTTCTGCAAGAACATCGTCGGCTGGATAAAGTAATAAAGAATGTATTCGAGGAAGCGGAAGGTGGGGGGGGGCGCTAGAAAGTGCAGTGAACGATTTCACAAGTTCACTAGAACTATTTGACTAGTCTGCTCTAAATTATAGACTACCAAAGCAACGGGAATAAAAGAGAAATTAATCTGTCTCAAAAAGGGGTTGGATAAAATGGGCATTTTGATTTACGATAAGCCTAATGAAAGACGACTATGCTGACTATGGTCCGATGAAGTCAACGTCACCCCAGGAAAACATCTCGAAAATGGGAAGTCGGCAGTGGCCAAAGATTAGACGCTAAAAAGCCCTCCTAAGCGTCAGAATCCGGGGATTTTCACAAAATTCCTTTTCATTTTGTTTTCACGCAGCCTCTTTAAACACCCAAGATCGAGACATGCTTCAAGGTTGACCGCGAGCTTGACAGCTCGGAAGTAGAAGAAGATGTCTTTCTCTCTCTACCTAGTCCTTTATCTCTCTCTCTCTCTCTCTCTTTCTCTCTCTCTCTAAGTCTCGCCCTTTCTCTCTCTCTCTCTGACACATTCTCTGTTCTCCATCTCTTATTTTTTTTCTCCCTACCGAATTCTCACACCCACATCTTCAGGATGCTGCACGCGACATTTGCTTCTCCCTCACGCAGCACCTGCCAGTTCATAGGGTGAGAGAGAAGGCGATTGAGGAAGAGAAAGAGAGAGTGAGAGAATGACAGCACAGGGAGAGGGAAAGAGAGAGAGAGAGAGAGAGAGAGAGAGAGAGAGAGTAGAAGAATTGCAGGAAGGAAGAGAGAGTAGAGTAGGCTATAAATTTAAAAAGAATGAAAAAAAGTCTGCTTTCTAATTGAGCGAAAATTCTTTGTTTTGCGGTTTTTGAAGGGTTGTCCAAGCAGCGTTGTTACCAAAAGACTGCAATAAAAAAGGGGCTAAATAGGGGCAACGAGTCGGAGGGAGACAGATACAAAATGAAGAGAAGGCTTTCCACAGTGTCTCCAGCACAGCGAAGTGGCCACGAAAGAGGACGGAGGAGCAAAGAGTAGGAGAAGGTGGAAGAGCCGCCAACTACAAAAACCGCGGCGAGGGATGGCCGTGTCCTGTACTTATGTGGAATGAACGCGCTTCCTAATTCGGATGCTTATCGGCTAATCAAATTTCAAGACTCATTATCTACCGTCTTGGTCATTGAACCCTGGCATGAAAATATGTATAAACAAATTGATCTCATACAGTAGTAGCTTAGCCGATTAGTGAGTGGATGTCTTCCTGTAGCTACTAGTAATCAAGAATCTCAAGAGTCTAAAACTTGCGGTGGCATTCGAGATATTGTATAAAAACGCTTGCAGAGATTGCGTAGTTGACACTGTCGCCTACAGGAAGTTTGACGAGGATACTGTAGCAGCTTACTGCATACGTTGAGCAACTGTGTCGATTAGATTGTAAGCCTCTCTGAGAAGGTGGCATTTTAACGATGAAAAATATGCGACAGCCATCTTTGGTGTCCTAGTCTGTAGGAAGTCGGCCTGCAGAAACAGCGACCTTTTCCTTGTCGCAATCAACGGCCTCCTCCGGTCTGGTTACTGCATATCAGTGAAGACATTCTTTGTGAGGCCAGGGTGGTCCTGGTTGGTCCACGTCGCATTCCGAGAAGCTCGGCCAAAGTTTCGGTCCAGTTGCCGGCGTCAGCACCCCTCGTGGCTTTTCCCCGAAAATAAGAGAGTGACAAGGCCATAAACTCGAAAGAGACTAATTGTAAGCAGGCAAGTAATGAATGGAACACTATCCTGCAAAGACGGCAGCAGGGCAACATTAGAGAAAAAGAGAGAGAGAGAGAGAGAGAGAGAGAGAGAGAGAGAGGAGTTGTAATGCAGGAAGGAAGAGAGCATAGTGCCTGCCCACAATAAAAACAAGGAAGAAAAAAAAGCGCGAAAATGCTTCGTTTTGTCGATAAGAATGGTGTTCCTAAAACTCTGTAATCAAAAATGTCTAAATAGGGGCGTGCTAAGTTGGAGACAGATAAAAAGT